>OY804585.1:20605990-21090990 GCA_963680875.1 Bathymodiolus brooksi
TAATAAAACAATTAATGCCTGCACTTAAAGTGAAGATCATAATTGTTCACACTTGGTATGTTGTTTTCCCTCGGGCTAAAACCCTCGGTAAAGCCCTCGGGGAAAACAACACCCCTCGGGTGAACAATTATGAAGTTCACCTTAAGTGCAGGCATTAATTGTATATTATTATACCTTACATTATATATTATTATACCTCACTAACTTCTCATTGGCTTAAATTAAATCACATGACCTGAAACAATTTTAATGTTTTGTGAAAATTAACCCAAACGGGAAACAACTAGTTGTTTACCGGGTAACAACCCTATTGTTTCCCGGTAAACAACCCATTGCGTGCCTCAAAAGGGAAACAACTCTTTCCAGAAGTGACATTGTCGTCTGTTTGTTTATAATTTGGTCGGACCAGCAGGATGGCAGTCGCTAATTCTTCTATTTCTAGATTCGGAAGGGCTAGCAAAAATATTACTGATGGCCGGTTTGTGCCCTATATCACTGGTTGAGTTGTGAACTTTAATATAAACATGAAATAGTTTAACATTTGTTAAAAATTTGTCAAAAGCTATTAAGCACACATTTTGTTTAAATACATATATTTATTTAAATGCCCAATCCTTGGTCTGTTGTTCGGTATAATAAAACAGTTATTACCTTCAATGGATTGTAAACATCAGAATTGTTATCCCTCAAGGGGTTGTTTCACTCGGGCTAAAGCCCTCGGGAAAACAACCCCCTTCAGGTTAACAATTCTGGATGTTTACATCCATTGAAGGCAATAATTGTTTATTATATATAAAATAAAGGTGATGTTTTAACAAAATTGGTATCCCAGGGAAACATCACTGTTGTTCACTGGTCGACAAATGTTATGTTCCATGTCTGTCCTGAAATGTATCCGTTTTTGCATTCCGGAATTACAATTTTGTAATTTATAGAGTTTCGGTATGATAAAACAATTATTGCCTGCACTTGCGGTGAACATCATAATTGTTCACCCTTGGGATGTTGTTTTCTCTCGGGCAACGGGCTACAAACACAATCACGTAGGTAAAAGAAACAACACTACTCGCCTGGTCATTTTAAGTAAAGGGCACACAGAATGAGCAACATGCAGTAGCTCATATTTTGGGCTAGGCTTATGGTGCTTAACGCCACTTTCAACAATATTTCAGTTATATCGTGGTGGTCAGTTTTATTGGTGGAGAAAACCACCGACCTGCCACAAGTCGCTGACAAACTTTATCACGTAATGTTACATCGACTACACCTGGTCTGAGCGGGTTTCGAACTCACAATGTTGTTGGTGATAGGCAATGAATGCATAGGTAATTGTAAATCCAACTACCATGCGATCAGACCACGACGGCCCTATTGTGACTTTGATCTATGAAATTGCAATGATATGACGGACAATTACAGTAAATGACATTGTATTAATGGACACTAATTCTGTTTTGTGTATTACCATGGTTATCTTCCGACGTTAATACAGTCAAACCAGTATAATACAAATATCTGTCTATAAAGGACGGTCTCATTGTCTTAATTTAATGTTAAAATATCTCTTTATTTCTCAATAAATCATTGCAATACATAGATATAGAGAATTACAAAACTATTTACAAATATGTACAATTACAGAGAATGACTAGGGAATATAATATGAACCTTGTATATAAAGGGCAACTGCTCATAAAGAGGACATTTGTAGATTCCTTTTAACGTCCTTAATATACAGGTTTGACTGTACATGAACATGTCTCGGGGGCCGACGTGGTGGTGATCGCATGGTAGTTGGATTCACAACTACCTATGCAATCAGTACCTATCATCACTAACATTTTGTGAGTTCGAATCTCGCCCAGGCGAGGTTTACTCGATACAACATTATGTGATAAAATTTGTCAGTGGCTTTCGGCAGATCGATGGTTTTCTCCGAGTACTTCCGTTTCATCCGCCGATAAAACTGGCCACCACGATATTACTGAGATATTGTTGAAAGTGGCGTTAAATACCATAACGATAACCCTGTAAATATTTCAGGAAAGCGACAACCATTCAATGTACATACCCACACTCGAGTCCTAAAGGATTAAATAATTTATATATACGCCTGACAAATTCAACTCAACGGCGTTCAAGTTATATTTTTTAGCTGATATTTTTAGGGGTATTTTTGTTCTTCAAATAACACATTTGAAAATATTATAAACTGTTTCAAAAGTGGGTTGAACTGAAACTTGGATCCGTTTATTTTCATCTGATTAAAAATTAGATGTCTTTTAGAAGTTTTTATTGATACATTGTTCCACTATGTTCTATTGATTGTTGTCATGGCCGTGATCGTATGGTAGTCAGTTGGATTTACAACTACCTATGCTATCAGTTCCTATCACACTGATGTTGTGAGTTCGAATTTCGATCAGGGCGAGGTGTACAACATTATGTGATAAAGTTTGTCATTGACTTGCGACAGGTCGGTGGTTTTCTCCGGTTTCCTTCACCAATAAAATTGACCGTCACGATATAGCTGAAATATTGTTGAAAGTGGACGTAAACACCATCAAACAAGCAAGCAAACAAACAAACAAAGGCTAACGCAACGCAGTAAATATGTCATGCATATTCAGAGAACAATTTCAACAATATATTGACATAGGAGGAGGCAGGACAACTGAAGTAACGACTTTTGACTGTCAATCAAAAGGTACGAAGAGTTGGATAAGGACGAAACAATTAGCCTTTAATAGCGGCGGAAATTCAAATGCGCATGCTCTTGTCCGAAATCGACACACGATGTCATTAACATGCAGGAAGCGTGACAATCTTAATAATACACGATACCCACTATGGTCGGCGACCAGGTTTTCTGTATTGTAATTTGAACACCCCCAAAACGAAATGACACTACCTGTGACCCCCCACCTGGGGACAGCGTTTAACTGCCCCTTTGGTTCAGACCTGTGAACAGTCGCTAGTACCACAGGCACTAGACGTTGTGTCAATATGAATATAACATAATCAATGGGCAGAAAATAGTGTCCAATATATATAATAATAACAAGGTTTACAATGCCAAAATCGGTCAAAATGTAAAGAAAGCGGGGTTTTTTGCACGCTTTTTTCGTGTAAATCTCGTGGTATGCTTCGATTCCATACTACCTATATACCGGTATTTAATAATTCAGATACGAAAATCAAATAAAATACTGATACAAATATTATTAACGGTAAGTTGTGTTGTTGTTTTCCTAATCGTAACTACTCGGCCATTCTCGCTACCCTGCAAATAACCTCGTATGCATTAGGCGTATAAATCGCACTACTTTTCACATGTCAGTTACATGAAAGTTTGATAAAGTTATATTTTAAACAATTTTCTATATTTCAATTAAAGTTTTAATTAGTTTTGCATGATTAGATTTTACTTAGTATGTCTTCCATATTGGATTTTCGTGGACTATATTTTTGTGCGGTTTAACTTAACTTAACTTCCGGCAAACAATTTAAGAAGAATTGCTACTATGTACGTACGAGGTTATTTGCAGGGTAGCGAGAATGTCCGAGTAGTTACGATTGGTTGTTTTCCTCAATGAAAAAATATATGTGTTTGTTTTGTACAAAATGACATTCCATTTTTCAATATTTAATTTGGAACGTCATTAAAGGGAATTATTCAGCCCGGGACAGTTGCAATGTCTCCTTCCAGCCATGGAAGTCGTTAAAATTCAGCATCCAACACAAATTTCTCTGTGACGCTCTGATGATGGATTGATTCCCGAAAAAAGTAAGGCGGAAGTATATGTAGGTAGTATGGAGTCGAAGCATACCACGAGATTTACACGAACAAAGCGTGCAACCCCCCCCCCCCCCCCCCCGCTTTGTTTACATCTTGACCGATTTTGAACTCTATAGGTTGCCTAATTTGATTTACATGAAGGTCTAAACAATGACGCTTGTCAGTAAAACTGTTAGTAATGCTGCTAATCTATTACATTTATCTGTATATCTTATATCTATATATAGCTACATGTAAATGGTGCATCATACTAAACAAATAAAACTTGGAAAAAACTAGACCACTACAGTGAAGTTCAATAATGAGAACGTCTATATGTATTCGGAATAGTGAGTGAGTGAGTAATTATATTGTTAACACCAACTCAGCAATTTTTCACCCATAGCATGGCGAGAACTTGTTACTTTTTTTTTGAGAAGATGATGATGGCGTTCGCTTTGTACTAAAATAACACTCAAAGAGTTGGATTTTTATAGTGCTTGCTCACTGAAGCAGCAGTCCGCTGGTAGACGTGTCGGTTCACTCGGACACATAATTCTGATTCCGAGCCAACCAGTCTTTGCGTTTACTCTTTAGTGCTGCGTGCTTACCAGAAAAGCAACAAATACAAATTTTAAAAACTAAGAAGAAAAATGTTACTGGCTTGATTTTCTTGCGAATTAAAATTTAAAAACGTGTTTGACATAAGTAAAATAACAATGTTCGCGACAAATAAAAGTATCCGCAAATATATTTTAAAAAAGTACTAGATTTACGAGCTTCATGTGAGATGCTAAAAAATGGTCTGTGGTCTTGGAAAAAGCAACTCTCCTTGCAAGTTGTTATTGGCTCTCTGCAAGGAAAAATATTCTAACCCCATCCATCTTAAATCTTCTTGCTGCATGTGGCAATTAAAATAGCAACTCAAAGTTGTTTGTTCTTTTGTCTTTTGGCTATTGTATTGTCTGTTTGTCCAATTACGGGTTCTGATTACCCATTTGGTATCTTCAAACTTTTCTCACACTTATGTTTTCTCTCACATGTTGATGTATTGTTTGTAACAGTTTCTTTTTTTGGGGTGTGGAGGTAAGGGGCGGAGGGGGGGGGGAGGGGGGGCTAAATGATGACCCGTTGCATGACAAACTTCTCTGAATATTACTTTCCTGTTCACTTAGGCAATCAACACATCCCTACGTAGAACCTGTTCACTTAGAAAATCAACACATCCCTGCGTAGAACCTGTTCACTTAAGACAATCAACACATCCCTGCGTAGAACCTGTTTACTTAAGACAATCAACACATCCCTGCGTAGAACCTGTTCACTTAAGACAATCAACACATCCCTGCGTAGAACCTGTTCACTTAAGACAATCAACACATCCCTGCGTAGAACCTGTTCACTTAAGACAATCAACACATCCCTGCGTAGAACCTGTTCACTTAAGACAATCAACACATCCCTGCGTAGAACCTGTTCACTTAAGACAATCAACACATCCTGACGTAGAACCTGTTCACTTAAGACAATCAGCACATCCTTACGTAGAACCATGCCAATGCCGTCGTTTTACTGTATTCCTTTTACGTTTAATTTTCGTTCTGAATAAATATAGCTGATATATTTCTCACTTGAGATTAAGCAATACACAATCAAATATCAAGCATTTGCTTGGTATACAAGTAGCAATATTTAATATATATTTTTTTTATTAATTTTATAACCATATTATAAATAAAGTTTCAGCAGCAACCAGTGCAATTAACAAAGTCAATACTTTTTACGCAATTGTACTTTACGGCACATTCTTCACATCGCCATCATATCCTGTTACGATGGAGTTTTGCTGCTTCTCAGTGGCGCCATTTCGTATTCTCCTTCCCTCTTTCTCTGTTTTGGTTCTATATTAACTAATGTAAACACTGCAACGACACTGCTTATAAAAGAGGACAGGAAGATGAAACCCAACGGAAGTGTTTGATATCTTAATGCTTCCGGGTTAAGGTTCAAACGGAGTGTTGCCGTGTTGTATCTCTTTGATATGCTGTGGAAGAATCCTGCTATAACGAAACCAGTGACCATCAAGGTGGCTCCTGAATATAAAAATGGGAGATGATTCAATAATACAACATACAAAATATTATTTCTGCTGGTAGGGTGATTAAGATTAATACATTAGTTAACAACGATTTTTACAATATTATCAAAATCAGGGTTTTCGTCAAACCTATAGGAATACATTTTTTGACAACTTACTTGGAAATTCAGGACTTTCATAATAAAACATATTTATATGGATTTATTTCAAAATTTTCCCAGAAAACAAATTGAAAATATTTAGATGGAAACAATTTATTATTCCAAACAAATCACATCTGTTCAAATAGAAAATATCAACTGACAGTTTGTAGAGTAGAAGATTCTTATCACTTTTTTATGTCATGTAAATATTTAGACATGTTTTGGAATAAAATTAATGAAATGTTAAAGAAAATCAAATTTGAAAACAATATCAGACTTCAACATTTAGTATTTGGGTACAACATTTTTGACAAAGAATATTTTCACCTAGATTATTTATCGGAACAAAAGACAAAGAAATTGATATTAATCTGTTATTTAAAAATGAATTTTAAAGAAAAATGAAGGAAAATAAAATACTAGGAATGAATTCATTGTTCAAGAATAGATTGAATTATCTGTGATAATATTGTATGCAAAAGAGTATATTCGAATTATATAGTATAGCTTTATATGTAATTATAGTTTTGAATATTTCCCTGGATAGTCAAAACAGAATTTGACGGGGATACTTCAGAGGAACTTGGACTCTGAAGTAGAATTATAACAAGGTATATAGAATGTAGAATACAATCTGTGACATTGTTGCTAAAGATAAAAACACAAATCCGTGCAAAATAAATCTCAATGGTTTGTTTTAACATCTGTTTTTGAATAATGGAGAACTTTTTACATTTGAGTAAAATTACTTCATACTGGTTATTTACTATAATAGTAACGAATGTTCAGATCGAATAACTCTTTATCCATTTCAGCTCAGTTAATACTATCCTTTCTTTTCGTATCGTAACGGGGTCGTCGTGGTCGTGATCGCATGGTAGTTGGATTTACAACTATCATGATGAGATGTACTCGATACAACATTATGTGATAAAGTTTGTCAGTGACTTGCGACAGATCGATGGTTTTCTCCTGGTACTCCGGTTTCCTCCAATAATAAAACTGACCGCCACGATACGGTTTCCTCCAATAATAAAACTGACCGCCACGATATAACTGAAATATTGTTGAAAGTGGCGTTAAACACCATATCCCTTACCCTCTCAGGGGCGGATCCAGGATATCAAGCTAGGGGGAGGGGGCACTAAAAAAAATTGCGCCGAGCGATTTTATGCCAAAAAATCATACTTTTTCCAATTTTAGGGGGGGGGGGGGGCGCCGGGTGTGCCCCCCTGGATCCGCCCCTGCCTCTACCCCTCGTAAAACATTCAACACTAGTAAACCTACCTGTTACAGTACTAAACACTAAAGACGTAGTTTTTAACGAATTATGTGGTTTAAACCAGTAAATGATTTGTGCAACAAGAGTTCCTAGCAAGCCTGTTAAACCAACGATGATCATCAGCCGCACAAAATTTATCCAACCTGCAAGTATAAAGTCAAGTGTTGACTGCCTTTAAAAGAAAACAAATTGCCGTTGTACGTCTCTATCCCACGAAGCACAAGAAAGAACATATATAATTATATGTTCTAACAGTTCCTTCGATTTAGTAATCCATTCCTTTCCCGGGCACCGTAGTATCATTTAAAACCTTTTTTTCTCTCTTTTAGATGGATCTGTTCTTTATTATATTCGTAAATAAAAACTGTATTTTGTAACAGAAGCCATGCGCTAAATTGTGACATTAGATGCGTTCACTTCAGTTATTGTTGGTGTTATTTCATGTTTTTCATGGACCGTCGTGGTAGTATGGTAGTTGGATTTACAACTACCTCTGCAATCAGTGCCTATCACCACTAACATTGTGAGTTTGAATCCTGCACATGGTGATGTGTACTTGATACAGCATTATGTGATAAAGTTTATCAGCGACTTGCGGCAGGTCGGTGGTGTTCTCGGTTTTTTCAATCTAATCGCACTTTTTTAAAATAACTATTTCTCCGGGTACACCGGTTTCCTCCACCACCACGATATAGCTGAAATATTGTCGAAAGTGGCGTTAAATACCATAAACCTAGACCTTATCCTTTTCTTACTAATTTAGGTTCAGTTTAATGAAAATCCCAAACTAGAAACAACAAATTTACTCTTCTGGTTCGTTCAAAAGTTTTAATGTTATTCATTTCATGGAAGAACATTCCTTTAAATGAAACGAACACATGACTTCATTGTCGTTTTTTAATATTTGACAATATTTCGTTTCACAAGTAATATTATTATACCTCACTAACTTCTCATTGGCTTAAATTAAATCACATGACCTGAAACAATTTTAATGTTTTGTGAAAATTAACCCAAACGGGAAACAACTAGTTGTTTACCGGGTAACAACCCTATTGTTCCCCGGTAAACAACCCATGGCGTGCATTTAACATTTGTTAAAAATTTGTCAAAAGTTATTAAGCACACATTTTGTTTAAATACATGTATTTATTTAA
Organism: Bathymodiolus brooksi; assembly: GCA_963680875.1. Lineage (NCBI taxonomy): Eukaryota > Metazoa > Mollusca > Bivalvia > Mytilida > Modiolidae > Bathymodiolus > Bathymodiolus brooksi. The sequence goes on from OY804585.1 coordinate 20,614,449, forward strand.
ATGCCCAATCCTTGGTCTGTTGTTCGGTATAATAAAACAGTTATTGCCTTCAATGGATTATAAACATCAGAATTGTTAACCCTCAAGGGGTTGTTTCCTGCTAAAGCCCTCGGGAAAACAACCCCCTTCAGGTTAACAATTCTGGATGTTTACATCCATTGAAGGCAATAATTGTTTATTAGTCACAAGTAAGTGAAATAGTTTATTATTTATTGATTGATGTTTAACGCCAACGTTAGCAATATTTCAGCTATATCGTGGCGCGAACAAATTGTATTATTAACTTAAGACACCTATAAGACATTTAGAAATAAAACATATTGTTTATTATTTAGATATTTATATTTTCAATTGTTAAAAGTATGAAACTAAATGTTTTTGAAAGTTACAAGCTATGAAATGTTCCTCTCTAATTCGCCGGGAACTTGCTAATAAAGAAAAGTAAATTTGCACAAAATTAAAAAGATAAAATAAGAAAAACAAATTTCTTACAATTAAGTAAACACATGGAAACAAACGGAGTCTTGTGGGATATAGAACTATCTTTGCCTGGCTCCTTACCTGATGTATTTACTGTTGATACTAAGCAAACACCTGAATCACAGATCACCATTTTCCATATAGAGAAATGTACAGCGGAATCGCCATATCCTTGTGTCCACCAGTTTCTTACCGTGGCAACTGAGAGGAATACGGTCGACAAAACAGTCAAAATAATGTTTATTTTGTGTTTAAGAGGTTCTAAATTTCGAGCGACCATTTTGTACTAACCTGACTTACAACGCTGACTGAAATTAATTTCAAAATATTAGCCTGCGTTCATGCATCCGCATTCAGTTTATGGGGTATAAGAGAGGGATATAGTTAAATAGTTGGAAATAGAAGCGGACTTTAACAATTAATAATGTACCTCAATATTTATATTTACAATAAAGCATTAAATGATAATATTCATTATTTATTTTTGTTAATTACAAGCATTATTTTTAATTTTTTGGTCAAAATTCTCCTTTCTGTGCCTCTCGATGTGTAATGAAATATCCTGTGTTAGGTTAAGAAGGGAAATGTCTACTTGTTGATTATTTGTCAATACAGTGTTCAACTGGATACATATATTATCATATTTTCCGTTTAATACAAAAAGAGGACATTACATATTTAATATTCATTGTAAAGCTTTCAATTAATTCTGTGTAGGAAAAAAAGGAGGGATGAAATAATAAAATAATTGCAATTATTTTATCCCAAATTTCTACAAAAAAAAACCTTACATGGAAAAAATATTCACTTAGGTGTTGGTCAAACTTCAATTGGTATTTTTTAACGTATGTTTTTTTTAACATAGAATAAATTAATAAACCATTGATTGTTTGATTGTTGTTTAACGCCAACTTTAGCAGTAAATTGATAAAACAAATTAACAGCCAATAAAGCATTTTGAAATTATAGTCAACATTTTCTCAAGTTATTTCGTGGAATAGTCACAATGAGATCATTCTGTTGATACTACGTACAGTATCTGATTAACCGCAGTTGTTATCAATAAAAAAAAGAAAAAGAAAATTGTAACGGATGAAAGCAAAGTACCCAAAGGTCTGTCTGTAGACCACCAGTCTTGAGTTATTGAGAATTCAATTTCCATAGAAAAAAAAGTGTATATTGTATTTTTGCTAAGAAAACGCACAACTGTCCTTTTATTTGAACAAATTACACGTAAAACAAATATAGTGTCAAGATTCTTTATTTCTCATAAAATCATAGTTTAAACAGTGGTACTGAGAATTTGCCAATTTAACATCAATTTAGATATTAAATATACATGACAAGACAAGATGGTCTACAAAATTGAATAATAACAACAGAAATGAAATAACATAATTTTATTTGGATGACAGAGATATGTGGCTAACCAGGAGGACTAGCATGACATTGTAGGACACGAATGAATTTGCAGCACAGTTTCGTTAGTTTTGGTTTATTTTTAATTTGGAATAATTGACAAAAATTTTAAAGTGCTGATTCTGTGTCAGTTGTCGGCAATTTAATTACCCATCATCGAAGTAAATTAAACGCCTTAATGTTGATCAATATATATGTGTATATATGTATAGTTGATTTATTGGCGTTGAACGCCAACTTAAGCAGTATTTCAGCTATATGCGTGGCGTGAACAAATGTTATACATTAATCTTGGTCATAAACCGAATTTGTGTATCAGTCAGGTTATATGTACCAAAAAAAAAAAAAATAAAAAAAAAAATACGGGTTATAACTATATATTTAGAGGTTACATTTTATATTTTGAATATAAAAAAAATCAAATGGGCAATCCAGAGACACTGGCAACACAAGAAACAGAAAGAAGAGAACTAATTAATTGGTGTTTAACGCCAACTTAAGCAATATTTCAGCTATTTTTTTTTCTTTTTAATATTTTATGTTATCTAACTATATGTTTGTGCATAAATTAATTTATTTTAAAATTTTCAAAATAAATAAATTTGATAAATTGTTGACGTTGTAGAATGTGTGCCGAACATCAGCAACATCTACACAGTCAGTTAAAACATGTTTAAGTGAATAATTGGAATTTCACGGAATACATTCCGGTCGAAGGGCCCAGTTGGCTCAATGAGTTAGGTAGTTGGATTACCTAACAACTCATACAAACCAAGTCTATCATCAATACGGCGTGGGTTCGCGCCCGGCTTTGTAAATTACAAAAAAGGTGCACTCGACTCGCAGCGCAAGTGATAAAGTTTACCAGTTGCTTGTCCATGGTCGGTGGTTCTCTCCGGGTACTCCGGCTTCTTCCACCATTAAAACTGGTCGCCATGATATAGATGAAATATTGCTGAAAGTGGTGTTAAGCACAAATAAATAAAACAATCAATCAACATTCCGGTCGTTCCTCATTATTTAATAGATAACTATGTGCCAATGTACTATTTCCGATAGAACATCTGGTCAAGACTACTTGTTCCTTCCGATTTTGACTGTAAGAACAAGGAGACTTGCCAACTAAGGAATGTATTTCGTGGAATTTTTTTTATGAATTTGCTTGTCCCAACTGTCTTGTCAGCGTTTTAAAACATATTTGGTAATAAAAGGTTAAAAATCTGTATACGGTACAGAACAATTGGATACAGGATCATCCAATGTGTCCTTGGCTTCCTGGTCCACGACTGTGTTCCCATGGATATCTATTATGACTAGGTGTGAAAATGACATGCTTACCAATAGCAACAAGGCTTTTTATAAATTTCAACTATTTCTAAAATGAATGGGTTTCGAGTTTTACAACTCTCAATAGTCAACACAGGCAAGAAAGAGGATCCGAACAGGTCATAAATTTACTCTTATCAGAAGAGGCAACGAACTTCAAACCAAGAAGTATTACATTAGCTTCTGCTCTTAAGATCGAACTGGCAGATGATAATCGAACAGAATAGACCCGATGTCCAAAAACAGCTGCCGATGCTACCCTATCACCATCATTTGAACCATCAGTATAGATTACAGAGTATTCTAATATTGGGATCTAATTTCAGCAAAATGTTGTTGAATTAATAAAGGATTTGTTTCAGAATTTTTTGTATTTTGCAATTTCAAAATTAAAGGTAGGATTTTGATTTAATAATGGAGATAATCCAAATGATAGAAAAGGAGCAACCCACTTTAGTTTAGTTTAAAGGATTCATATGATGTGCATGTTCACCCAATTCAATTCCAGTTATACGATAACAGGGGGACCAACCGGTTAATCGAGAAAAACCGTTCGTGTACGATTGTTAATCGGGTTTTTTGATTCGTGAACGATTCGGTTACTAGTTCGTGTACGATTATTATGAGGATCCGGACATGATTCCTTGACGGTAAGCCTCAATTTTTACTAATTAAGGAAACAATTATTAATTATCTCTTCGCAGTTCCCTTCCTTTATTGTATATCTTTGATGGTGTATGCTCCAAAACTTTCGTTGATATAAACCTTGCGTGAAATGTGGTCAGAAAGTCTAAAAAGCATTGCATCAAAATGTCACAAGAACTATAATATTCCTATATTCACACATTTACACTTTTTTATGACTTAAACATCACTTTAATGGAAACATTCTTCTATATTGGAGTGGTTAAAAGACCTTTTTCACAAAAAATGCAAAATATGACGGGGAAATTATATTTTTTTCATTTTTTTGTTCGTGAACAAACAGGTTAAAAATTTCTTGTTCGTTATCGATGTTCGTGAACGATTACTCAATATAAGATACTTGCATTTTTCTTAGCAATTTAAATGAATTATTTTCTAATGTTGCTTTTTATAAGTGTGTCTCATGAAATATGAGCGCGGCAAGATACAATTTGCGGTGTTTTGCGTCATCGAAAACCTATTTCTAAGTAATTACTAATAGACATTCATGAATATAATTTTATGTACTATTCTTTGTAAGAATCAGGCAACACAAATTGTAAAGACCCTGTTACACGGTAAAGCAAGTATCGCGATACTTGTATCATGCAACTTTTTGTATCATGATCCTTGTCAGTTTACACACTAAATCAAGTAGCATGTTTCATGCAGAGTTTTGTTTACAAATTGTTCCCGTCAAAATGGAGAATCCTGACAATGAAGACATTATCATACAAATTGAGGAGACTCTCCATATGTTCCTTTGACCAAATAACATCACTACCTTGTTCCCACTTTTCAGCCATGTTTTATTTACCATGTGCTGACAATGTGCTTTTATTTGTAGATGATGTTGTAACCTCCTGACTTCAAACGAAGATCTCTGATTGGTCAGAGATAAAATGTATCGTGATCCTTGCTGTACAGAATAGAACATGTTCTATCCCAAAGTGTGTATCATGCAACTTCTAAAAGTTGCATGATACAGAGTAATAGCACTGTTTACACTGTATGTTTTGGTTTATGATACAAGTATCATGATACTTGCTTTACCGTGTAACAGGGACTTAAGTACACATCCATTTTAAGAACATATTATGTTGAGTACTGAAACACATTCGACCTCAAACTAGAACTGTAAGCCAAAGGCTAACTAATACCCCCCACACACAGCAAATTCCACGAAAAGGTCAATAACCACTGCAATACTGGAACAATCATAATAAAGTACGGGAAAATTTTCGCCAAAATGTCTTCCTTATATAAACCAGTCAAAAATTCAAATGTAATTTAAACAAAAAAGTTTTGAGTGAAATATATTCAGGAGCCCTTACATGTATGTATACGATGCTATGGCTCAAAATGCTTTTTGTAGATATTAACACGCAAATATTTGGTTCCATTATGCAGTAAAAAGTACGTGAAAACTTTCCCGCCATAATGTTCAATCTATAACTACTAAAAAATTATTAGTTTTATGAAAATCCGAAATAGAAGGAAATGTTTGGATTACCAAATGAACACTTTTAATCAGTTTTAATAAACAATTGATGTACCACTCATTGTCTGACTCTTACATGGAACAGTACTTTAAACGACAATAACTTTTGCATGTGTCCAATCCCATTTGCAACTTTTATGCAAATAAAATATGCAGAAAATGTAGAAAAAAAATAAAACCAATCTATACCAATTTTGATGTCTTGGATGGCCATTTCGGAAAATAATTCCTCGTCAGCAGAGCTAAACCCCAAAAGTTTGGAAACCCAAATAATAAGTAAAAAATATGAACAAAATATGGCCAAAATTACCAAAAAGGTGAAAGCCAAAGAACCGTAGACCTACATAATAAAGTAAGTATGCATAATTTTTATGTTTGCAGATAAACCATGACTATACTTCCAAAAACCTGTTTTAAGAAGAAAAAAAATTACCCGAAAAAAACATTACTGGAAAAACTGTCAACAGCAAAAATGATATAAGGACAACACCAAATAAACCATATCGTGCTAAAAGAGAACTTTCCACGCCGAAATCAAGGTCAACACAAGTGGAACACACAAAAGCCATAGTCTGCAAAAATGTGAATACATCGTACACGACCATATTTTTCAATAACACGTTCGTTCACGAACAAAAAAATTGGAAATATGCAAAAAGGAAACTATATCTTTGCTTAAGTTAAGAATTGTCACGAAAAGTAAGTATAAGATAAAGTAACTTTGAAGTTCAAATTTATTTTCTGTCATAAAATGTTAATTTTATTAGAAAATTTGCGTTTTTTGCTAGAAAATGGAAACTGAAAACAAAAAATAGAGTGACATCTACGTTTCTGACCAAATTATTGAAAAATGAAAGTCTGTTATGAAGTTTACTCTTTCGAATTAAATTTATTAATTATCCATTTAAGGAACTACCAAAACCTTTTTTGCTTTATGCTTATATTTACAAAAGAATATTGAAATTTGGTGTCTTGCTTTACTTTTAAAAACCGGAAATATCGTACACGAACGATTGAAACCGGTAGATGGAGAAATATTGATAGAGAAAACAGGTACTGTAATTTATGTAATTGTCAGAAATTAGGCGATGAATACCACTATGTTTTAGAGTGTTCCTCTTTAAACGATAAACGCAAGCAGCTTCTTCCAAAATATTTTATGAAAAGACATAATGTTGTCAAATTCTTTGAACTTCTATCTACCAAAAAACAATCGCTGTTACGAAAATTATGTATATTTATCAAACATATTAATAAGATCTTTTGTACTCCTGGCTTACCCACTGTTGTTCCTTAACCTATGTATATTTTGTAAAAAGTCTTGTTATGTTATTATTATGTTGTTATTTTTCTCTGTACCATTGTATTTGGCTGTATGAGAATAAAGATATAATAACTAGTAACCGAATCGTTCACGAATCAAAAAACCCGATTAACAATCGTACACGAACGACTTTTCTCGATTAACAGGTTAGTCCCCCTGGATTAGGAATCTCTTTGAACATTTAATATAATCAAAAACATATTTAAATATAATACAATTTTGTTTTTATGTTAAATTGTCACATGTCAGAAATTTGATATCCAGATTATAACAGGTTGTAACCCTGTTGTGACTACATATCAATGTAAGTGATTGAGGTAATCACAGTTAGAGGAACACCGGTCTTCTTCCTGCATATAATAATACAGTAAGCCGTCTTCAAGTTTTGAGTTTGTTTTCATATACTTGTTTAGTGTAATGTCAATTCTTTTTTGTTTTGGATATTTTAAATTCCTTTTTTGGTTTTGTTTACTTATATTGTGTATTGTCTGTTATATATTTTATTGCCATCATAGGTTTACAAAAGCTTATTAACTACGAATGTCACTTTTAATAGGACAAGGTGCACATTGTTATTTTATTTTCATGTAGATAAATAACTAAATAGAAACTTAGTTAATTATTTGTACAGATGTGAAATTAGTAAATTTAATTAGTATTGATTAACTTCAAATCGAATTCAGCTATAAGGAATTTACAAATTATTCATTTTTATTATTATTGAAGACAATTAGAGTTATCCCTCTTTATATGTTTTTTTTGTTTATCCTACGTCTTGTATTTATGAATGTATTTTATGTGAATCTCTTAAGCCCAGCTGGAGGTTTTCTACAGTTATCCAATATTTCAGTTATATCGTGGCAGTAAGTTTTATTGGTGGAAGAATCAGAAGTACCTTGAGAAAACCACCAACCTGCTGCAAGTCGCTGACAAACTTTATCACATAATGTTGTATCAAGTACACTTCGCCTGAGCGGGGTTCGAATTCACAACGTTAATGGTGATAGACAATGATCATCACGACTTCTCCCTAATGATTTCAGTCGATACACGCAGACAATGCTCAAAATGAACATGCAATTACAAATCCTCAAGGTAAATTCTTTAATTAATACAAATTACAATTAACTTAAAGTTTACATCCATGGAATGGCCACCGGAACATCTCCAGTCTGTTGAAAATAAAATAAAAACAAGATTAAGTAACAACTGACATTTGCATCTATTCTAGGGTTATGGTGTCAAACGCCACTTTCAACAATATTTCAGTTATATCATGGCGATCAGTTTACTTGGTGGAGGAAACCGGAGTACTTCGAGAAAACCACCGACCTGTCGCAAGTCACTGACAAGCCTTATCACATATATGTTGCATCGATACACCTCGCCTGCTTAGTGGTGATAGGCACTGATTGCATAGGTAGTTATAAATCCAACTACAATACAATCACGACCTATCTATTCTAAAACACAACCAAACAAAATATTTCTTCATGGAGATTATAAACATATTTAAACAAAGTATTGCAAAAAATTTCGACGGCAGAACCGTTTTCGTCAGTTGTAAAACATAAACTGCTAAGAGATACAAAAAAACACTTTATGTTTTGCAACTGACGAAGACGGTTGTGCTGTCGAAAATTTTTGCAATACTTTGTTTAAATATATTCTAAAACAGACACATCAGTTATCACAGTATGGCATTTTAATCTTGGCCAGATCAGAATTTAGGCCGATTCTTTTGCTTTTGGAATGCAACGAACTGTTCACCACTACATCAGTTATATAATGGTGACAATTTGTACCGGTGGAGGGAACATGAGTACGTAGGGGGAGAAGCACTAATCTGGCCAATTTGTACAGGAGGAGGGAACATACGTACGAAGGGGGAGAAGCACTAATCTTGGGAAGTCACTAATAAAACATCACGTGTTGAGTACTCCCCGCTACAATCCGTTTGACTTCTATAAATGTCCAGAAAAAACATTCTTAAAAATCCAGTTTTCAAATCAACATTTTTCTCTAGATGTATATTAATATATGATATATATAACATACGAACTCTGACAATTAATTTAAAAATGTTTTGTCAATCATTAAAAAAGTTAACCATTAGATCTCTGTTAATTATATTTTCTGAAGTCAGTAAAAAAGTGAGGCGATATTTCTTACAAAACAGCAGTTCAAAGAATTCGAAGGATAAGGTAATGATAAAACTTATTATCTGCAACATATCGATAATCTTTCAAATCTCTAATGTAGTTAATAAAATAAATAATAGACTTAATATACCTACCGGTTTTAAATTCTTCTGACAAGAAGAAGGTACTTCAAATATTTTTTGGTCTATTGAACCTGCAGTAAAGTTCTGATACAAACTGACTGTCATAACAAAATCTAGAAAAAAAAATATTTATTGGAAAAACAATGTTATATAATAGTCCAATTCTCTCTCTCTAAGAAGCCTATTCCTTCTGAAAAGGCCCTTGTGATCGTGATAGTATGGTAGTTGGATTTACAACTACCTATGCAATCAGTGCCTATCACCACCAAGGATGTGAGTTCGAATTGCGCTCATGGCGAGGTGTACTTGATACAACACTATGTGACTTGCGACAGTTCAGTGGTTTTCTCCAGGTACTCTGGTTTCCACCACCAATAAAACTGACCGCCACGATAGAACTGAAATATTGTTGAAAGTGGAGTTAAACACCATAACACCTTAACCCTTCTGAGATGAAAAACTTGCCTTGCAAATATGCCCTAGATTCATGAAAACTAAAAATGTGAGGCATAAAAAGAGATTTAAAACAGATAAAATAATGATTTGTTATGTAATGCCTTGTTATAATGCATAAAAAAACAATAATATCAAACATGATATGATCGGCTGCTTTGTTCTCAGCTTCAAGTACAATGGAACCGTATCAGTGGTGTTATCGTTTGCGTGCTAGCCACGGTCGGATGAAACCAAAGACTATAAAATCTAGCCTCGAGCCACGATCGGGTGAAACCAAAGACTATAAGATCTAGCCTCGAGCCACGATCGGGTGAAACCAAAGACTATAAGATCTAGCCTCGAGCCACGGTCGGATGAAACCAAAGACTATAAGATCTAGCCTCGAGCCACGGTCGGGTGAAACCAAAGACTATAAGATCTAGCCTCGAGCCACGGTCGGATGAAACCAAAGACTATAAGATCTAGCCTCGAGCCACGGTCGGATGAAACCAAAGACTATAAGATCTAGCCTCGAGCCACAGTCGGGTGAAACCAAAGACTATAAAATCTAGCCTCGAGCCACGGTCGGGTGAAACCAAAGACTATAAGATCTAGCCACGAGCCACGGTCGGGTGAAACCAAAGACTATAAGATCTAGCCTCAAGCCACGGTCGGATGAAACCAAAGACTATAAGATCTAGCCTCGAGCCACGGTCGTGTGAAACCAAAGACTATAAAATCTAGCCTCGAGCCACGGTCGGGTGAAACCAAAGACTATAAGATCTAGCCTCGAGCCACGGTCGGGTGAAACCAAAGACTATAAAATCTAGCCTCGAGCCACGGTCGGGTGAAACCAAAGACTATAATATCTAGCCTAGAGCCACGGTCGGGTGAAACCAAAGACTATAAGATCTAGCCTCGAGCCACAGTCGGGTGAAATCAAAGACTATAACATTGGTATTTGTTGCTTCTTCTCACATCATGTATCACTAAGGAGTAAGGACAAGCTCGCAGTCAGAATTTATATATATATATAAAGTCTAAGGGAATATACCAACCAAAGAACATAATGAGTAGCAGATCGTCGAGACATGACGATGCAGCACAAATAAAATAAATTATAGAAGTCTAGAAGATTGTGCAAATTTGAAAAAATGGAAGTGTTCGAATACTTTAATCCAATGTCTATATATATTAATGCAACATATATATTTTTTTCATCAATCCAGCTGTGAGCGAAGCGAACATGGTTGATACTTGTAAACACTTTGAAATCGGAAGTGGAAGTGTGAGGAGCTTAAGCCATTTGCCTGTTTTCGTAATTGAACATCTTTGTCGCGCTGAAGTCGCCAAAGGCGCGACCAACACGAAACAAATAAAATAAAATAATGACTTTAAATTTGTATTGAGAATTAAAATTTAAGTTTCGTGCGGAAAGCATGACTTTATCATTCAAATAGAAAACAGGGTTTTACTTTCGAATTTGAAGAAGGCAGAGTTGTCATTGAAGGTTTCGTAAATGAAATAAATAATAAACTTTGTGTCGTGCCGAAGGCACGAACACTACGAATAAAGAAATAAAATCGTGGTGCCGAAGCCACACCCGATATGAACAAAAGAATGAATCAGCACGGCCACATTAAATGTTGCAAATGGGTCCTATGGCAACATCTTGACGGAAGTTGATTCGCCCTTTATTTTCATAGACAAAGAAACATTAAGTTTTCGTTCCAAAGGCATATCTTATATAATAAAATTAATTTACTAGTCGTGCGAAGGCACGACCATTACGAACAAAATTTCAAAAGTCTTCTTGCCGAAGGCACGAAAACAGTATAGTCAGAATGGATCCCATGGCAACACATTGCCGGAAGTTAATTGTAACAGGTATTTACCAAGCAAATTCGTACCTAAAATTCGTCATGTCATACTGATTGGCATTCGTGCCGCAGTCACTAAATATGCTATCAATATTAAAATGTAATAATTATGTTTTGGCAATCGGACTTTTTTGGGCCTTTCCGTCAAACCTAATTTTTCCGCTTGATGGAATTATCCCATCTAATCTTGAAAAACGAGGAAAAATCTTTTGCTAAATAAAATGAGATATTGGATACTTTGATTTAATTTATGTGGTTTTTTTTAATCGACTCCTCTCGCAGCTCTGCTGCAGTTTTCTTGTTTCAATAGGCATTACACAATAGATGATAAATATTTTGTTCCAAAAGTTTTGCTGAAACATTTTTAAAATAGGTTACATGTATCAGCTGTTGAAAATCAAACCATAAGGGTAATAACAAAATTACCGAACTCCGAGCAATCTTACAAAGGGAAAGTCAAAACTCATAAGTATATAAACAGACAAAATCAGTCAACAACCGGAAAACTGTGAAAACCGTAATGACCCTGACTTGGTACAGGCATTTCTAAAGAAATGGTGGGTTGAATCAGATTTTAAAGCGCCAAACCTCCCCCTTTCATTACGGCTCAAAGTTTACGGCTGTCACTATAACAGTATTTATAACAATACTTGAACAAAACAGGTAAAATAGTTGTCATAACAGCACCAAACTCAGTGAAGTGAATGTCATGATGAATGATTTGTATTACCATAATCGGGAGATTTTTGGGCCAACCGCGCCGGAACTTTTGTCTCTCTGAAATGTTTCAAACTCCTTGTTGTGAAAGTGCAATTAAAACGTAGATATCAAATCTAGTGCGCACGACGCGTTTCTGGAATAACCTTCATCATGTACGCTCATAATCGATAGATTGAAATGTCAAATAATTTTTTATAAGTTTTGAGAGCAATAACACCAAAGAGCCTAAACAGGATAGACAAAATCAGTCAAGTTTTGTGATTACGACATACCTGGTTTTCCTGTCAATGTTGATGACGTCACAAGGATACAATCTTTTTGTGTGATCGTTGCTCGTACTCTGGTTCCACTTTTATATTTCGTAAACCAGACATCGACTGGTTCACTCGCCAATGTTTGGCTGCTGATATGGGTTGCAGAATCTGGTAATAAAATTATTTTTTGCTGTTTCACTGTTTACTTAGAAGTGGATACTGACATGCATAATGAAGTTCCTTATCGTCATGACTATAGCAGAAATGCTGTTAACATGACGCTAAGCAACAACCAATCAATCAATGACAATGTTATTTAAGTACATTCATTCCAAATGTAGCAAATGTAAACATTGCCACATTTTTAAAAGGTAAAATTATTTCATGTGACGCGGAGTTTTTATAACTAAATCAGTAGTGCAGTACTGACGTCCAGTCAAGAACAATTGGTTATGGTTCCCGTAAAAATGATAAATTGTAGATCTCATTCCACCTTCATTCCTGTATAGTTTTTGATATTATTGAGCTTGTTCTCGGCATGCATATTCATGGAATATTGATCGCTCGACGTGAACAAACAATCATCAACCAATCAAGAAGCTTTTTACATGTAGAATATCAGTCAGAAACCAATCAAAAAAATCATGAGCAGCGAGACGTCTTATAAAAACCAGCGACCTTTTTGTAAATGACTGTATATAGATAGATAGGGAAATGATATCAGTTCGGATCAAGTATTGTTTCAGCTGCAGTGACGAAACTTTCACCGACAGCTGATATAAGTGTATAATTATGTGATAATTATAAGCATAGTTATTTGTGGCTGTCCAAGCGTTACTTTGCGGTTTACAATGAAGTACACATTCATTACATTTCTTCTTCCAAGTGTACAGTATAATGTTATGTACTCGACCTTGTCTTATGTTTTAAGTAGGGACCTTCGTGGAGATGTTGACTACATTTACATCTACATATGCTAGGTAATACGATTCAAGCTCCCTAGCCCCCTACCGCTGGGTACTGGTAAAGTTTGTTGTCATAGTGCTCACCCACAGAGCTGACATCGCTTCGCCATGTCGCGGGTCAGTGGTGCTCCCTCGATTTGTTTGGGAGGGGTGTGATCAGGTTATAATACGAAATCATGACCGTGGACTATAGTGGGAATTGTGTCTGGAGAGAGCAATGCGCTAAAGTTTTCTTTTATAGATTTTTTAAAATAGCAGGCGCATTTTAGTCGCTACAAAACACTAAATTTTTGCCAACTCTCCATATATTTCCATTGGAAGTCACAACTCGTTGCCGTATCCCTCCTCCTTCATTTCTATGCACTTTTTATATATTATTGAACTCATTCTCGTTTGAATATAGTTGAAATATTGTTCGCTACACGTTAACCGATAATACATCAACCAATCGATTCCCGCCCATGGTCAGTTGGACTCGATACAACGTGTTATGACATACATATTAATCAGTGCTTTGTGGCCACGATATAACAGAAATATTATTGGCATTAAAAACCCATGAATGTAATCCCGATCACATTTACGTCCCTTTCTTATTGAGATTGCTTTGCATATAATAATTGTATGTGGTGCATATATTAATACCATACCTGGTATGCAAGGGGGTGGCATTTCTTCGATTATATTCATTTTTGTGCAGTTTTTGCCGTTTATCACCCATTTCGTCATCTGAAAACAACAATTCATCAGAATGAATATGGATTGAACAAAAACAAAACATTAAGGGAAAGATCGATATATAGGTAAAGAATACCCACCAGTGACTCGGATAAAAGGCTGCAAAAATGCATTTCTTGCTGCGGTTCATCTTACAACTTTCAATTTCTTCAATGTGTACAATTCCAATTGCAAAGCTAATGTGAGACAGCCCCTAGTATGCATATGAACCGTACTTATAATAATTTCTAACCTACAAACACTACATGTTGGTATAATTTATGCTACAAAATTCAGTGCGAGATAGCCCCTAGCCTACAGATGAGCCGTACTAATAACTTCGAACAGAACATATGTTATGTCAGTACGAATCTCTATAGATAAAACTATAACATTTTGCTTTGCCCATATTCCAACACAATACATCATTGATCAACTACCGACACCGTTTATTATTATGGCTGATTTTAACGGACATAACACCTTATTGGATGGTACACAATAAAGGCAAAGAACATGAAGGATTATATGTCGTTAACGACGGGTCTATTACATATTGGGTCTTGTTCATCTATTGATGTCGTTAACTACGGGTCTGGTACATATTGAGTCTTGTTCATCTATTGATGTCGTTAACTACGGGTCTGGTACATATTGAGTCTTGTTCATCTATTGATGTTGTTAACGACGGGTCTGGTACATATTGGGTCTTGTTCATCTATTGATGTCGTTAACTACGGGTCTGGTACATATTGAGTCTTGTTCATCTATTGATGTTGTTAACGACGGGTCTGGTACATATTGAGTCTTGTTCATCTATTGATGTTGTTAACTACGGGTCTGGTACATATTGAGTCTTGTTCATCTATTGATGTTGTTAACTACGGGTCTGGTACATATTGAGTCTTGTTCATCTATTGATGTTGTTAACGACGGGTCTGGTACATATTGAGTCTTGTTCATCTATTGATGTTGTTAACGACGGGTCTGGTACATATTGAGTCTTGTTCATCTATTGATGTTGTTAACGACGGGTCTGGTACATATTGGGTCTTGTTCATCTATTGATGTTGTTAACGACGGGTCTGGTACATATTGAGTCTTGTTCATCTATTGATGTTGTTAACGACGGGTCTGGTACATATTGGGTCTTGTTCATCTATTG
This sequence comes from Bathymodiolus brooksi, assembly GCA_963680875.1. Lineage (NCBI taxonomy): Eukaryota > Metazoa > Mollusca > Bivalvia > Mytilida > Modiolidae > Bathymodiolus > Bathymodiolus brooksi. The sequence continues at coordinate 20,629,603 of OY804585.1, forward strand.
ATGTTGTTAACTACGGGTCTGGTACATATTGAGTCTTGTTCATCTATTGATGTTGTTAACGACGGGTCTGGTACATATTGAGTCTTGTTCATCTATTGATGTTGTTAACGACGGGTCTGGTACATATTGAGTCTTGTTCATCTATTGATGTTGTTAACGACGGGTCTGGTACATATTGAGTCTTGTTCATCTATTGATGTTGTTAACGACGGGTATGGTACATATTGGGTCTTGTTCATCTATTGATGTTGTTAACGACGGGTCTGGTACATATTGGGTCTTGTTCATCTATTGATGTTGTTAACGACGGGTCTGGTACATATTGAGTCTTGTTCATCTATTGATGTTGTTAACGACGGGTCTGGTACATATTGAGTCTTGTTCATCTATTGATGTTGTTAACGACGGGTCTGGTACATATTGAGTCTTGTTCATCTATTGATGTTGTTAACTACGGGTCTGGTACATATTGGGTCTTGTTCATCTATTGATGTTGTTAACGACGGGTCTGGTACATATTGAGTCTTGTTCATCTATTGATGTTGTTAACGACGGGTCTGGTACATATTGAGTCTTGTTCATCTATTGATGTTGTTAACGACGGGTCTGGTACATATTGGGTCTTGTTCATCTATTGATGTTGTTAACGACGGGTCTGGTACATATTGGGTCTTGTTCATCTATTGATGTTGTTAACGACGGGTCTGGTACATATTGGGTCTTGTTCATCTATTGATGTTGTTAACTACGGGTCTGGTACATATTGGGTCTTGTTCATCTATTGATGTTGTTAACGACGGGTCTGGTACATATTGGGTCTTGTTCATCTATTGATGTTGTTAACGACGGGTCTGGTACATATTGGGTCTTGTTCATCTATTGATGTTGTTAACGACGGGTCTGGTACATATTGGGTCTTGTTCATCTATTGATGTTGTTAACTACGGGTCTGGTACATATTGAGTCTTGTTCATCTATTGATGTTGTTAACGACGGGTCTGGTACATATTGAGTCTTGTTCATCTATTGATGTTGTTAACGACGGGTCTGGTACATATTGAGTCTTGTTCATCTATTGATGTTGTTAACGACGGGTCTGGTACATATTGAGTCTTGTTCATCTATTGATGTTGTTAACGACGGGTCTGGTACATATTGAGTCTTGTTCATCTATTGATGTTGTTAACGACGGGTCTGGTACATATTGAGTCTTGTTCATCTATTGATGTTGTTAACGACGGGTCTGGTACATATTGAGTCTTGTTCATCTATTGATGTTGTTAACGACGGGTATGGTACATATTGGGTCTTGTTCATCTATTGATGTTGTTAACGACGGGTCTGGTACATATTGGGTCTTTTTCATCTATTGATGTTGTTAACGACGGGTCTGGTACATATTGAGTCTTGTTCATCTATTGATGTTGTTAACGACGGGTCTGGTACATATTGAGTCTTGTTCATCTATTGATGTTGTTAACTACGGGTCTGGTACATATTGGGTCTTGTTCATCTATTGATGTTGTTAACGACGGGTCTGGTACATATTGAGTCTTGTTCATCTATTGATGTTGTTAACGACGGGTCTGGTACATATTGAGTCTTGTTCATCTATTGATGTTGTTAACGACGGGTCTGGTACATATTGGGTCTTGTTCATCTATTGATGTTGTTAACGACGGGTCTGGTACATATTGGGTCTTGTTCATCTATTGATGTTGTTAACGACGGGTCTGGTACATATTGGGTCTTGTTCATCTATTGATGTTGTTAACTACGGGTCTGGTACATATTGGGTCTTGTTCATCTATTGATGTTGTTAACGACGGGTCTGGTACATATTGGGTCTTGTTCATCTATTGATGTTGTTAACGACGGGTCTGGTACATATTGGGTCTTGTTCATCTATTGATGTTGTTAACGACGGGTCTGGTACATATTGGGTCTTGTTCATCTATTGATGTTGTTAACTACGGGTCTGGTACATATTGAGTCTTGTTCATCTATTGATGTTGTTAACGACGGGTCTGGTACATATTGAGTCTTGTTCATCTATTGATGTTGTTAACGACGGGTCTGGTACATATTGAGTCTTGTTCATCTATTGATGTTGTTAACGACGGGTCTGGTACATATTGAGTCTTGTTCATCTATTGATGTTGTTAACGACGGGTCTGGTACATATTGAGTCTTGTTCATCTATTGATGTTGTTAACGACGGGTCTGGTACATATTGGGTCTTGTTCATCTATTGATGTTGTTAACTACGGGTCTGGTACATATTGGGTCTTGTTCATCTATTGATGTTGTTAACTACGGGTCTGGTACATATTGGGTCTTGTTCATCTATTGATGTTGTTAACTTTACGGGTCTGGTACATATTGAGTCTTGTTCATCTATTGATGTTGTTAACGACGGGTCTGGTACATATTGAGTCTTGTTCATCTATTGATGTTGTTAACGACGGGTCTGGTACATATTGAGTCTTGTTCATCTATTGATGTTGTTAACGACGGGTCTGGTACATATTGGGTCTTGTTCATCTATTGACGTTGTTAACGACGGGTCTGGTACATATTGGGTCTTGTTCATCTATTGATGTTGTTAACGACGGGTCTGGTACATATTGAGTCTTGTTCATCTATTGATGTTGTTAACGACGGGTCTGGTACATATTGAGTCTTGTTCATCTATTGATGTTGTTAACGACGGGTCTGGTACATATTGGGTCTTGTTCATCTATTGATGTTGTTAACGACGGGTCTGGTACATATTGAGTCTTGTTCATCTATTGATGTTGTTAACGACGGGTCTGGTACATATTGAGTCTTGTTCATCTATTGATGTTGTTAACGACGGGTCTGGTACATATTGAGTCTTGTTCATCTATTGATGTTGTTAACGACGGGTCTGGTACATATTGAGTCTTGTTCATCTATTGATGTTGTTAACGACGGGTCTGGTACATATTGGGTCTTGTTCATCTATTGATGTTGTTAACTACGGGTCTGGTACATATTGGGTCTTGTTCATCTATTGATGTTGTTAACTACGGGTCTGGTACATATTGGGTCTTGTTCATCTATTGATGTTGTTAACTTTACGGGTCTGGTACATATTGAGTCTTGTTCATCTATTGATGTTGTTAACGACGGGTCTGGTACATATTGAGTCTTGTTCATCTATTGATGTTGTTAACGACGGGTCTGGTACATATTGAGTCTTGTTCATCTATTGATGTTGTTAACGACGGGTCTGGTACATATTGGGTCTTGTTCATCTATTGACGTTGTTAACGACGGGTCTGGTACATATTGGGTCTTGTTCATCTATTGATGTTGTTAACGACGGGTCTGGTACATATTGAGTCTTGTTCATCTATTGATGTTGTTAACGACGGGTCTGGTACATATTGAGTCTTGTTCATCTATTGATGTTGTTAACGACGGGTCTGGTACATATTGGGTCTTGTTCATCTATTGATGTTGTTAACGACGGGTCTGGTACATATTGGGTCTTGTTCATCTATTGATGTTGTTAACTACGGGTCTGGTACATATTGGGTCTTGTTCATCTATTGATGTTGTTAACGACGGGTCTGGTACATATTGGGTCTTGTTCATCTATTGATGTTGTTAACTACGGGTCTGGTACATATTAGGTCTTGTTCATCTATTGATGTTGTTAACGACGGGTCTGGTACATATTGGGTCTTGTTCATCTATTGATGTTGTTAACGACGGGTCTGGTACATATTGAGTCTTGTTCATCTATTGATGTTGTTAACGACGGGTCTGGTACATATTGAGTCTTGTTCATCTATTGATGTTGTTAACGACGGGTCTGGTACATATTGGGTCTTGTTCATCTATTGATGTTGTTAACTACGGGTCTGGTACATATTGGGTCTTGTTCATCTATTGATGTTGTTAACGACGGGTCTGGTACATATTGGGTCTTGTTCATCTATTGATGTTGTTAACTACGGGTCTGGTACATATTGGGTCTTGTTCATCTATTGATGTTGTTAACGACGGGTCTGGTACATATTGAGTCTTGTTCATCTATTGATGTTGTTAACGACGGGTCTGGTACATATTGAGTCTTGTTCATCTATTGATGTTGTTAACGACGGGTCTGGAACATATTGAGTCTTGTTCATCTATTGATGTTGTTAACGACGGGTCTGGTACATATTGGGTCTTGTTCATCTATTGATGTTGTTAACGACGGGTCTGGTACATATTGGGTCTTGTTCATCTATTGATGTTGTTAACTTTACGGGTCTGGTACATATTGAGTCTTGTTCATCTATTGATGTTGTTAACGACGGGTCTGGTACATATTGAGTCTTGTTCATCTATTGATGTTGTTAACGACGGGTCTGGTACATATTGAGTCTTGTTCATCTATTGATGTTGTTAACGACGGGTCTGGTACATATTGGGTCTTGTTCATCTATTGATGTTGTTAACGACGGGTCTGGTACATATTGGGTCTTGTTCATCTATTGATGTTGTTAACGACGGGTCTGGTACATATTGAGTCTTGTTCATCTATTGATGTTGTTAACGACGGGTCTGGTACATATTGAGTCTTGTTCATCTATTGATGTTGTTAACGACGGGTCTGGTACATATTGGATCTTGTTCATCTATTGATGTTGTTAACGACGGGTCTGGTACATATTGGGTCTTGTTCATCTATTGATGTTGTTAACTACGGGTCTGGTACATATTGGGTCTTGTTCATCTATTGATGTTGTTAACGACGGGTCTGGTACATATTGGGTCTTGTTCATCTATTGATGTTGTTAACTACGGGTCTGGTACATATTAGGTCTTGTTCATCTATTGATGTTGTTAACGACGGGTCTGGTACATATTGGGTCTTGTTCATCTATTGATGTTGTTAACGACGGGTCTGGTACATATTGAGTCTTGTTCATCTATTGATGTTGTTAACGACGGGTCTGGTACATATTGAGTCTTGTTCATCTATTGATGTTGTTAACGACGGGTCTGGTACATATTGGGTCTTGTTCATCTATTGATGTTGTTAACTACGGGTCTGGTACATATTGGGTCTTGTTCATCTATTGATGTTGTTAACGACGGGTCTGGTACATATTGGGTCTTGTTCATCTATTGATGTTGTTAACTACGGGTCTGGTACATATTGGGTCTTGTTCATCTATTGATGTTGTTAACGACGGGTCTGGTACATATTGAGTCTTGTTCATCTATTGATGTTGTTAACGACGGGTCTGGTACATATTGAGTCTTGTTCATCTATTGATGTTGTTAACGACGGGTCTGGAACATATTGAGTCTTGTTCATCTATTGATGTTGTTAACGACGGGTCTGGTACATATTGGGTCTTGTTCATCTATTGATGTTGTTAACGACGGGTCTGGTACATATTGGGTCTTGTTCATCTATTGATGTTGTTAACGACGGGTCTGGTACATATTGAGTCTTGTTCATCTATTGATGTTGTTAACGACGGGTCTGGTACATATTGAGTCTTGTTCATCTATTGATGTTGTTAACGACGGGTCTGGTACATATTGGGTCTTGTTCATCTATTGATGTTGTTAACGACGGGTCTGGTACATATTGAGTCTTGTTCATCTATTGATGTTGTTAACGACGGGTCTGGTACATATTGGGTCTTGTTCATCTATTGATGTTGTTAACTACGGGTCTGGTACATATTGGGTCTTGTTCATCTATTGATGTTGTTAACTACGGGTCTGGTACATATTGGGTCTTGTTCATCTATTGATGTTGTTAACGACGGGTCTGGTACATATTGAGTCTTGTTCATCTATTGATGTTGTTAACGACGGGTCTGGTACATATTGGGTCTTGTTCATCTATTGATGTTGTTAACGACGGGTCTGGTACATATTGAGTCTTGTTCATCTATTGATGTTGTTAACGACGGGTCTGGTACATATTGAGTCTTGTTCATCTATTGATGTTGTTAACGACGGGTCTGGTACATATTGGGTCTTGTTCATCTATTGATGTTGTTAACGACGGGTCTGGTACATATTGAGTCTTGTTCATCTATTGATGTTGTTAACGACGGGTCTGGTACATATTAGGTCTTGTTCATCTATTGATGTTGTTAACTACGGGTCTGGTACATATTGGGTCTTGTTCATCTATTGATGTTGTTAACGACGGGTCTGGTACATATTGAGTCTTGTTCATCTATTGATGTTGTTAACGACGGGTCTGGTACATATTGGGTCTTGTTCATCTATTGATGTTGTTAACGACGGGTCTGGTACATATTGAGTCTTGTTCATCTATTGATGTTGTTAACGACGGGTCTGGTACATATTGGGTCTTGTTCATCTATTGATGTTGTTAACGACGGGTCTGGTACATATTGGGTCTTGTTCATCTATTGATGTTGTTAACTACGGGTCTGGTACATATTGGGTCTTGTTCATCTATTGATGTTGTTAACGACGGGTCTGGTACATATTGGGTCTTGTTCATCTATTGATGTTGTAGGTACTGATCCATCTCTTTTCGTTTTGTTTTCTCACATAAAGTTCATGGTGATCTCTGTAGTAGTGATCGCTTTACTAATATTTTAAAATATTTGAATTCTTCTGTAGGTGAAAAACCTACATGATATAAATTTGACAAAGCAAACTGGCAACTGTACGAGTAGATGTTTAGAGAAGAACTTCAAGCGCAAATGATGTGAAATGTCACCGATCCAATTGTGATGTTTTGATGAAAGAATTAATATCAATAGCTGATAAGAGTAAGACCATTCCAAAGACGAAAAAATCCCAAAACACATCTGCTAAACCATGGTTTGATAATTGCAAAGATGCTATCAAAACTCGCAAAAAAGACGAACGACAGTCTGGAAAACATCCACATGAGATAATATCAGCAGTTGCTTCATCTTCAAAGCGAAAGCTCGTGGAATATTAAAAAAAAATAAAAAAATTGTCGCAATTCCAGACATAATTCAGTTTCCAAATCAAACTGTCTTGCACCAGTGGATACGGATTGGAATATTATAAAAATGTATAAAAGGCAAAAAAAAAAGTAAAACTATTAGTATTACTAATTACTACCATGGTTATTCATAAATGGTGTTCATGCATAAAATGGTTTAATTATATATAATATTTTGTCAAAGTCTTTACTTTATCCTGCAATTGTCTGATTCTTGTAAAGTAGAGCTGCGGTAAAAATGGTAACAGTAAAAACACGGGTGTCATAAATGACACTATTGAAAACGATAAGAAAAATTTTTTTCTGCTCTTGTCCGACAATTTGGCAGTTGTTTTGGACCTTTTGGCATTAAACACAATATATTCCAAATGCTCGTGTGTCTTACCTGTTTCTAAAGCTCGTACAAATAAATTGTATATACTCTGACAATGTACGTATATTGTATATATATCTATATCTATATGCTTGCTTTTGTCATTTAAAAAATATGTAGTTTTAAATATCCGTACCATATTATAATCCAGTATCTGTTTTATCTGCCTAGTAACGGGCTCAGCTGTTTCATTGGTCACTGTTTGCAAAGCAGCAACTTTCTTATGTTGATAATCATAATAAAACGTAGAAGCGACTTCCGCCAAACCATAATAATCTTGGTCTATGTTGTACGCTCCCACAACCTGTGCTACTCCAGACATCCATTGCTTAGGACCACAACACTTTATTGAACCTTCCACCGCATTAGAATACAACACTAGAGAAATAACGGCAGTAATTATAAAATACATGATAATATTGAGGACTGTACGTTATCAGTTGCCGACAAGGTCGTGGTATAATATGTGACCATTGCATCTTTATCTTACACAATCGGGTATAATCTATTAATACGATAATAGATACATATTTATATATAAATGAGAAAACAAGCCTACACAAAGACGATTAGGGGGGTTATGGTGTTTAAAGCCACTTTTAACAATATCTCAGTTATATCGTGGTCAAGACGATAGAAAAGAACTTATGGTACGAACTGAATCGACATACAATACTGAAATTTCTTCTGATAATCATTCCATATAAATTCCGTCAAACTCTAAGGGATCGTCGTTGTCGTGATCGTGTGGTAGTTGGATTTACAACTACCTGTGCAATCAGTTCCTCTCACCACTAACGTTATGGGTTTGATTCCCGCTCATGACATTCTCCGCATACTCCAGTTTGCTCCACCAATAAAACTGACCGCCATAATATAACTGATAGATTGTTGAAAGTCGCGTTAAACACTATATCCCTTACCCTATAAAATTAATTTTCTCTCGCTGCCGTATTCTTGGTTTCTATCTGTTTCTAAAGCTAATACTAATAAATTATAGGTTTGATTTTGTTTAGTTCATAGTTTTTAACGCCACTTTCAACAATATTTCAGTTACATCGTGGTGGTCACTTTTATTGGTGAAACAGGAATACCCGGAGAAAACACCGACCTGCCGCAAGTTACTGACAAACTTGATCACATACTGTTGTATCGAGTATATCTCGCCTGAAAGGGATTCGAACTCACAACATTAGTGGTGATAGGTATAGGTAGTTGTAAATCCAACTACCATACGACCACGAAATCATCTGCCAAAGATCAATAATCCTTTAATCTAACGTTTGACAGTAGCAAAGATGTTTCTGTAACCAAACAAAAACTTTGAATTATTTCCCTTTGTATGTATTCTATATAGATCTGTGCAATCTAAAACGTTTCTTTATACAATTTTGTAATACCAGATGTTTCTTGAAGACAGTGGACCAAGCACGCGTCAGCTCCATCTAGGTATAATAAGACGACATTTTCCCGTGTAACCTATAACACCTACTGACTGACCGCATCGGTAGCGTAATGATTAGCGTGCTCGCCTCGAATGCGTAGATCGTGGGTTCGAGCCCCGGTCGGGTCAAACCAAAGATTATAAAATTGTAATTTGTTGCTTCTCCGCTAAGCACGCAGCATTAAGGAGTAAACGGAAAGACTGGTTGGCTCGGATTCAGAATAATGTGTCCGAGTGGAACGACATGTCTACCCGCGAACTGTTGTTTCAGTGAGCTAGCACTATAAAAATCCAACTCAGCGTGTTGGTCTAGAACAAAGCTGACCTAATCATCATCTCATTAAAAATTAACTTGCTATCGCCATGATATAGCTGAAAAATTGCTGAGTTGTCGTTAAACAACAATTACTCATTCACTCACCTACTGACTGCTTGTTAACAGGATAGATAAAATCTTCCGCTTTATAATAGGTACTGTTGACGATTCCCAGTGTTTAGCCAACAGCGTTAACCATCGAATCCCGAAGTGGTGCCCTCTTGATGAGGAATGTCACGTTATAATAAGTAATACCTGACTCTTGATCATATCATGAAATGTGCATAAAGAGTGCTCATCCAGATACATCTTTTATGAATTTCGAAAAAGAATAGGCTCCTTGTAGCCGCTACAATAGACAGTTTTTCATTTTCTACTCAAATCTCCATACCTGTCCTGCAGCAGTCAAAAGCCATTGCACTGATTGTCCCGTCCGTCCTTCATTTCTGTATATATTTTTGTCATATTAATGAACTTGTCCTGAATATTCGTGAACTATTTGCTGCTGAACGTTAAACAATCATCAATCAATCAATTATGTTGGTCTATGATAGAATATACTAGCGAATCGATCAAAAGTATATGGTCATTTTCAGTTTTCTATCAATTAATGGAAATCACCATAGACCGTTGTTAGGTGGGGAATTTTGATTACGTTTTCAATGGGAGGTTATCATGTTATGATACAGGAATCCACGCTCCTGCACGGCAAGGACATATATAGGGATAAGCCCTTTGTGCCGCTATAAGAAGCGACATTTTCCCGTCCTACCAAACTCTCTATACTTTTCCAGTGAAAGTCCCTGTTGTTCTATCCCCCCTTCATTCCTGAAATGGTTTACATATTGTTGAATTTCTTCTTTGCGTAATTATGTATGAAATGTTTGTCGCTGGACGTTAAGCAACCTCCAATCAATCAACCCTTGAAGCTTTCTTTCTTTCATGGCGTTAAACGCTACTTTCAATACTTTCAACAATATTTCAGTAATAGCGTGGCAGTCTTGAAGCAGCTAATCTCACTTATTATATTAAGAATTATATTCCCTTCGTCAAATTTTGTTCTAAGTTTTTTTTTTTTTTTTCTTAATATATGACGTTACTGTAAAACGCTTTGCTTCACACGTGTTTCCACACATTTTAGTATCCACAGCGATTTTCGCGTTATAGAGCATGTTCAGATCGTTGTCGTACACGATGATCGCGTTGTTTATTACATAATTTCATTTGACATTTGTAATTTGTTTTATTGTTTCATGGGAGGTTATCCTTTCTGTTCTGACTGCACTCCTTCTGTACTGTTCTGTCAAATAGAGTTTTGTTCCATGTATTCGGGTTGTGTCCTTCTAGCACTGTTCTGTGGAGGTTATCCTTTCTGTTCTGACTGCACTCTTTCTGTACTGTTCTGTGGAGGTTATCCTTTCTGTTCTGACTGCACTCCTTCTGTACTGTTCTGTCAAATAGAGTTTTGTTCCATGTATTCAGGTTGTGTCCTTCTAGCACTGTTCTGTGGAGGTTATCCTTTCTGTTCTGACTGCACTCTTTCTGTACTGTTCTGTGGAGGTTATCCTTTCTGTTCTGACTGCACTCTTTCTGTACTGTTCTGTCAAATAGAGTTTTGTTCCATGTATCCAGATTGTGACCTTCTAGCACTGTTCCATCGAACTTGTATTTTATTTTTCACATTTATTTGTTTTTCGTTAAACCGGTTTGGACCCTTTTTGTGCCGTTCCTTAGAACTGGTATTGTGTTTCATTTGATTGTGACCTTTTGATACTGTTTCCCTTGAATTATTATAACATGTTCATTTTAGTTGCCTCGTGCCCATTCTGCTTTTCTCTCGATTACATATTTCACTGGGGTTGTTTAAGCTATCCAGATTTGTGCCCTTTTTCTTATTTTCCCTCGAATTGATATTTATTTTTTTACACTGGTGTTGTTCCGTCTATTCGGATTGTACCCTTTCTGCACTGATTCTTCGTATCATTTTTTTCAACCTTTATTTTCGATATATTTTTGCACTTAAATGACGTTATAACAATCTATATTATTATTGATGAAATAGTCGCCGGTTTCTGCACGCTCGCTGCGGCGTTTAATACCATTCTATCATTACCGTAATTAACGTATACTGCTCCAACTATAGTTAGAACGTCACTATTTAATTATAAACAAAACATCGACGCTAAAAACAGTAAATGTCCAGAGTTATTTTATGCCGCCGAACAAAGAAAAAGAAATCCTTGACTTGATTCTAACCTTAGCCTGTCATCTAATCAGATTGATTTTTAAGTTAATCTTATGAAAGATTTTATTATTTTCTTATTGCTAAAGATGTAATTTCTTAACGTTAATTCATTTTACATAAGTATCTTCTATGTTAATATATCTTAACAAGAAATTGATCCAGATTAGCATCTGATTAACAAATGTTTTGGAGAAACGGATTTTTATTGTTAGTCCTCCAAATTTCTAATATCAAGAAAGAAAATTAAAAGCAAAAAATAAAAGGGATGTTTTTTTCAGTTTTGTCACTGATTTCAGTTATTTTTCTCTAATAGAAATATTTCGAAAGTTGCAGGACACGATCAGAACAGTTCAAAAAGGACCCTTTCAAGCTGGGTGTAGATAGTTTCAGCTAATTTCATTAATTTTCATTTTTTTTAAATTTTCTAACAACAATAATCCTTGTATCACACTGTCGGAACAGTTTTAAATTTCAATAGGAAATTCACAGGAACATATGGCAAAATTAATACACAAATACATGACCACTCATTTTCCTGGTTTGGCAAGTTGTGGTGTTGGACTGGTTTTATGGACCCAAACCTTTCCTTTAGTGTAGGATACGGTCATGCGAGTGTTTTCACATGTAGATAAAATGTCAGCCCTTGCATATAGCTGTGTGAATAGCGTTGTTATAAAGAATAATATCCATAATATATGTAATCTTCAGAAAAATATTGTAAAAAGGATGCATTTACAAGTATCGAGTAAAATATTTCTGTCACGTGTGTACAGACGACGGAATAATATATTTACCGATTCGTGGATGTGGAAAGTTATTTGTACAATTTGGTCACGCCACGATAATAACTGAAATACTGCTAAAGTTGGCGTTAAACATCAATCAATCAATCAATCAATCAATCAATCAATCAATCAATCAATCAATCAATCAATCAATCAATCAATCAATCAATCAATCAATCAATCAATCAATCAATCAATCAATCAATCAATCAATCAATCAATCAATCAATCAATCAATCAATCAATCAATCAATCAATCAATCAATCAATCAATCAATCAATCAATCAATCAATCAATCAATCAATCAATCAATCAATCAATCAATCGATTCTGATAGTTAGTTCTTTTATGTCTTTTTTAACCATCTTATAGTGAGTATATTTGAAATAATTCTCATCAGGTACGCTCATAGTCAGAAGATGCCAATTGGGTAATTAGAAGCCGTAAATCGAGGAACGACAGACAATAGCCAAAAGAAAAGGACAAAAAACGAATAACAAAACATTACACAGAAAACCAAAGATCGAGTAACATGAACCCCACTAAAAACCGAAGGTGAACTCAGGTGCTCCGGGAGGATTGGCTTTTCCTGCTCAACATGTGGGACCGGTCATGTTACTCTTGGTACAAAACCGGTGTAAACAAACCTAAATTCCGACACCAACAACAAACATTTTCTTTATTCACAATACGAATATAGCAAACTCAATTTCAGAATAGAAATTTCACACTGTTGTACTGAACGATTGTTGTTATAGCTTAGAAATAGATTGATTAGCTATATCTATCCGATTGGCATTCAAAAACACAAATATTAAAGGCCAATTCGCACATATTTCGCTGTCTTGCTGAAGTTATTGTCAGTTGAAAAAAATGTATTCTTGTAATTTTTGTTATTGGTTTGAAAGTGATGGATGGTAATGTTTATCCGTTTAGCCATTCAAAACACAAATATCACAGACCATTCGTTTAACAGTCTACATAGCCGACAGCTTAATCTAAATTAATGTTCCGGTTTGATTTCGAATCTAGTATCTAACTATCATAAAAACTCATCAGTTGTATCGCAGACCGAATTACAACACCATATTACAAATTACAGTCAATGGCCATTGTTCTACTAATCTATTTCCAGACAAGGAGTGACAATTTTGTTGAATTCCTAGGATGTAATGGGAGATTCTATTAGCATCGTCAGCTTATATTATTAAGTTTTATACAACATTTGCATATATTATTTTAGGAAACATTTCGAAATTTACTTGATTGATATTTGACATGACGTCAATTGCTCTTTATTTGAAGTTTTATAAACGTTAGAGAATATCGAAGGGACAATCCAAAATGGACAATGCAGAGACAATGGCAACATTGGGTACACAAGACACAAGACGAAGACAAACAAAACAAAAAACACAACACAATATGTGTTAGAAACCACTGTATACAATCAAACACAAATATCGTAAATAAGACATGAGCCCTCCTACAGATCACTGGAGGTAAAGACGAACCGAACATCATTTTTATATGATTTTATATGCATTATCTGAAACACCAATCAAAATACTGCATGTAGCGTCTAGAGCACAAATTAAAAGTCAACATCGAAATTGAACAATATATGACGGTTAACTTTAAAAAGGCCAGAAGGAGGCTTTGATTTATTGTCCCTAAGGAAAGTGTGAAGATAAATCAAAGAAGTACATACATGACAATACAATGGCCAAAAGAAAAAATGAAAAAAGACGATCAATGGTTGAGAAAATAGTACACAGAAAACAAAAGATTGAGAGATAGGAACTCACTAAAAACCACCGGTTCACCAGAAGAGTAAGCAGTCCCGTCTCCACTGGTACGAGGGTGCAATTGTGGGTTTCTACAGAAGAAGCTTCATATGTATTGCCACTATTTATCTTATTACTTTTTTTTATATCAACACATACAATAGCCAAACTTGATTTGCTTTTGATATAGATTAAAATAGAATCAATGTCCAACTTTGCTGTTTATCAATAACGAAGATATCGTACAAATAAATCGTATTAAGGCATTTTTATATGACTCTTACTACATCATTTCTTGAACAACAGTGACCAGATCGATCCATAATCTTTGTCAGTGGTTTAATACCATTCAATCTCCTATGTGTAAAGCAATATCACTACAAGTACGAATATGAATATCAGATACCTATAATGATTTAGACTATATCTACACTTAACAAAAGTTACCAAAGGGGAAATCAGAAGCTTTAAAACGATGTCTCTAAGACAAATGATCAAAAGACAAACATTTGTCAACAAAACACTACACAGAGAAAAATAAAGACGAATCCCACTATAAACCGGAGATGAACTCCGATTTAGTATATTTCTACACTTAAGAAAAGTTAACAAAGGGGTAATCAGGAGCCGTAAATCAATGTCAGTAAAACAATGGGAAAAAGACAAACACTTGTGCACAAAACACAACACATACAACATTAAGACATAGCAACACGAATCCCACTATAAACTGGGGGTGAACTTGGGTGCTACGGAAAGGTATGAAATGCCTGCACCAATAGTGTTACGTGTCTGCTACGGAAAGGTATGAAATGCCTGCACCAATAGTGTTACGTGTCTGCTACGGAAAGGTATGAAATGCCTGCACCAATAGTGTTACGTGTCTGCTACGGAAAGGTATGAAATGCCTGCACCAATAGTGTTACGTGTCTGCTACGGAAAGGTATGAAATGCCTGCACCAATAGTGTTACGTGTCTGCTACGGAAAGGTATGAAATGCCTGCACTAATAGTGTTACGTGTCTGCTACGGAAAGGTATGAACTGCCTGCACCAATAGTGTTACGTGTCTGCTACGGAAAGGTATGAAATGCCTGCACCAATAGTGTTACGTGTCTGCTACGGAAAGGTATGAAATGCCTGCACCAATAGTGTTACGTGTCTGCTACGGAAAGGTATGAAATGCCTGCACCAATAGTGTTACGTGTCTGCTACAGAAAGGTATGAAATGCCTGCACCAATAGTGTTACGTGTCTGCTACGGAAAGGTATGAAATGCCTGCACTAATAGTGTTACGTGTCGTGTTACTCTTGATAAAAATCCGATGGAAAGTCATGAAATATTTGACATCAACAGAACAGAACATATCCGTAGTAATATGTAACACAGATATTCCGTAACGGTTATTCATAATATGATGGCTACGGTAAATCTTTCGAAGTGGTGACTTCAACAGAATCATTATTAAGAAACCTTGATTCACAGACGTCCTTTACTAGAACCGTCTATAAACTTTTGTAGTTAACTTCTTCATTTGTGCTCATAATCAAATACTTTGTAAGAAAAAAATTAAAACCAATAAAGCAGAAAAAAAATAATTCAAAAAGTCCATAAATGTCAGAAAAACCGAAGGGTAGTCAACAATGTACAATCCAGAAACTACGAAAACACAAACACAAACAAAACACATCATAGAAATCTAAAAATAGATGGGCACCACGGACCCCACATACACAAAAGAAAACAAACAGGAGACGAACACATGTGTTTATGAGGGATATGCAGGCCTTGTTTTTTTAAGACACACGCAGTGATAACTTACATAGTCCATTCTGGTAAAAGTGCAGTCGGTGGTAAAAGAATGTATACGTAAAAGGGAAAATATACATTGCTATTTGAGAAAATTATATTTCGTAATGGTAAATCAGTTCTTAATGCAGTAAAATCTGTTTGAGGGAGATAATCTTTAATTTCACAGCAATATCTTACCTTTAATGTCTGCATGTTTTAGATATATATTTAATTATAATTGTTATGTTAGGACCGTGATTCAAATCGCTGCAGACACAATCGCATGATACCATGTTTTATGTTCATACAGGTTCTTATAAATTATGAGTTTGATTCTCGCGCATGGTCAGGTGTATTGGGTGCAACTTTATGTAATGACATCGTCATTGTTTTTAGGTATTTTTCTCCTCGTTGTCATGCTTCTTCCACATAAAAAATACCGCCAGTATATAACTAAAATAGTGTTGATAAATGAATTACACATCGAAAAACCGATCTCTCTTAAGCATAGGTAACCTTAGTCGATTTTGGCTACCCGGTTTAGGTTCCTTAGTTTACTTACTCAAAACGACATCCTAAATTATTTGGCTTTCCAATCTTTCGACTGTACCTGATGAATATTATTCCGGAAACGCGTCGTACTCACTAAATTAGATACGTTTTTATTATTATATTTTACAGATAAATAAATAGCGGTTACAATGAACAGTAGAATTGATTAGTTCCAATTAATTTCAAAGTTGTATTGCGCATGCTCAGTGTCCTCAAGCAATCAAAAATGTCGTTATATGTTCGTTTTACAATACCACATATCAGAATCAATAAAAGAATGGTTTCAGATTTCTACACCCTATATTGTTAGGCTTTATACAATAAACTACCAATTAATCATTTTATTAACAGCTATCTAAGTCAATTCGTATCTAACTCGTAACTTCCTTAACGTCGTAATTGTGTTTCACTAACAATATGGTGGCCGTATACTCATCAATTTGTACAGACAGAGTGACCACACAGTATAATACGTTAAGGGGACAGTCAATGCAAATTGATGTTTTTGTAATCAATAATACAATCTGGTAGAAGTGAGATGTCCTGTTCAAGGCTAATAAATGATCTTAAAAATACAATTAGGACGATATAACTCATAATATATCAATACAAATGGATCGTTAATTCAGATTCCTTTTTGTGTCCGGAGAATCTAAGTTTTATTTATTTATTTTTTTTGGGGGGGGGGGGGGGGAGGTGTGGGTGTGGGTTGGTGTTGCTCAATCTGTTTAGTGTATTGTAGGTCATTGTTTGTATTTTTGTTATTGTATTTTCTGGCCTTCGATTAATGGCTACTGATTACTCCTTGGGTGTCTTCAAACATGTCTTAATTAGAAATTATTTCTTACATGAATTAAACGGATTTATAGTTTTATCCCCAGTTATTTGTAAGAGGGCTAATGTCTTATTTATGTTATATGTTTTACTTTGTTTCTTTGGTATAGTGGCGTCCAACATGTCTTGACTTAATGAATAACATGGCGGATGTCTTATATGAGACAGGAAGTGCTTACCCTTCCGGAGAACCTGGGTTCATCCCCGGTGTTTGGTGGGATCCATGTTGTTCATCTTTTTAGTTTTCTGTGTTGTGTTTTGTCTTCTGTTTGTCTTCGTCCTGTGTCTTTCTTTTCTACCAAATGTTGCCAGTGTCTCTGGATTGTCCATTCTTGATTTGCCCGCTCGGTTTTCTCTAACGTTTATTTATTAAAAAAGTAAGACAAATGAAACCCAATGAAAAGAAATATTTCGCAGGCTTGAGATTACTTATGATAAATAAAATAAATAACTACGAACATTGTTAACTTCTACCTGAAAAAAAACCATGATGTAACATTTACTAATAATATCAGTAATACAATGATATACCGGTATATGCTAAAATTAGTAGAGTTGCTACTTGTACTGGTATAATATAGTAGGGATAATACTAATAAAATTCTGCGCCATGATCATAGAACAATTTGAAAAATGCCAAGATTTATAACTCAGAAATGGCATCTTCTAAATTGAAAGAGAGATTCCTTTGGTCAATCTTTACATTACATAAACAAATCATGAGATTTGGTCGAACGAAATTTCAAAAATAATAAATACAAGTTTGCTCTGAGACGGCATAAAAGTACATCATCTCAATCGAAAACTCTGTTTCGCTGATTATCAAATCGACTATTGATAGTAAACGAGCCTTAAATAATTGATTTTTATTTGATGCTAAGGGAGACCTCTCGATCGGGTGGAGGTGGGAGGGTTTTCTCATGTCATAATACAGAAAGTCCACCCGTGGACCATAGTGGGTACCGTGCTTAGAGAGTGTCACGTACCATAAAGACCTCTTTTGTAGATTTCGAAAAAGACTAGGTTGACTGTAGCTGCTACACAAGACTAGGTTGACTGTAGCTGCTACAAAAGACTAGGTTCACTGTAGCTGCTACAAACGACTAGGTTCACTGTAGCTGCTACAAAAGGCTAGGTTCACTGTAGCTGCTACAAAAGACTAGGTTCACTGTAGCTGCTACAAAAGACTAGGTTCACTGTAGCTGCTACAAAAGACTAGGTTCACTGTAGCTGCTACAAAAGACTAGGTTCACTGTAGCTGCTACAAAAGACTAGGTTCACTGTAGCTGCTACAAAAGACTAGGTTCACTGTAGCTGCTACAAAAGACTAGGTTCACTGTAGCTGCTACAAAAGACTAGGTTCACCGTAGCTGCTACAAAAGACTAGGTTCACTGTAGCTGCTACAGAAGACTAGGTTCACTGTAGCTGCTACAAAAGACTAGGTTCACTGTAGCTGCTACAAAAGACTAGGTTCACTGTAGCTGCTACAGAAGACTAGGTTCACTGTAGCTGCTACAAAAGACTAGGTTCACTGTAGCTGCTACACAATACTAGGTTCACTGTAGCTGCTACAAAAGACTAGGTTCACTGTAGCTGCTACAAAAGACTAGGTTCACTGTAGCTGCTACAAAAGACTAGGTTCACTGTAGCTGCTACAAAAGACTAGGTTCACTGTAGCTGCTACAAAAGACTAGGTTCACTGTAGCTGCTACAAAAGACTAGGTTCACTGTAGCTGCTACAAAAGACTAGGTTCACTGTAGCTGCTACAAAAGACTAGGTTCACTGTAGCTGCTACAAAAGACTAGGTTCACTGTAGCTGCTACAAAAGACTAGGTTCACTGTAGCTGCTACAAACGACTAGGTTCACTGTAGCTGCTACAAAAGACTAGGTTCACTGTAGCTGCTACAGAAGACTAGGTTCACTGTAGCTGCTACAAAAGACTAGGTTCACTGTAGCTGCTACAAAAGACTAGGTTCACTGTAGCTGCTACACAATACTAGGTTCACTGTAGCTGCTACAAAAGACTAGGTTCACTGTAGCTGCTACAAAAGACTAGGTTCACTGTAGCTGCTACAAAAGACTAGGTTCACTGTAGCTGCTACAAAAGACTAGGTTCACTGTAGCTGCTACAAAAGACTAGGTTCACTGTAGCTGCTACAAAAGACTAGGTTCACTGTAGCTGCTACAAAAGACTAGGTTCACTGTAGCTGCTACAAAAGACTAGGTTCACTGTAGCTGCTACAAAAGACTAGGTTCACTGTAGCTGCTACAAAAGACTAGGTTCACTGTAGCTGCTACAAACGACTAGGTTCACTGTAGCTGCTACAAAAGACTAGGTTCACTGTAGCTGCTACAGAAGACTAGGTTCACTGTAGCTGCTACAAAAGACTAGGTTCACTGTAGCTGCTACAAAAGACTAGGTTCACTGTAGCTGCTACAAAAGACTAGGTTCACTGTAGCTGCTACACAAGACTAGGTTCACTGTAGCTGCTACAAAAGACTAGGTTCACTGTAGCTGCTACAAAAGACTAGGTTCACTGTAGCTGCTACAAAAGACTAGGTTCACCGTAGCTGCTACAAAAGACTAGGTTCACTGTAGCTGCTACAGAAGACTAGGTTCACTGTAGCTGCTACAAAAGACTAGGTTCACTGTAGCTGCTACAGAAGACTATATTTTAGCCCCTATCCATCACTTTATACTTATTCATTGGCAGTCAAATGTCGTTGACCCACCCTTTCCTTCATTTCTATATAATTTTGCTAACTTGTTCTTGTCCTAAGTACAGCTGAAATACTGCTCGTTGGACGTTAAGCAGTAATCAACTACTCTTTTCTGTCACAGAACGACATGTCATACACAATTCACCACACAAATTATTATTTTATATAATTAATTATATAATAATTATGCGACATTACTCCCTGTCAACTGGTAAAATCCGCAAATACAGACCCATATAGAGATACCACGAAACGTTTGACGATTACAAAGGGGCAATCCGATACCGAAATTCGACGGATAAACACTACAATGGCAAAAAAAGACAAACAATGATCTACAAAACACTACATAGAAAAGTTAACATTGAGCAACACGTACACCACTTAAAACCGGACATAAATTCAGGTGCGCTGGAAGGTTTATCATAAAAACCGGACATAAATTCAGGTGCACTGAAAGGTCCATCATGAAAACCGGAGATAAATTCAGGTGCGCTGGAAGATTTATCATAAAAATCGGACATAAATTCAGGTGTGCTGGAAGGTTTATCATAAAAACCGGACATAAATTCAAGTGCGCTGAAAGGTTTATCATAAAAACCGGACATAAATTCAAGTGCTCTGGAAGGTTTATCATAAAAACCGGACATAAATTCAGGTGCTCTGGAAGGTTTATCATAAAAACCGGACATACATTCAGGTGCTCTGGAAGGTTTATCATAAAAACCGGACATAAATTCAGGTGTGCTAGAAGGTTTATCATAAAAACCGGACATCAATTCAGGTGCGCTGGAAGGATTATCATTAAAACCGGACATAAATTCAGGTGCTCTGGAAGGTTTATCATAAAAACCGGACATAAATTCAGGTGCGCTGAAAGGTTTATCATAACAACCGGACATAAATTCAGGTGCGCTGAAAGGTTTATCATAAAAACCGGACATACATTCAGGTGCGCTGGAAGGTTTATCAGTTCCTGATCTACTAGTGATACCCGCCATGTTACTGTTAAACGACATGAACGTTTTAAGTGGGGTTCGTGTTACTCGATCTTTAGTTTACTGTGTAGTGCATTGTAGATCATTGTTTGTCTTTTTCTTTTGGCCATTGTATTGTTTGTCCTTCTTCGATTTACGGCTTCTGATTACCCCGTTGGTGTCTTCAAACTCTTCTTATATGATATCCTATGATATTGATCTCAACAGAACCCATGACCATTACTTACAAGAATTCATTACCATAGGCCATTACCATGTCTCATAAAAAACACAAACAAACCAGGACAATAACCCATCTGAAATATACTTGTTAATTTATATTTAGTACAAAACTAATATCATATCTCAAATCTGCTTCTTTATGTTTAGTACAATCCTGATGAAAACAAAATGTGTGTTAATTGTAGACACTACTTGACCTATTGACCTAAATTATTTTGAAATGTTTTTCATGCTGTTATTCATGTCAATTGGTCACGTTATGCTTAGTTCATTCCTTTAGTATTTAATGAAAATAAAAAGCTGATTGCAGAATATAAAATACTGTGGAATTGTTTTTACCGTTACAATAAGTAGCTTCTTCCTTTCTGCAGAGAACGAAAAACAACACAGTCAAGCATATATATTCCCTGCTGTAACAGATATTTGGTTTTAGATTTTACTACTTTTTTTTACTTAGTGGGAGGGAGACGGTATCGTGGATGATCTCATTCTGTGGTTTCATTTACTATATATATCACAACATATCACCACCCAAGGTGAGATTTGTCTGCCGACAGTGGAGACGTGTGATAGTTTGTTCTTTGTTTATTGCATGGCGATTGCTCAGTTTTCAACTTTCTTTCTTCCTTCAAACTTTACCTCTATTGTGTAAAGCTTAATGATAAAGGTGCTTCTTTGTTTTCTTGACTAATACATGTACAGTGTTCACCCTCCCTCTGACATACAGGCATATGCGACATTAGCTGCTTTTTGATATCATGCTTACGCCCATTGGGTTATTACTTCCACAGATCTTTACACTATTTGGCTTGTTAATCTTTGACAAATAAGGGTAATAACAAAATTACCGAACTCCGAACAATCTTACAAAGGGAAAGTCAAAACTCATAATTATCTAAACAGACAAAATCAGTCAACAACCGAAAAACTGTGAAAACCGTAATGACCCTGACTTGGTACAGGCATTTCTAAAGAAATGGTGGGTTGAATCAGATGTTAAAGCGCCAAACCTCCCGCTTTCATTACGGTTCAAAGGTTTCGGCTGTCACTATAACAGTATTTATAACAATACTTGAACAAAACAGGTAAAACAGTTGTCATAACAGCACCAAATTCAGTGACCTTGAGACTACCCGATGAAAGTTATTCCAGAAAGGCATCGTGCGCACTAAATTAGATATTCAGTTTTTTTTATTGATATGTATATATACATATTTTTTTTTTAAAATACTCGTTTCTTTGTAAAGACGGAAAATACAATTAGACGATGATTTGTTTACATTCATGTGTCCAGTAGTCAAAATACGCCATAAATGTAGTGCTCCTGTTATCTACAGTATACATAATAAAATCAGTAACGAGAAAGAAAAAACCCCCAAACAGTTCTGGAAGATTTGGATATTTTACTACAACGAACATACTCCAAATCGGAGGATTACATTTCCAATGACTCCTGTGTGAGTAATATTTCAGCTATATTTCCAATGACTTCTGTGTGAGTACTATTTCAGCTATATTTCCAATGACTTCTGTGTGAGTACTATTTCAGCTATATTTCCAATGACTTCTGTGTGAGTATTATTTCAGCTATATTTCCAATGACTTCTGTGTGAGTATTATTTCAGCCATATATCATAACAATAACAATGTTACAGGTAATGAATCATGTAAATTAAGATTGAGCACTCATAACAATAACAAATTATGCTCATCAGAAGCTGGAGTAATTGTTTATTCTATAAGTCAAAGGAGTGTGGTTTTCTCAAATCAATACGGAAGAGTTTGCACCCAACATGGTCTTTTTCTTATGCCAAAGTTTTCTTCTTGGGATGGACCTTTGATGTTTGACAGATGACTTTTTTTATTGTTTAAATGTAAGGCTGCTCTCGAATTGACCCTCTGATTTTTATTGTTTTAATATAAGTGTTGCTCTCGGATTGTACCCTTTGATTTTTAATGTTTTAATGTAAGTGTTCCTCTCGGATTTGACCCTATGATTTTTAATGTTTTAATGTAAACGTTGCTCTCGTATTTGACTCTTTGATTTTTTATTGTGTTAATGTAGGGTTGCTCTCGGACTTTACCCTTTGATTTTTATTGCTCGTAAGGTTGCTCTCGGATTTGACCCTTTATTTCTATCGAATTGATTAATATTCATCTTCTTCCATCAACAAACAATGTTGCTACATCTCATTCCGGAAGCAGACTTCCATAGCCTATTTATGGCATTCTAAAGACATATATTTTTCTCCGTAATGCAATAAACTACAAATTCATCTTGTTTGTCAACAGCTAGTCAAGCGTATATGTCTTTAATCAGTTGTAAGTTGTATATCACAAGCAAATATGGACAGACATGCAAACTCATCTATTTCTTGATAGAATAACTATTTTTTGCCATAAATTTACGACAATCGATGCCATTACATGCTTCTCTCAGTCACAATAAAATCCACGGATTACAACTTTTAGAATGTCAAGAATATTCTTACATTTTGTTTGGCTATATGTAGCAGTCAAATATATGAAAGTTAGCTACACAATTATCTAAATAAAAACAAAAACCAGGAACTAATTTTTTTTTTGCATAAGAGTAAAACAATGATGTGATTAAAATGATTTGATTGAGTGCTATTTAATTAGCGTCACTATAGCAATTATTATTGTTCGGTTATATCATGTAAATCCAACTACATAAGATCACGGCCACGGATTGATCGGCAGGTGTCAGTAGGAAGTTATTGGCAAACTGATTTTTGATGCCATGTGTGAATTCAAGCATTGTTAATGCCCGTTACGATTTCTATGTGACTGCGTGTTAATGCCCGTCACGATTTCTATGTGACTGCGATGTCCATATCGTGATTTTATGCACGACTTGTGTCCGTTATAGAACAAGTTTCAAGATGTTATTTTTTCGAATTTGCTTCTGCACCGATTCGTGTTACTCTTGTTACACATCCGGTGATACGATGTACGGGACAGTAACCACGACAACGGCACACATTCATGGTAATCTGTGACACAATTACTTGATTGGTCCCCTGAAGTGTCATGCGTGATACCAAGACCTTGTCTATCACAATACGTATCACTCATATTTCACTGTTGTGAAAGAAAAATATGCACGATATTCACGGTTTACGGCAGTAATATCGGATTTTGATTTGATTTTTACATGTTTTTATTTTATTTTCATTTTCAATACGATGTAATATACATCCAACATGTATAAACCACATCGGTGGCGTAATGGTTAGCGTGCTCGCCTCGAGTGCGGTAGGTCTTGGGTTTGATCCCCGGTCGGGTCAAAACAAAGACTATACAATTGATATTTGTTGCTTCTCCGCTAGGCACGCAGCATTAAGGAGAAAGAGTACTGACTGGTTGGCTCGGAATCAGAATAATGTGTCCGAGTGAAGTGACATGTCTATTCGCGGACTGTTATTTCAGTGAGCTAGCACTGTAAAAATCCGACTCAGCGTGTTGGTCTAGAACAAAGCGGACCTCATCATCATCTCATTGGAAATTAACTTGTTCTCGCCATGATATAGCTTAAGAATTGCTGAGTTGGCGATAAACAACAATCGCTGCTCACTCACTTCAATATAAATGACTTGGAATCAAATTACCTCATAAGAATGATATATACATCTTTGACTAAAGAAAAACAATATAGTCATAACATTTTATGTATAAGCATAAATACAAATTTTCTTTGAAGGCTGACAGCTATATAAATACTTTAATGTTTGAAACGTGGTGCCATGAAATGTATATCAAATATACATGAAAGATTTTATTGGTGCAATTTAAGGGACAAATATTACATATAAACTGAACAGAAATAACAGAACAATAAAAATCAGATACATTTCGACATATAGCACACCAAAAAGACTTCTATATCAATATTATAGTATTATTACGTGATGTTTTACATATTGGCCTAGTTATAGGTCCGAGACCTATAACTAGGCCAATATGAAAAACATCTCGGACCTATAACTAGGCCAATATGAAAAACATCACGTAATGATACCTTTATTAATTAACCAGTCCAATATCTCTCTGGACTTTTCCTTGTGATTGTCGAAACGTCTAGCGGATTCCGATCTAGCTGTTATTGGACTGACTGGAATCGGGCCAATACGGAAACTATCCGTATTGGACTGGTTTTTGCCGTATTGGCCCAATGAAGGTTTTTATATTGTATTGACAGATTTGATCATATAAAGGCTAATAAATAAAAGTTAATTAATAATCCTCCATATAAACCATCATTTTGATTGATTCAATAATACAAACTGGAGAGTCCAGAAAAACTGGCAACATAGGTACACAAAATAAGCTGCAAGAAATACCGGAACGGGTTGGGGAGAGGGCCCGGTTAAGAGTTTAATAAAGGCTGAACAGAGTCTGAAAATTCTGAAAAAGTCTGAACATTCTGAACAGATTACATATATACACGTTTGTAATGACAGGAACAATTTAGTGTTTTGATGAGATGACGATGACGCTTACTGCTGGGATTTTGTGGAAATGATCAAACTCATTACACACATGCCAAATGTTACATTTTTGCAATTATTCTAATAGTAATAATCTTTACCAAATAACCGTGTCGGTGGTGTAATGGTTAGCGTGCTCGCCTGAGTGCGGTAGATCGTGGGTTCGGGTCCTGATCGGGTATTTGGTATTTGTTGCTTCTCCGCTAAGCATGCAGCATTAAAGAGAAAGAACATAGACTGGCTTGCTCCGAATTAGAATAATATGTCCGAGTGGGTCGACATGTCTATCAACGGACTGTTGTTTCAGTGAGCTAACACTATAACAATACAACTATCTAAGTGTTTTGGTATAGTACAAAGCGGACCTCATCATCATCGCATTGAAAAGTAACTTCTTCTCGCCATAATATAGCTGACACATTGCTGAATAGGTGCTAGGGAACAATCACTCACTCACTTTACCCAACAACTTCTATCTCCTTAGCTAATAGTCCGGAGACTACCAACATACACCGACCATGTTATTTCCTGTTTATGTTTTAGTTATTATGTTTTTGTTAGGTGTGGTCGTGTGTCTTCTGGAGTGGATGGGAATCTGTGCAGATGTGTTAATTGTATGTTTATATCTGCATTGCTGTTGGAATAAAAACGTAGTTATTAAATTTAGTGCGTACGACACGATTCTTGAATAACCATCAGGTACGCTCAAAGTGAACAGACTGGACATTTCTTTTAAATATATTTATTTGTTCTTCCTATTTACTACCCGCCTTCTTACCATAGACCCATTCAGTGACGCTGTTGTATTGATATAATCTTGTTATCGTCATGAAAATAGCTGATGTACAGTTCACAACAACTGTATTCATAAATCAGTCAATCCAATACTGTACACGTCTGAATAAAAGGTTTGTAAGACCATTCACCTCTTGTCTTGTCAGTTTGCTCATTGATGTCTCTACAATTATCTGGAGGACAGTATATATTTTTTATGACGCCGCCATATTTAACCTGTGAATCCTGACACTTTTTTTGACTTCACTCTCGGTATTGTTATGGCTTACATTATCTAATATCATGGATATTTTGTCCGATAGATTATTGACCAATACTTCCAATCTTCCAAGATTGGACACTGACATGGTTTATTAGATATATTTATTGCTGAAATTTACAGTTCCTTAATAATGTTCTCCTCAATCGTGCATATGTGATCGTGGAAGATGTTGGCTATCCTGTTTAGGCCATTTGGTTTTATTTCTCCCAAAATTTTGAATTATTTAGCTTTCCAACCTTTCGATTTTGAGCGTACCGGATGAAGGTTATTTCAGAAACGGGTCGTGTGTACTAAATTTGATATCTACGTTTTTATTAATAAATGAAGATTTCATGGTTGGTTTCGAAAGTTCAAATTCTACGAAAAAAGGCTTTATAATCCGGATATCGGCCATTAATTTACCGTGTGTGTGTGTTTGTGTGTAGATGTTCACATCTTCGCAATATTTATAAAGCTAAGGTTCTCCTCCCTCAGGCATAGGTGTCCTGACGCGATTTTGGCTATCTTGTTTAGGCCCTTTGGTTTTATTGCTCCAAAATTGTTTAACTATTTGGCTTTCCAATCTTTCGATCTTGAGCGTACCGGATGAAAGCTATCCCAGAAACGGGTCATGTGCACTAAATTTGACATCTACATTTTTATTAATAAATGAAATTTCATGGTTGGTTTCCAAAGTTCAAATTCTAAGAAAAAGCTTCACAATCCGGATATCCTGTCATTGATTTGAGGTGTGTGTGTGTAGACGTTCACATCTTCGCAATATTTACAAAACACCTTTAATTTCTATGAAATTAAAAATCGTGATTTCTTCAATATTCAATATATTTTCCTTCGTTTTATAAAGAACTTCATGCTTCCTATGGCAAGCAATTTAGATTGTTGTGCCACAGGATATAGAGGTGATAATCGCATATACATAGAGCAAAAAATAGGCAACGGCCATCATTTGGCACGGATAACATTTCATATGAGAACCAACAGTGTCGGATATTATGAAAATTATAATATACATGATACTAGAGGCCTTTTTGGACCCATACAACTAGTCCAACATCCCATATCTAAGCGACGTGCGCATGTCAAACCAGTACTACGTCATGTATTGATATGTCTACGTAGATGATACAGCCGAGGTTCAATGTAGTAGCAGAATCGGACGAGAGGAGCCGAATGCGGTAATAAGATGTTTAAAAAGGAACCTATTTTTGTGGTCGTATAAGATAGGTGACCTCTTCAAAAAAGGTTCAGTTCATATGAAATTTTCTATGACAGGACAAGAAAAAGGTGAAGCTTTAATACAAGTGACTGCTTAATACAGGTGACTGCTTAATACAGGGGACTGCATGTGTATCCTTGACTGTAATAATAGATATTTAGCAGGGTCTTTTTACACAAATTCGACAGGTTGTAATAAGAATTATCATAACTGTTCATTTGGCTTTACAATCTTTCGACTTTGAGCGTACCTGGTGAAGTTATTCCTAGAAACACGTAGTGTACACTGTTTAGAGATCTACGTTTTTATTTATTATTTGACACATTTACTTTTTTTAACGGGTATTATGTGATACATGAATAAACGAAGGGACAATCATGAATTTACAATCTAGAGACACATGAAACATGAACAAATATACATAGAACGTAAACAAACAGCACAAGAACACAACACAGAAAACTAAAATGTTGATTGACACTCTGCTGTTATTTGACACATGAATTATCATATCTGAATCAGTTGACACATGAATTATCATCATCTGTATTGGTAGGTGCATGACTCATAATTGGTATTTTTATGTCACCTTCTTTCTGAAAATAACTCAACCTACAATTAAAATCTGAAAATCGTACCAATTTCAAATTAGTCATACCGAACCTTGGCTTGGATGAATTTATTTTGTCCTCTAGGAGGCATGTCTTATATTTTTTCTCTTCAGAATTCGTTTAGCAGTATGCAGAAGTTTCCGAAGCATCTTCTTTATACTAACAACCACCATGCACTGATAATTAGAACTGACTTCATTTACATATTACAGGATGTTTTCCTCTTCTTTGGGCAAAATGTTTGGAAATGAAAAGTGTCAAGCTTGATCCAAACAGCTATGATGATATACGGGCTCCTTATAGGTTTTTTCCTCACTTTGTTCACCAATGAGTACTTCCACCTTTGATATTTAATTGACAAGGTCGTCATATGAAGGTATACGGGCACCTTATAGGTTTATTTACTTTGTTCACCAGTGAGGATTTTCACCTCCTCTGATATTTAATTGACAGGGTCGTCATATGAAGGTATACGGGCACCTTATAGGTTTATTTACTTTGTTCATCAGTGAGGATTTTCACCTCCTCTGATATTTAATTGACAAGGTCACCAGTCGAAATCCGATAACAGTATGTCGTAAACATATCAATCATGTGTAAGACAAACCAATGAAACCCTAATTACATGCGTTACCGAATAAACGTCAGAGAAAACCGAAGGGACAATCAAGAATGGACAATCCATCCTCCGTTTTCCCCTGTCCACTGATCACATACATCATATATCTACAAGCATACACTTACGTTCATTACAATAGTTTGAGATTACTTACAGTAGTAGATATCTAGTTTAGTATGCACAGCGAGGTTTCTGAAATAATGCATCATCAGATATATTTATCGTCAAAGATGTGAAAGCCAAATACTTTAATAGTTAATGGGTTTACGAATTTAGACAAGTTATGAATGTCTGAGGTTATACACTACTGACGAAGTTAATGAATGGGTTAGAGTTATGGTGTTTAACGCCACATTCAACAATATTTTAGCTATATCGTGGCGGTCAGTTTTATTGGTGGAGGAAACTGGAGTACCCGTAGAAAACCACCGACCTGTCTCAAGAAACTGACAGACTTTATTACATAATGTTGTATCGAGTACACCTCTCCTGAGCTGGATTCGAACTCACAAAGTTAGTGGTGATAGGAAGTAAAAAAGACGATATTTATTTTGAGCCCTTAATAACCTGAATGAAACTTAAAGATCCCTAACTATTTTATATATTATGTCCAAACATATTGTGTACATCATTTTAATGATAAATATATAAATACAATTTCAAATTGGTATGTACTTTTCAAGTTTGTTTGTACCCTGTATTGCTAAATATATGTCCTAAATATCAGTGCATCATTGGCTTCCTGGTCAACGATTGAGTTGCCAATAGCACAAAAAGTGCGGAAACCAACAACAAATATTCACCATTAAAGCAAACTAGTGCTACAACTATAAGTTTCCTTCATTTGATAAAAGTACACACAGAATTAAGAGTTTGTTGACCCCATTTAGATTAAAGATGCTTCAGTTTGTCTCGTCAAAAATAATTACCAATTTATTTATTAAGTTCAATAAAAGAGCTAAATTATATGTATTCTAGCTATCAAGAAAATAAAAGTCTGAAATTAGAGAGTAAATTGCAGCAATCAGTCAATCGATTTTGGGAAAATAATTATTTTCGTCAAAATCAACAGAGATAAAGCATAGGCTATGGTAATTCTACGACAGCTTTCTATTTGTTTTATATCGTTAACAGCTGCGCCACTAACATAAAACAAAAGAAAACATTAAACAAAGCATTGTGACACTTATATTTCTTAGAAGAAATCAAGTACAAAAACGGTAAAAAAAATCCATTCTAAGCAATATTTATTTCATTCTTAACATTGCTGAGCGTCTAAGATATTATAACGTTATTTTCATGAAGTTTGTGCCGAGTTGAAAGATTTGTATGAGGATACTGAGGTTTAACGAGTCGTATGAGGTCATTTACGAGTTCGAAAGTACAATGTATGGTTTAGTATCGTTTTCATGATATTCTTGAATTTCTGGATATTGGTGACAGTTTCCAGAACTCG
Organism: Bathymodiolus brooksi; assembly: GCA_963680875.1. Lineage (NCBI taxonomy): Eukaryota > Metazoa > Mollusca > Bivalvia > Mytilida > Modiolidae > Bathymodiolus > Bathymodiolus brooksi. The sequence continues at coordinate 20,660,137 of OY804585.1, forward strand.
GCCCAGTGTGATCTGCCCAAAGCGTCCCCTGGTTGGTGATAATGGATCCTCTCGCTATTAGAGACTGTCATGTCTTAGCACATGACCAAGGACCATAATGGGTAACATATTTGGAGAGTGCCACGATCCCTTCATGTTAAAGAGCTCTTGTGTAGTTTTCGAACACGAGTGGATACATTGTACATTTTGTAGCCGCTACAGAAGACTAATTTTATCGTCCACATCCAGCTGCCATCACTTTTCCAGTGGCAATCAAATGTCGTTGCTCCTGTGGGCTAGTATGCATATTTGTGGATATTTTATTTTAACTTATTCTGGTCCTGTATATGCATGAAATATTTGACGATGGACGTTAAGCCACAATTAATCAATCATACTTCTGAATTGTACCCCCACATACACAACGTTCACCAGAATGAACCCTGGGTAACAGGAATACTACTATATAAAGGTAATAACAAAATTACCGAACTCCGAACAATCTTACAAAGGGAAAGTCCAAACTCATAATTATATAAACAGACAAAATCAGTCAACAACCGGAAAACTGTGAAAACCGTAATGACCCTATATCACGTTTTCTCCGTTTCGGGGTCCAACTCCTCCACAACGGCCATTGTATTGTATGGGATTTATCATTAAATCAGCTGATATACTACTTATTTGACGTTAAAGAACAATCAATAAATCAATCAATAAAGCACATAATTTGCCTTTATTTGTAATGTATTATGTGTTGTACTGTAACAGATTTGCCGTAAATAGGATTGCTATTTTCAACGATTAAAATAAGTTGAATTTGATTGGAATTGCGACAACCGTTGATCTACAATTACTTGGAAACAGAACACTTAATTGTCTAGTAAATCATTGTCTATGTTTGCCTGTACAAAAATACATTAAATGCACTTAACTCTTTTCAATGATGTGATCACAAATATCTTATAAATTATTCATCGTCGTAACAGGAAATGAACGGATTGGTTAACATTTTATGATATCATTGATCAAGATCATACATGTATGAAGTAACTTCGAGATAGTCACGTGCTACTAATTCGTAATCATTTTTTTAGACTAAAATAACATCAATGTATTTACAGAACCTGAGTAGATGAATGTTTTATTCCTTGCATATTCAGAGAGGTGTACTCGATACAGCATTATGTGATAAAGTTTTTCAGTGACTAGCGGCAGGTCGGTGATTTTCACCGGTGCTCCGGTTTCCTCAACCAATAAAACTGACCCACATGATAAAACTGAACTATTGTTGAAAGTGGCGTTAAACACCATCAAGCAAACAATCAAAATCAATGACATAGAACAGCCACTTTTGTTCTATGAATAGCTTGACCATTCGTTCTCTTGTGCGATGTTAATAGCTAATCTAAATTGTACAACGAAACATAGATAAACTGCTCCTGGTCGTCCAGAATATAGTTCTATTGCAAATAAGGAAAAGTTAATTAAAAACAATACACAAATGAAAAAATATAATGCTCAAAGACTTGGAATTTTTAAAGAGATATTATTTGTTTTGTATGTGTTCACGTAGTGGACGAACATTACTGCTGTGACGATCATACCCGAAATAACCGAATAGAGTTGTGTTGTATATTTTTACTTTGAATATACCTTTCTGGAAGCGTCTTCTTGTTGCTCACGTCATGATACGTTACAATAGTTTACTCTATGAAATCGCGACTCTGGTTGTTTAATGGTAATCGAGCAGTATGTCTGATATTATATATTTTATGAAGAGAACAAGTTAATAAATAAACTTAATTAATGCAAGAAGAATTTGAAGACACCAAAAGGGCAATCAAAAGCCGTATATCGCAGAAGGACAAATAACACAATAACTAAGAGAAAAAGCACAAACAACGATTTACAAAACACTACACAGAAAGGTCGAGCAACACGAACCATCCAAAGAAAATCCGGCGGTGACCTCAGGCGCTCCCGAAGGGTAAACAGTTCCTGCTCCACTAGTGGCACCCGTCCTGCTACTCTTGCTACACATATCTTACACGAGGAAGCGATGTGATTGTAAAAACGACAAACGGAACACTCGTGGTTATTTGTGACAGATAATCTGTAACGGTTAACCAAGTCTTGGTGGTCCAAGGTAAATTTTCAAATTGATGACTTTAACTTCACCACTACGAACCCATGGATCTGAAGCGTCCTTAATAACAGCAACCCTCTATCAAGGAAATCAGGAAATACAAGCTCTGCAATATCGTATCAACTGAGAGCTTAGCAAGAACATATGTTCCTTTAACCATATTTGAATACGTTACAAGGAATATGGATATAAATTAACAGGAAATATTAGCTATATATTTTCTATTTTTGTATCTTACTAATAGAACGTCTTCAGACAGGCTACAAGGGATAAATCTAATTTTGTACGCCCCCGTTGAAATGGAAATTACAAAATATTTAATTATTGTCGATTTTAACAAAGACGTAGATATCTAATTTAGTGCGCACGACGCGTAAATTTTGAAAATTGATAAAGTACAAGTTGATATAATATTCTACATAAATCAATTTTTCTCTACAACTGTAAAAAATTGATAAGAGTGCTTTAATTTACTGTCTTTAAATAATTATGATCTATTGTAGTGATAAATTTCAATTTTGAAGAAAGTTATAATTTGTTTTGGTTGAAAATTTGTATTCCATCTTTATATTTGCTAACTGTATTGGAAGAATTATTCAATACAAAATGGATGATTTCGATTACAATTCCGACGTGTATTGAAACTCTTCAATAGGAAAGGAAAATCTAAAACATTAGCTTCAATGGAGGAATATGCTACATTTTATTTGTCCAATAGTACATATGTTTTATCTACAAGCAAACTCGAAAAAAATAAGGAAAAAACAAGAGTAGACCGTCTGAGTTATGAACGTTTTGTGCCACTTTCAACAATATTTCAGTCATATTGTGGCGGTCGGTGGTGTTATTGCTGAACGAAAGTGCAGACCAGGGGTACACAGTGAAAACCAACCAACTGCTGCATGTCGCTGAAAAACACAAATTTGTATTAAGTACACATTGCAACATGGAAGAATTTGCACAAAACACCCATTACATGAACACTTGCCAGTTTGTCATTTGATCACGTGCAATGAACGTGACATTCACCAAATACGCGGTACTTATTTACGGCTATTGCATTTGAATCAACCAGCGCAAGGGACGTTTCTTTCAGGGAAATTGTACATTGTAGTGGAGAACATTCACCTTATTTTAATATCATGGGGCTCTCACGGCAGACCAAGCAGAAATGGCCTACAAAATATGTATGCATTAATCGGCATAGTGGTTTTATGAAGGAGTAGAGAGCATCCGAAAGTTAATGAATGGCAAACTAACGTCAGTCGATACATGGTGCTGTTGACTGTTAGTGGATAGCCAACTGATATTTTTTTATCCGACAACCATCTTTGAATTTATCGATTGACTGAGTATAGCTTAACGTCCAGCGAGCAGTATTTCACCTATTTACAAGACGAGAACAAGTTCAGTATAAACACTATATAGAAATGATGGAAGGGATGGGTCAACCGGATCAACCGCTTTTCACTGCAACTGAAAAAGTATAGAGAGTTGGGTAAGGACGACACATTTAGTATTTTGTAGCGGTTAAAATGCGCCTATTCTTTTTCGACATCTACAAAAGAGGTCTTTTGCTTGCAGGGAACGTGGCACTCTCCAACCGTGTTACCGAGTGTGGTATGCGGTCATGTTTTACGTATCATAGCCTGACTATCCCCATCGACAGTGCTCCCCTTCTCAGCTAGCGGCAGGTGCTAAGCAGATCTGTGTGTCAGAGCCATGGGAACCTTCAACATTATTCAGTATGGTAGTTTAACAAAAGAATAGAGAGCTTCCGAAAGGAAAGTGAATGAAGGTGAACTGACTCACCTGATACAGGATGATGTTGGATGTTAATGAATCACCAGCTGATATTGTTTTTTCATAAGACAGCCATCTTTGAAATTAATTAGTTTAGATAGGTCATATACAGACATTTCCTTGTTATTACGATCATAGCTTCGCACACTACACTAATAGAGTAATGGAATGGAAACAGCTTTATTGCCTTATTATTTTCCTACCAAACATCAATGTTATTCATAGTGTTTTAAAATCAATTACATGGTACATTTCGTATGTTCGTAGAGTAGCTAGGTTTGGTTATTAAATGTCATTGTTGTAATGTTTTTTCCATTTCTTTATGTCAGAATATTTATTAACCTTGAATATCAAAATAATGAATGAAAACATCTAATTAAGGTGGTATATAAATATTCCCATCAGGGGTCTGCACTGCAACATGTCAACATTTAATGTCTTTGGTGTCGTGATGTGCATTGATAAGATCACTATAATCTAATTTGAAGTATTCAACTTCTTTTTATTATTCCATGCCAGGACTCAGAAATGGCTTTGTTCAATGCATGTCTCCGCTAATGAGTTTGTTTATATTAAATTATTTGGAATTTGTATACCATCAAATTTTTCACAAAGATAATTATAAAGGTGATAGCATTATCAAGGAGTATATTCAGTTCAAACGGTTATTCTAAAAAATAATATCTAGTATAATGTAAAAGGAATAATCAGAAGCCGTATATCGAAGGGCAGACTGTACAGCGGTCATAAAAGGGACACAAAGAATGATCCACAATACACTCCGTAGATAGCTTATACTCCACCTAAAACAACCCTATACTCCACATAAAGCAACCTTATACTCCACCTAAAACAACCTTATACTCCACCTAAAGTAACCTTATACTCCACCTACACAACCTTATACTCCACCTAAAACAACCATATACTCCACATAAAACAACCTTATACTCCACCTAAAACAACTTTATACTCCACCTACACAACCTTATACTCCACCTAAAACAACCATATACTCCACGTAAAACAACCTTATGCTCCTCATAAAACAACCTTATACTCCACTTAAAACAACCTTATACTCCACCTACACAACCTTATACTCCACCTAAAACAACCTTATACTCCACCCACACAACCTTATACTCCACCTAAAACAACCATATACTCCACATAAAACAGCTTTATACTCCACCTAAAACAACCTTATACTCCACCTACACAACCTTATACTCCACCTAAAACAACCATATACTCCAAGTAAAACAACCTTATGCTCCACATAAAACAACCTTATACTCCACCTACAAAACCTAATAATCCACCTAAGACAACCTTATACTCCACCTAAAACAACCTTATGCTCCACCTACACAACCTTATACTCCACCTAAAACAACCATATACTCCACATAAAACAACCTTATGCTCCACATAAAACAACCTTATACTCCACCTATAACAACCTTATACTCCACACCTACACAACCTTATACTCCACCTAAAACAACCATATACTCCACATAAAACAACCTTATACTCCACCTAAAACAACCTTATACTCCACCTACACAACCTTATACTCCACCTAAAACAACCATATACTCCACGTAAAACAACCTTATGCTCCACATAAAACAACCTTATACTCCACTTAAAACAACCTAATAATCCACCTAAGACAACCTTATACTCCACCTAAAACAACCTTATGCTCCACCTACACAACCTTATACTCCACCTAAAACAATCATATACTCCACGTAAGACAACTTTATGCTCCACATAAAACAACCTTATGCTCCATCTAAAACAACCTTATACTCCACCTACACAACCTTATACTCCACCTAAAACAACCTTATACTCCACCTACACAAACTTATACTCCACCTAAAGTAACCTTATACTCCACTTAAAACAACCTTATGCTCCACCTAATACAACCTTATACTCCACCTAAAATAACCTTATACTCCAACTACACAACTTTATACTCCACCTAAAGCATCCTTATACTCCACCTAAAACAACCTTATATTCCACCTACACAACCTTATACTCCACCTATAGCAACCTTATACTCCATTTAAAACAACCTTATGCTCCACCTAAGACAACCTTATACTCCACCTAAAACAACCTTATACTCCACCTACACAACCTAATAATCCACCTAAGACAACCTTATACTCCACCTAAAACAACCTTATGCTCCACCTACACAACCTTATACTCCACCTAAAACAACCATATAGTCCACGTAAAACAACCTTATGCTCCACATAAAACAACCTTATACTCCACCTAACACAACCTTATACTCCACACCTACACAACCTTATACTCCACCTAAAACAACCATATACTCCACATAAAACAACCTTATACTCCACCTAAAACAACCTTATACTCCACCTACACAACCTTATACTCCACCTAAAACAACCATATACTCCAAGTAAAACAACCTTATGCTCCACATAAAACAACCTTATACTCCACCTACACAACCTAATAATCCACCTAAGACAACCTTATACTCCACCTAAAACAACCTTATGCTCCACCTACACAACCTTATACTCCACCTAAAACAACCATATAGTCCACGTATAACACCCTTATGCTCCACATAAAACAACCTTATACTCCACCTATAACAACCTTATACTCCACACCTACACAACCTTATACTCCACCTAAAACAACCATATACTCCACATAAAACAACCTTATACTCCACCTAAAACAACCTTATACTCCACCTTCACAACCTTATACTCCATCTAAAATAACCATATACTCCACGTAAAACAACCTTATGCTCCAAATAAAACAACCTTATACTCCACCTACACAACCTAATAATCCACCTAAGACAACCTTATACTCCACCTAAAACAACCTCATGCTCCACCTACACAACCTTATACTCCACCTAAGACAACCATATACTCCACGTAAAACAACCTTATGCTCCACATAAAACAACCTTATACTCCACATAAAACAACCTTATACTCCACCTACACAACCTTATACTCCACCTAAAACAACTTTATGCTCCACATAAAACAACCTTATGCTCCATCTAAGACAACCTTATACTCCACCTACACAACCTTATACCCCACCTAAAACAACCTTATACTCCACCTACACAACCTAATAATCCACCTAAGACAACCTTATACTCCACCTAAAACAACCTTATGCTCCACCTACACAACCTTATACTCCACCTAAAACAACCATATAGTCCACGTATAACACCCTTATGCTCCACATAAAACAACCTTATACTCCACCTATAACAACCTTATACTCCACACCTACACAACCTTATACTCCACCTAAAACAACCATATACTCCACATAAAACAACCTTATACTCCACCTAAAACAACCTTATACTCCACCTTCACAACCTTATACTCCATCTAAAATAACCATATACTCCACGTAAAACAACCTTATGCTCCAAATAAAACAACCTTATACTCCACCTACACAACCTAATAATCCACCTAAGACAACCTTATACTCCACCTAAAACAACCTCATGCTCCACCTACACAACCTTATACTCCACCTAAGACAACCATATACTCCACGTAAAACAACCTTATGCTCCACATAAAACAACCTTATACTCCACATAAAACAACCTTATACTCCACCTACACAACCTTATACTCCACCTAAAACAACTTTATGCTCCACATAAAACAACCTTATGCTCCATCTAAGACAACCTTATACTCCACCTACACAACCTTATACCCCACCTAAAACAACCTTATACTCCACCTACACAAACTTATACTCCAGCTAAAGCAACCTTATACTCCACTTAAAACAACCTTATGCTCCACCTAATACAACCTTATACTCCACCTAAAACAACCTTATACTCCAACTACACAACCTTATACTCCACCTAAAGCATCCTTATACTCCATTTAAAACAACCTTATGCTCCACCTAAGACAACCTTATACTCCACCTAAAACATCCTTATACTCCACCTACACAACCTTATACTCCACATAAAACAACCTTATATTCCACCTAAAACAACCTTATACTCCACCTACACAACCTTATACTCCACCTAAAACAACCATATACTCCACGTAAAACAACTTTATGCTCCACATAAAACAACCATATGCTCCATCTAAAACAACCTTATACTCCACCTACACAACCTTATACTCCACCTAAAACAACCTTATACTCCACCTACACAAACTTATACTCAACCTAAAGCAACCTTATACTCCACTTAAAACAACCTTATGCTCCACCTAATACAACCTTATACTCCACCTAAAACAACCTTATACTCCAACTACACAACATTATACTCCACCTAAAGCATCCTTATACTCCACCTAAAACAACCTTATATTCCACCTACACAACCTTATACTCCACCTAAAGCAACCTTATACTCCATTTAAAACAACCTTATGCTCCACCTAAGACAACCTTATACTCCACCTAAAACAACCTTATACTCCACCTACACAACCTAATAATCCACCTAAGACAACCTTATACTCCACCTAAAACAACCTTATGCTCCACCTACACAACCTTATACTCCACCTAAAACAACCATATAGTCCACCTAAAACAACCTTATGCTCCACATAAAACAACCTTATACTCCACCTAACATAACCTTATACTCCACACCTACACAACCTTATACTCCACCTAAAACAACCATATACTCCACATAAAACAACCTTATACTCCACCTAAAACAACCTTATACTCCACCTAAAACAACCTTATACTCCAGCTAAAAAAACCATATACTCCACGTAAAACAACCTTATGCTCCACATAAAACAACCTTATACTCCACCTACACAACCTAATAATCCACCTAAGACAACCTTATACTCCACCTAAAACAACCTTATGCTCCACCTACACAACCTTATACTCCACCTAAAACAACCATATAGTCCACGTAAAACAACCTTATGCTCCACATAAAACAACCTTATACTCCACCTATAACAACCTTATACTCCACACCTACTTAACCTTATATTCCACCTAAAACAACCATATACTCCACATAAAACAACCTTATACTCCACCTAAAACAACCTTATACTCCACCTACACAACCTTATACTCCACCTAAAACAACCATATACTCCACATAAAACAACCTTATACTCCACCTAAAACAACCTTATACTCCACCTACACAACCTTATACTCCACCTAAAACAACCATATACTCCAAGTAAAACAACCTTATGCTCCACATAAAACAACCTTATACTCCACCTACACAACCTAATAATCCACCTAAGACAACCTTATACTCCACCTAAAACAACCTTATGCTCCACCTACACAACCTTATACTCCACCTAAAACAACCATATAGTCCACGTATAACACCCTTATGCTCCACATAAAACAACCTTATACTCCACCTATAACAACCTTATACTCCACACCTACACAACCTTATACTCCACCTAAAACAACCATATACTCCACATAAAACAACCTTATACTCCACCTAAAACAACCTTATACTCCACCTTCACAACCTTATACTCCATCTAAAATAACCATATACTCCACGTAAAACAACCTTATGCTCCAAATAAAACAACCTTATACTCCACCTACACAACCTAATAATCCACCTAAGACAACCTTATACTCCACCTAAAACAACCTCATGCTCCACCTACACAACCTTATACTCCACCTAAGACAACCATATACTCCACGTAAAACAACCTTATGCTCCACATAAAACAACCTTATACTCCACATAAAACAACCTTATACTCCACCTACACAACCTTATACTCCACCTAAAACAACTTTATGCTCCACATAAAACAACCTTATGCTCCATCTAAGACAACCTTATACTCCACCTACACAACCTTATACCCCACCTAAAACAACCTTATACTCCACCTACACAAACTTATACTCCAGCTAAAGCAACCTTATACTCCACTTAAAACAACCTTATGCTCCACCTAATACAACCTTATACTCCACCTAAAACAACCTTATACTCCAACTACACAACCTTATACTCCACCTAAAGCATCCTTATACTCCATTTAAAACAACCTTATGCTCCACCTAAGACAACCTTATACTCCACCTAAAACATCCTTATACTCCACCTACACAACCTTATACTCCACATAAAACAACCTTATATTCCACCTAAAACAACCTTATACTCCACCTACACAACCTTATACTCCACCTAAAACAACCATATACTCCACGTAAAACAACTTTATGCTCCACATAAAACAACCATATGCTCCATCTAAAACAACCTTATACTCCACCTACACAACCTTATACTCCACCTAAAACAACCTTATACTCCACCTACACAAACTTATACTCAACCTAAAGCAACCTTATACTCCACTTAAAACAACCTTATGCTCCACCTAATACAACCTTATACTCCACCTAAAACAACCTTATACTCCAACTACACAACATTATACTCCACCTAAAGCATCCTTATACTCCACCTAAAACAACCTTATATTCCACCTACACAACCTTATACTCCACCTAAAGCAACCTTATACTCCATTTAAAACAACCTTATGCTCCACCTAAGACAACCTTATACTCCACCTAAAACAACCTTATACTCCACCTACACAACCTAATAATCCACCTAAGACAACCTTATACTCCACCTAAAACAACCTTATGCTCCACCTACACAACCTTATACTCCACCTAAAACAACCATATAGTCCACCTAAAACAACCTTATGCTCCACATAAAACAACCTTATACTCCACCTAACATAACCTTATACTCCACACCTACACAACCTTATACTCCACCTAAAACAACCATATACTCCACATAAAACAACCTTATACTCCACCTAAAACAACCTTATACTCCACCTAAAACAACCTTATACTCCAGCTAAAAAAACCATATACTCCACGTAAAACAACCTTATGCTCCACATAAAACAACCTTATACTCCACCTACACAACCTAATAATCCACCTAAGACAACCTTATACTCCACCTAAAACAACCTTATGCTCCACCTACACAACCTTATACTCCACCTAAAACAACCATATAGTCCACGTAAAACAACCTTATGCTCCACATAAAACAACCTTATACTCCACCTATAACAACCTTATACTCCACACCTACTTAACCTTATATTCCACCTAAAACAACCATATACTCCACATAAAACAACCTTATACTCCACCTAAAACAACCTTATACTCCACCTACACAACCTTATACTCCACCTAAAACAACAATATACTCCACGTAAAACAACCTTATACTCCACCTACACAACCTAATAATCCACCTAAGACAACCTTATACTCCACCTAAAACAACCTCATGCTCCACCTACACAACCTTATACTCCTCCTAAAACAACCATATACTCCACGTAAAACAACCTTATGCTCCACATAAAACAACCTTATACTCCACATAAAACAACCTTATACTCCACCTACACAACCTTATACTCCACCTAAAACAACCATATACTCCACATAAACAACCTTATACTCCACCTAAAACAACCTTATACTCCACCTACACAACCTTATACTCCACCTAAAACAACCATATACTCCACGTAAAACAACTTTATGCTCCACATAAAACAACCTTATGCTCCATCTAAGACAACCTTATACTCCACCTACACAACCTTATACTCCACCTAAAACAACCTTATACTCCACCTACACAAACTTATACTCCAGCTAAAGCAACCTTATACTCCACTTAAAACAACCTTATGCTCCACCTAATACAACCTTATACTCCACCTAAAACAACCTTATACTCCAACTACACAACCTTATACTCCACCTAAAGCATCCTTATACTCCATTTAAACCAACCTTATGCTCCACCTAAGACAACCTTATACTCCACCTAAAACAACCTTATGCTCCACCTAAAACAACCTTATACTCCACTTAAAACAACCTTATACTCCACCTACACAACCTTATACTCCACCTAAAGCAACCTTATGCTCCACCTAAAGCAACCTTATACTCACCTTAAAACAACCTTATGCTCTACCTACACAACCTCATACTCCACCTAAAACAATCTTATACTCCACCTACACAACCTTATACTCCACCTAAAACAACCTTATACTCCAACTAAAACAACCATATACTCCACCTAAAACAACCTTATACTCCACCTAAAACAACCTTATACTCCACTTAAAACAACCTTATACTCCACCTAAAACAACCTTATGCTCCACCTATGACAACATTATGCTCCACCTAAAACAACCTTATACTCCACCTTAAACAACCTTATACTCCACCTAAAACAACCTTATACTCCATCTAAAACAACCTTATACTCCACCTAAAACAACCTTATACTCCACCTAAAACAACCTTATGCTCCACCGATGAAAACATTATGCTCCACCTAAAACTACCTTATACTCCACCTTAAACAACCTTATACTCCACCTAAAACAACCTTATACTCCACCTGAAACAACCTTATACTCCACCTATAACAACCTTATACTCCACCTAAAACAACCTTATACTCCACTTAAAACAACCTTATTCTCCACCTAAAACAACCTTATGCTCCACCTAAGACAACATTATGCTCCACCTAAAACAACCTTATACTCCACCTTAAACAACATTATACTCCACCTAAAACAACCTTATACTCCACCTAAAACAACCATATACTCCACGTAAAACAACCTTATGCTCCTCATAAAACAACCTTATTATCCACCTAAAACAACCTTATACTCCACCTACACAACCTTATACTCCATCTAAAACAACCATATACTCCACATAAAACAAACTTATACTCCACCTACACAACCTAATAATCCACCTAAAACAACCTTATACTCCACCTAAAACAACCTTATGTTCCACCTACACAACCTTATACTCCACCAAAAGCAACCATATACTCCAAGTAAAACAACCTTATGCTCCACTTAAAACAACCTTATACTCCACATACACAACCTTATACTCCACCTAAAACAACCATATACTCCACATAAAACAACCTTATACTCCACCTAAAACAACCTTATTCTCCACATACACAACCTTATACTCCACCTACACAACCTTATACTCCACCTAAAACAACCATATACTCCACGTAAAACAACCTTATGCTCCACATAAAACAACCTTATACTCCACCTAAAACAACCTTATACTCCACCTACACAACCTTATACTCCACCTAAAACAACAATATACTCCACGTAAAACAACCTTATACTCCACCTACACAACCTAATAATCCACCTAAGACAACCTTATACTCCACCTAAAACAACCTCAGGCTCCACCTACACAACCTTATACTCCTCCTAAAACAACCATATACTCCACGTAAAACAACCTTATGCTCCACATAAAACAACCTTATACTCCACATAAAACAACCTTATACTCCACCTACACAACCTTATACTCCACCTAAAACAACCATATACTCCACATAAAACAACCTTATACTCCACCTAAAACAACCTTATACTCCACCTACACAACCTTATACTCCACCTAAAACAACCATATACTCCACGTAAAACAACTTTATGCTCCACATAAAACAACCTTATGCTCCATCTAAGACAACCTTATACTCCACCTACACAACCTTATACTCCACCTAAAACAACCTTATACTCCACCTACACAAACTTATACTCCAGCTAAAGCAACCTTATACTCCACTTAAAACAACCTTATGCTCCACCTAATACAACCTTATACTCCACCTAAAACAACCTTATACTCCAACTACACAACCTTATACTCCACCTAAAGCATCCTTATACTCCATTTAAACCAACCTTATGCTCCACCTAAGACAACCTTATACTCCACCTAAAACAACCTTATGCTCCACCTAAAACAACCTTATACTCCACTTAAAACAACCTTATACTCCACCTACACAACCTTATACTCCACCTAAAGCAACCTTATGCTCCACCTAAAGCAACCTTATACTCACCTTAAAACAACCTTATGCTCTACCTACACAACCTCATACTCCACCTAAAACAATCTTATACTCCACCTACACAACCTTATACTCCACCTAAAACAACCTTATACTCCAACTAAAACAACCATATACTCCACCTAAAACAACCTTATACTCCACCTAAAACAACCTTATACTCCACTTAAAACAACCTTATACTCCACCTAAAACAACCTTATGCTCCACCTATGACAACATTATGCTCCACCTAAAACAACCTTATACTCCACCTTAAACAACCTTATACTCCACCTAAAACAACCTTATACTCCATCTAAAACAACCTTATACTCCACCTAAAACAACCTTATACTCCACCTAAAACAACCTTATGCTCCACCGATGAAAACATTATGCTCCACCTAAAACTACCTTATACTCCACCTTAAACAACCTTATACTCCACCTAAAACAACCTTATACTCCACCTAAAACAACCTTATACTCCACCTATAACAACCTTATACTCCACCTAAAACAACCTTATACTCCACTTAAAACAACCTTATTCTCCACCTAAAACAACCTTATGCTCCACCTAAGACAACATTATGCTCCACCTAAAACAACCTTATACTCCACCTTAAACAACATTATACTCCACCTAAAACAACCTTATACTCCACCTAAAACAACCATATACTCCACGTAAAACAACCTTATGCTCCTCATAAAACAACCTTATTATCCACCTAAAACAACCTTATACTCCACCTACACAACCTTATACTCCATCTAAAACAACCATATACTCCACATAAAACAAACTTATACTCCACCTACACAACCTAATAATCCACCTAAAACAACCTTATACTCCACCTAAAACAACCTTATGTTCCACCTACACAACCTTATACTCCACCAAAAGCAACCATATACTCCAAGTAAAACAACCTTATGCTCCACTTAAAACAACCTTATACTCCACATACACAACCTTATACTCCACCTAAAACAACCATATACTCCACATAAAACAACCTTATACTCCACCTAAAACAACCTTATTCTCCACATACACAACCTTATACTCCACCTACACAACCTTATACTCCACCTAAAACAACCATATACTCCACGTAAAACAACCTTATGCTCCACATAAAACAACCTTATACTCCACCTAAAACAACCTTATACTCCAAACCTACACAACCTTATACTCCACCTAAAACAACCATATACTCCACATAAAACAACTTTATACTCCACCTAAAACAACCTTATACTCCACCTACACAACCTTATACTCCACCTAAAACTACTATATACTTCACGTAAAACAACCTTATGCTCCACCTAAAACAACCTTATACTCCACCTAAAACAACCATATACTCCACGTAAAACAACCTCATGCTCCTCATAAAACAACCTTATACTCCACTTAAAACAATCTTATACTCCACCTACACAACCTTATACTCCACCTAAAACAACCTTATACTCCACCTACACAACCCTATACTCCACCTAAAACAACCATATACTCCACATAAAACAACCTTATACTCCACCTAAAACAACCTTATACTCCACCTACACAACCTAATAATCCACCTAAGAAAACCTTATACTCCTCCTAAAACAACCTTATGCTCCACCTACACAACCTTATACTCCACCTAAAACAACCATATACTCCACGTAAAACAACCTTATGCTCCACATAAAACAACCTTATACTCCACATACACAACCTTATACTCCACCTAAAACAACCATATACTCCACATAAAACAACCTTATACTCCACCTAAAACAACCTTATACTCCACCTACACAACCTTATACTCCACCTAAAACAACCATATACTCCACGTAAAACAACCTTATGCTCCACATAAAACATACTTATACTCCACCTACACAACCTAATAATCCACCTAAGACAACCTTATACTCCACCTAAAACAACCTTATGCTCCACCTACACAACCTTATACTCCACCTAAAACAACCATATAGTCCACGTAAAACACCCTTATGCTCCACATAAAACAACCTTATACTCCACCTATAACAACCTTATACTCCACACCTACACAACCTTATACTCCACCTAAAACAACCATATACTCCACATAAAACAACCTTATACTCCACCTAAAACAACCTTATACTCCACCTACACAACCTTATACTCCACCTAAAATAACCATATACTCCACGTAAAACAACCTTATGCTCCACATAAAACAACCTTATACTCCACCTACACAACCTAATAATCCACCTAAGACAACCTTATACTCCACCTAAAACAACCTCATGCTCCACCTACACAACCTTATACTCCACCTAAAACAACCATATACTCCACGTAAAACAACCTTATGCTCCACATAAAACAACCTTATACTCCACATAAAACAACCTTATACTCCACCTACACAACCTTATACTCCACCTAAAACAACTTTATGCTCCAAATAAAACAACCTTATGCTCCATCTAAGACAACCTTATACTCCACCTACACAACCTTATACCCCACCTAAAACAACCTTATACTCCACCTACACAAACTTATACTCCAGCTAAAGCAACCTTATACTCCACTTAAAACAACCTTATGCTCCACCTAATACAACCTTATACTCCACCTAAAACAACCTTATACTCCAACTACACAACCTTATACTCCACCTAAAGCATCCTTATACTCCATTTAAAACAACCTTATGCTCCACCTAAGACAACCTTATACTCCACCTAAAACATCCTTATGCTCCACCTACACAACCTTATACTCCACATAAAACAACCTTATATTCCACCTAAAACAACCTTATACTCCACCTACACAACATTATACTCCACCTAAAACAACCATATACTCCACGTAAAACAACTTTATGCTCCACATAAAACAACCATATGCTCCATCTAAAACAACCTTATACTCCACCTACACAACCTTATACTCCACCTAAAACAACCTAATACTCCACCTACACAAACTTATACTCCACCAAAAGCAACCTTATACTCCACTTAAAACAACCTTATGCACCACCTAATACAACCTTATACTCCACCTAAAACAACCTTATACTCCAACTACACAACATTATACTCCACCTAAAGCATCCTTATACTCCACCTAAAACAACCTTATATTCCACCTACACAACCTTATACTCCACCTAAAGCTACCTTATACTCCATTTAAAACAACCTTATGCTCCACCTAAGACAACCTTATACTCCACCTAAAACAACCTTATACTCCACCTACACAACCTAATAATCCAACTAAGACAACCTTATACTCCACCTAATACAACCTTATGCTCCACCTACACAACCTTATACTCCACCTAACACAACCTTATACTCCACACCTACACAACCTTATACTCCACCTAAAACAACCATATACTCCACATAAAACAACCTTATACTCCACCTAAAACAACCTTATGCTCCACCTACACAACCTTATACTCCACATAAAACAACAATATACTCCACGTAAAACAACCTTATGCTCCACATAAAACAACCTTATACTCCACCTACACAACCTAATAATCCACCTAAGACAACCTTATACTCCACCTAAAACAACCTCATGCTCCACCTACACAACCTTATACTCCTCCTAAAACAACCATATACTCCACGTAAAACAACCTTATACTCCACATAAAACAACCTTATACTCCACCTACACAACCTTATACTCCACCTAAAACAACCATATACTCCACATAAAACAACCTTATACTCCACCTAAAACAACCTTATACTCCACCTACACAACCTTATACTCCACCTAAAACAACCATATACTCCACGTAAAACAACTTTATGCTCCACATAAAACAACCTTATGCTCCATCTAAGACAACCTTATACTCCACCTACACAACCTTATACTCCACCTAAAACAACCTTATACTCCACCTACACAAACTTATACTCTAGCTAAAGCAACCTTATACTCCACTTAAAACAACCTTATGCTCCACCTAATACAACCTTATACTCCACCTAAAACAACCTTATACTCCAACTACACAACCTTATACTCCACCTAAAGCATCCTTATACTCCATTTAAAACAACCTTATGCTCCACCTAAGACAACCTTATACTCCACCTAAAACAACCTTATGCTCCACCTAAAACAACCTTATACTCCACTTAAAACAACCTTATACTCCACCTACACAACCTTATACTCCACCTAAAGCAACCTTATGCTCCACCTAAAGCAACCTTATACTCACCTTAAAACAACCTTATGCTCTACCTACACAAACTTATACTCCACCTAAAACAATCTTATACTCCACCTACACAACCTTATACTCCACCTAAAACAACCTTATACTCCAACTAAAACAATCATATACTCAACCTAAAACAACCTTATACTCCACCTAAAACAACCTTATACTCCACCTAAAACAACCTTATGCTCCACCTATGACAACATTATGCTCCACCTAAAACAACCTTATACTCCTCCTTAAATAACCTTATACTCCACCTAAAACAACCTTATACTCCACCTTAAACAACCTTATACTCCACCTAAAACAACCTTATACTCCACCTAAAACAACCTTATACTCCACCTAAAACAACCTTATACTCCACCTAAAACAACCTTATACTCCACTTAAAACAACCTTATTCTCCACCTAAAACAACCTTATGCTCCACCTAAGACAACATTATGCTCCACCTAAAACAACCTTATACTCCACCTTAAACAACATTATACTCCACCTAAAACAACCTTATACTCCACCTAAAACAACCATATATTCCACGTAAAACAACCTTATGCTCCTCATAAAACAACCTTATACTCCACCTAAAACAACCTTATACTCCACCTACACAACCTTATACTCCACCTAAAACAACCATATACTCCACATAAAACAACCTTATACTCCACCTAAAACAACCTTATACTCCACCTACACAACCTAATAATCCACCTAAGACAACCTTATACTCCACCTAAAACAACCTTATGCTCCACCTACACAGCCCTATACCCCACCTAAAGCAACCATATACTCCAAGTAAAACAACCTTATGCTCCACTTAAAACAACCTTATACTCCACATACACAACCTTATACTCCACCTAAAACAACCATATACTCCACATAAAACAACCTTATACTCCACCTAAAACAGCCTTATTCTCCACATACACAACCTTATACTCCACCTACACAACCTTATACTCCACCTAAAACAACCATATACTCCACGTAAAACAACCTTATGCTCCATCTAAAACAACCTTATACTCCACCTAAAACAACCTTATACTCCACACCTACACAACCTTATACTCCACCTAAAACAACCATATACTCCACATAAAACAACTTTATACTCCACCTAAAACAACCTTATACTCCACCTACACAACCTTATACTCCACCTAAAACAACTATATACTCCACGTAAAACAACCTTATGCTCCACCTAAAACAACCTTATACTCCACCTAAAACAACCATATACTCCACGTAAAACAACCTTATGCTCCTCATAAAACAACCTTATACTCCACTTAAAACAATCTTATACTCCACCTACACAACCTTATACTCCACCTAAAACAACCTTATACTCCACCTACACAACCCTATACTCCACCTAAAACAACCATATACTCCACATAAAACAACCTTATACTCCACCAAAAACAACCTTATACTCCACCTACACAACCTAATAATCCACCTAAGAAAACCTTATACTCCTCCTAAAACAACCTTATGCTCCACCTACACAACCTTATACTCCACCTAAAACAACCATATACTCCACGTAAAACAACCTTATGCTCCACATAAAACAACCTTATACTCCACATACACAACCTTATACTCCACCTAAAACAACCATATACTCCACATAAAACAACTTTATACTCCACCTAAAACAACCTTATACTCCACCTACACAACCTTATACTCCACCTACACAACCTTATACTCCACCTAAAACAACCATATACTCCACGTAAAACAACCTTATGCTCCACATAAAACAACCTTATGCTCCACCTAAGACAACATTATGCTCCACCTAAAACAACCTTATACTCCACCTTAAACAACATTATACTCCACCTAAAACAACCTTATACTCCACCTAAAACAACCACATACTCCACGTAAAACAACCTTATGCTCCTCATAAAACAACCTTATACTCCACCTAAAACAACCTTATACTCCACCTACACAACCTTATACTCCACCTAAAGCAACCATATACTCCACATAAAACAACCATATACTCCACCTAAAACAACCTTATACTCCACCTACACAGCCTAATAATCCACCTAAGACAACCTTATACTCCACCTAAAACAACCTTATGCTCCACCTACACAACCTTATATTCCACCTAAAGCAACCATATACTCCACGTAAAACAACCTTATGCTCCACTTAAAACAACCTTATACTCCACATACACAACCTTATACTCCACCTAAAACAACCATATACTCCACATAAAACAACCTTATACTCCACCTAAAACAACCTTATTCTCCACATACACAACCTTATACTCCACCTACACAACCTTATACTCCACCTAAAACAAATATATACTCCATGTAAAACAACCTTATGCTCCACATAAAACAACCTTATACTCCACCTAAAACAACCTTATACTCCACACCTACACAACCTTATACTCCACCTAAAACAACCATATACTCCACATAAAACAACTTTATACTCCACCTAAAACAACCTTATACTCCACCTACACAACCTTATACTCCACCTAAAACAACTATATACTCCACGTAAAACAACCTTATGCTCCACCTAAAACAACCTTATACTCCACCTAAAACAACCATATACTCCACGTAAAACAACCTTATGCTCCTCATAAAACAATCTTATACTCCACTTAAAACAATCTTATACTCCACCTACACAACCTTATACTCCACCTAAAACAACCTTATACTACACCTACACAACCCTATACTCCACCTAAAACAACCATATACTCCACATAAAACAACCTTATACTCCACCTAAAACAACCTTATACTCCACCTACACAACCAAATAATCCACCTAAGACAACCTTATACTCCACCTAAAACAACCTTATGCTCCACCTACACAACCTTATACTCCACCTAAAACAACCATATACTCCACGAAAAACAACCTTATGCTCCACATAAAACAACCTTATACTCCACATGCACAACCTTATACTCCACATAAAACAACCTTATACTCCACCTACACAACCTTATACTCCACCTACACAACCTTATACTCCACCTAAAACAACCACATACTCCACGTAAAACAACCTTATGCTCCACATAAAAAAACTTTATACTCCACCTAAAACAACCTTATACTCCACACCTACACAACCTTATACTCCACCTAAAACAACCATATACACCACATAAAACAACCTTATACTCCACCTAAAACAACCTTATACTCCACCTACACAACCTTATACTCCACCTAAAACAACCATATACTCCACGTAAAACAACCTTATGCTCCACATAAAACATCTTTATACTCAACTTAAAACAACCAAATAATCCACCTAAGACAACCTTATACTCCACCTAAAACAACCTTATGCTTCACCTACACAACCTTATACTTCACCTAAAACAACCTTATACTCCACTTAAAACAACCTTATACTCCACCTACACAACCCTATACTCCACCTAAAGCAACCTTATGCTCCACCTAAAGCAACCTTATACTCCACTTAAAACAACCTTATGCTCTACCTACACAACCTTATACTCCACATAAAACAACCTTATACTCCACCTACACAACCTTATACTCCACCTAAAACAACCTTATACTCCAACTAAAACAACCATATACTCCACCTAAAACAACCTTATACTCCACCTAAAACAACCTTATACTCCACCTAAAACAATCTTATGCTCCACCTATGACAACATTATGCTCCACCTAAAACAACCTTATACTCCACCTTAAACAACCTTATACTCCACCTAAAACAACCTTATACTCCACCTAAAACAACCTTATACTCCACCTACACAAACTTATACTCCAGCTAAAGCAACCTTATACTCCACTTAAAACAACCTTATGCTCCACCTAATACAACCTTATACTCCAACTAAAACAACCTTATACTCCAACTACACAACCTTATACTCCAGCTAAAGCAACCTTATACTCCACTTAAAACAACCTTATGCTCCACCTAAAGCATCCTTATACTCCACCTAAAACAACCTTATACTCCACCTACACAACCTTATACTCCACCTAAAGCGACCTTATACTCCATTTAAAACAACCTTATGCTCCACCTACACAACCTTATACTCCACCTAAAACAACCTTATACTCCACCTAAAACAACCTTATACTCTACTTAAAACAACCTTATACTCCACCTAAAGCAACCTTATGCTCCACCTAAAGCAACCTTATGCTCCACCTAAAACAACCTTATACTCCACTTAAAACAACCATATACTCCACCTACACAACCCTATACTCCACCTAAAGCAACCTTATGCTCCACCTAAAGCAACCTTATACTCCACTTAAAACAACCTTATGCTCTACCTACACAACCTTATACTCCACCTAAAACAACCTTATACTCTACCTACACAACCTTATACTTCACCTAAAACAACCTTATACTCCAACTAAAACAACCATATACTCCACCTAAAACAACCTTATACTCCACTTAAAACAACCTTATACTCCTCCTAAAACAACCTTATACTCCACCTAAAACAACCTTATACTCCACCTAAAACAACCTTATGCTCCACCTATGACAACATTATGCTCCACCTAAAACAACCTTATACTCCACCTTAAACAACCTTATACTCCACCTAAAACAACCTTATACTCCACCTAAAACAATCTTATACTCCACCTAAAACAACCTTATACTCCACCTAAAACAACCTTATGCTCCACCTATGACAACATTATGCTCCACCTAAAACAACCTTATACGCCACCTTAAACAACCTTATACTCCACCTAAAACAACCTTATACTCCACCTAAAACAGCCTTATACTCCATCTAAAACAACCTTATACTCCACCTAAAACAACCTTATACTCCACTTAAAACAACCTTATACTCCACCTAAAACAACCTTATGCTCCACCTAAGACAACATTATGCTCCACCTAAAACAACTTTATACTCCACCTTAAACAACATTATACTCCACCTAAAACAACCTTATACTCCACCTAAAACAACCATATACTCCACGTAAAACAACCTTATGCTCCTCATAAAACAACCTTATACTCCACTTAAAACAATCTTATACTCCACCTACACAACCTTATACTCCACCTAAAACAACCTTATACTCCAACTACACAACCTTATACTCCACCTAAAACAACCATATACTCCACATAAAACAACCTTATACTCCACCTAAAACAACCTTATACTCCACCTACACAACCTAATAATCCACCTACACAACCTTATACTCCACCTAAAACAACCATATACTCCACGTATAACAACCTTATGCTCCACATAAAACAACCTTATACTCCACCTACACAACCTTATACCCCACCTAAAACAACCATATACTCCACATAAAACAACCTTATACTCCACCTAAAACAACCTTATACTCCACCTACACAACCTTATACTCCACCTAAAACAACCATATACTCCACGTAAAATAACTTTATGCTCCACATAAAACAACCTTATGCTCCATCTAAAACAACCTTATACTCCACCTACACAACCTTATGCTCCCCCTAAAACAACTTTATACTCCACCTACACAAACTTATACTCCACTTAAAACAACCGTATGTTCCACCTAATACAACCTTATACTCCACCTAAAACAACCTTATACTCCAATTACACAACCTTATACTCCACCTAAAGCATCCTTATACTCCACCTAAGACAACCTTATACTCCGCCTACACAACCTTATACTCCACCTAAAGCAACCTTATACTCCATTTGAAACAACCTTATGCTCCACCTAAGACAACCTTATACTCCACCTAAAACAACCTTATACTCCACCTAAAACAACCTTATACTCCACTTAAAACAACCTTATACTCCACCTAAAGCAACCTTATGCTCCACCTAAAGCAACCTTATGCTCCACCTAAAACAGCCTTATACTCAACTTAAAACAACCTTATACTCCACCTACACAACCTTATACTCCACCTAATACAACCTTATACTCCACCTAAAGCAACCTTATACTCCACTTAAAACTACCTTATGCTCCACCTACACAACCTTATACTCCACCTAAAACAACCTTATACTCCACCTACACAACCTTATACTCCACCTAAAACAACCTTATACTCCACCTAAAACAACCATATACTCCACCTAAAACAACCTTATACTCCACCTAAAACAACCTTATACTCCACCTAAAACAACCTTATGCTCCATCTAAGACAGCATTATGCTCCACCTAAAACAACCTTATACTCCACCTTAAACAACCTTATACTCCACCTAAAACAACCTTATACTCCACCTAAAACAACCTTATACTCCACCTAAAACAACCTTATACTCCACCTTAAACAACCTTATACTCCACTTAAAACAACCTTATACTCCACCTAAAACAACCTTATACTCCACCTAAAACAACCTTATGCTCCACCTAAGACAACATTATGCTCCACATAAAACAACCTTATACTCAACCTTAAACAATATTATACTCCACCTAAAACAACCTTATACTCCACCTAAAACAACCTTATACTCCACCTAAAACAACCTTATACTCCACCTAAAACAACCTTATACTCCACCTAAAACAACCTTATACTCCACCTAAAACAACCTTATACTCCACCGAAAACAACCTTATGCTCCACCCAAGACAACATTATGCTCCACCTAAAACAACCTTATACTCCACCTTAAACAACATTATACTCCACCTAAAACAACCTTATACTCCACCTAAAACAACCTTATACTCCACCTAAAACAACCTTATACTCCACCCAAAACAACCTTATACTCCACATAAAACAACCTTATACTCCACCTAAAACAACCTTATACTCCACTTAAAACAACCTTATACTCCACCTAAAACAACCTTATGCTCCACCTAAGACAACGTTATGCTCCACCTAAGACAACCTTATACTCCTCCTAAAACAACCTTATGCTCCACCTAAGACAACGTTATGCTCCACCTAAAACAACCTTATACTCCACCTAAAACAACCTTATACTCCACCTAAAGCAACCTTATACTCCACCTAAAACAACCTTATACTCCACCTACACAACCTTATACTCCACCTAAAACAACATTATACTCCACCTAAAACAACCTTATACTCCACCTAAAACAACCTTATACTCCACTTAAAACAATCAGATTTACACTCAGATGATGCCAAAGGATCAACCGTTCCAGTTCCGATAGTCAAATTCAACATTAAACAGAAAACGAAAACGATGAGCGAAACAGACCCAACCAAATCATTGTTTATCTTTTTTATTTATGTTCACAATTGTATTGCATCTCCTTCGATTTACGACTTCTGTTTACCTCTTTGGTGCATTCAAACGTTTCTTATATGACCATCAACTAATAAAATATATCTGAATGGCTGATATAGTTTCCGTCAATGTCATGTTTTGTTAATATGGATTAGGCACAGCCTACAGGCGAGCATCGCATCTACGCATAGACATGTACGTGTATTTTACTAGTCTATGATTATGAGTCTTGAAGTTCCAAAAATAAAAAAATAAATAAGAATTATTTTTTTTCTTATTTCTTATTTTATTTTTTAAACTTCAAGTGACTGTGAAGAGTCAAACGTCTATCATTAAAAAAAAGTATCCTTTTCATCCGAGGGTTATGCACAGGCCCTGTGGGTCGTGTTGCTCGTATGTGTTTATGTACATGTTTTGTAAAAAAAATAAATGATGAAAGTTCATAACGTTAAATTTTGACATGATTATTTGTAAAAATGTGGTTAAAATTCCACCGAAATGTCAATGATATAAGAAAACAAATAATAGCTTTCATAAAGAAACATATAATCATCCTTTTCACGCAAAAATCAATTCATAACTCCGACAGAAAAGGCATAAAATATCGAATGTCTTACCCCCGCTGATCCACTTCTCTTGTTGTAAACAAACAATTTTGATCGGACCAATCGGCAGTTGATCAAAATGAAACAAGTAAGAGAAACAAACTACCTCACGGTCATACGACCAACCCTGGAATACGCAGCAATGGTTTGTGATCCCACCACCTACACCCTGATACAGACATTAGAAAATGTACAAAGAAGAGCTGACCGCTTCGTCATCAATGATTACACCAGCAGAACACAAGGATGCGTGACAAGCATGTTAACATCACTTGAGTGGCAGACTTTAGAACAACGGAGAAGGATAAGCAGACTCGTTATGATGTATAAGATCCAGCATCAACTCGTGGACATCGACCGAGACTTATACATCAGACCTGGTGACAGCAGAACCAGAGTGCTCTCTCAGAAACTCCTTCCATTTTTTAAATAAATTAATCGTTTCATGTAAAGAAGCTGTACGGTTTCCTCTCTCTTTTTGGGGGGGGGGGGTATTTTTAAACTGGATAGTTATTTTTTATTCAAATTAAAAGGCTGTTTCCTGTACTTCATTCTGTAATGATCATTTATCTAACCTTAAGTATGTATTCTATAGAAATACATCTATTTTGATAATAGATACAACCCATGATACAAGATGTACTTTAGTCGGAACTAACTTTCATGACGTCATAGGTAAGGAATGTGAGAAAACCCCTGTGACGTCTTTGTAAACATTGAAGAATCTTCGTAAGGAAAATCGCAACGTACTCAAGATTTATCTTACTAATTTTAAATATCAAAGACATTCTTTTCACATTGCTGGGAACTGCACTGTTCAATACATAAACAATTATTCATCAACCAACTGTAAATCGCCACCAACTTGAGAAACGCAGGGCAATGATTGTTTACTCTGGCAGTGACAGCGATCATGAATGAATGACGTGACGTAACAATACTTGTGTGACGTAAACTATAGAAATCGTGTGACGACAGCTTTTTTAGGGGCGAAAAAAGAAGGTCTAGCGATTGTCAATTTTTTAAATAAATTAATCGTTTCATGTAAAGAAGCTGTACGGATTCCTATTATTTTTGGTTATTTTTAAACTAGATAGTTATTTTTTATTCTAATTAATAGGCTATTTCCGGTCATTCGCTCCGATTGTCCATTCTATTCTGAAACTTAAAAACCACTTCCAGTTGGTATTGTTAGTATATTGATTCATCTCCTTACACACATGTTGCTGTTTAGCTCGCATCTTGCGATGCTCGCTATTAAAATGAAATGAAATTAGTACATTTTGAATTGCTGTAGCACAAATATGACAAATGTCTGTTTTCTATCATATATTGAAAGCAATATATCGTACATTAATATCGTTATGCATGAGAACCATCTCTGTGATCTAATGGTAAGCGTGCACGTCTTGAGCTCTGGTCTTGTCAAAATAACTACCAATTTATATTTGCTACATCTTCTCGAAGAGTGCTGAATTCAGGAGTAGCAGCACATATTGGCTTACTGGAATCCAGTATAATGTGTCTGCATGCAGCGAGATATCTACCTACAGATGGTTGTGTCTGTCAGCAAGCTAGCTTATACAATTCCTGTTCAGTGTCTTGGGATTACAACAAATCAGACGTCATATAAAACCGCATCGGTGGTGTAGTGGTAAGCGATCGCGACTCGAGTGAGGTAGATATGTGTTCGAGCTTCGATAGGATCAAACCAAGGACTATAAAATTGGTGTTTTTTGCCTTCTCCGCTAAACATGCATCACAAAGGACAAAGAGCAAAGACTGGTCGGCTCGGAATCAGGATAATGTGTTCGATTAGAGGGGTCATATCTATCCGCGGACTGTTGTTTCAGTGTGCTAGCGCTATAAATTCCAACTAAGCGTGTTGGTCAAGTACACAGCGGACCTCAACATCATCGATATAGCTGATTTGGCGTTAAACAACAATCCCTCACTCACTAATTGCATGCTGTGAATTGAATTAAATTCGTGAAATCCAATTGTCGTTGCTTAAGGAAAAGTTGTATTGTCGTGTATGCCCTGCTGCAAGCAGTACATATTTTATATGGGGACAAATATTCGTTGAATTCCTAATTTCGTGGTTTGGATAAAAACGTAGATATCAAATTTAGTGCGCACGACGCGTTTCTGGATTAACTTACATCAAGTAAGATTGGAGATCCAAATAATTTAAAGTTTTGGGAGCAATAAAACCAAAGGGCCTAAACAGGATAGCATAAATCTGCTGTGGTTATCTATTTCAGAGGGAGGGGGGGGGGGAGAGAACCTTAGTTTTAATAATAATAACATCATTTAGGAACTGTAAATTTCATTTGTATACCACGAAAAATCATGAATTCACAGTGTTCTATTCCAATTACCCAGTAGGTTTAAACATTAGACTATATTTATCAAATTACTTATTCAGGGATACATTAGTATAAACATATTTTATTAATTAATTCAATATTACACATTATGATAATACACATATAAATTATATAGACATTTAAATTAATCAATAGGATTCGGAAACAAGTGGTTATACTTATATTAATCCGTATCCCAGGGATACATTCATAAGTCATCTCTTAAATGTTATACAGTTATTACAATGATTTAGCCGGCTGTTGTGGGATTTCTGTGTCCTATATTCTTGCAGACAGACAGTTTCCCGATATAACTATTAGAACATTAACTCTTTTGACCTGATGTGTACTGTAGAGTGAGACAAGTTTATAAACAATAAATCATGGCGGTAAAAAGTCGACATCTGATTGGGTAATTTGATTGTCATATTGAGAATATAAACGTTAGAGGATACCGAAAGGGCATTCGAAAATGGACAAGAAACTGGCAACATAGTGTACACAAGACGACGAAAAACAAAGCAAAACGCAACACAATATGCGTTAGACACCACTATACCCAAACAAACACAAATAACGTAAATAAGACATGAGCCCTCCTATAAACAACTGGAGGGAAAGACGAACTGAACATCGTTTTTATGCGGAAATCGTAACGGACACCACAACACGAAACTCGGAACGTAAATGCACATAATAAGACAACAGAAGAAGTCATGTTTATACGTTGAATACCAATATTCGTGTATTTTGGCGGTTTAGTCATAACACGAAATTTAGTGCACAACGAAATGTGTAAATACCAAAAGAAAGCAGTTGCAAGTATCAAAACCAAGAATTCAAAATGCCAATTGACAATTGACCCCTACGAAAATAAATGGAAACACGGAAGTAAAATTGAAGATATGGACGGTACATGTTCCTCGCAACAGGCTAACTCCACCAATGAGGAATTGAATCAGCTGTTAGGACATGAGAAGCTGGCTGGTGTATTTTGTATTGGGTTCAAGGGTGTCATCGTAGTTGTAATCGTATGGTAGCTGGATTTACATCTGCCTATGCAATCAATGCATATCACCTATAAAGGTGTGAGTTTCAATCCTGCTCATAGCGAGATGTACTGGATACAATGTTATAAAGATTGTTAGTGACCTGTGATAGTTCGTGGGTATTCGTTGGGTATACTGGTTTCCTCCACCAATAAAACTGACCGTCACGATATAACTGTAATATTGTTGAAAGTGGCGTTAATAACCATATTCGTAATCCTTTTATAACAGTGGGAAATTCTGTTGCCTAAAAAAATATAGATACAAATCTGCCGGTGTTTTTATATAGTATTTCGTGTATAAATATTTATTGGAAATTAAAGATTTTATGATTCCTATAATTAACAAATGAATTTTAATTTTTCTTATCTAAGTTCTGTATTTAAATATTTATCTAAATTTGTAGTTGATGCTGAAACATGTACAATCTAATATCATACAAACGGGTAACCTATTATGATGTATCACATAGTGTCAAGTAAATAGGTAATTAGATAACATCACGTGATGTCAATAAAAATAATATCACATGATGTTACTAAAAATATGTAATTACATCACTTGCATGGCCGCATATTGCGTCATAATTCTAGTTGTTATTGTAGTGCCTGTACCAAGTCAGAACAATGGGTGGTCTTGTAAACGTAGGTTAGGGTTATCGAATTTTCCTTTTTCTACGACTTTGCGATTTTACCTTGACGGTGAGGTATTTTTTTGTTTTGTAATTCATTTTATTATGTGATACTTGCAAAAACGTAATCAAACAATCATTTGATAAAATATTGTAAAACCAGGTTTCTATACCTTAGGTGTATGAAACTTGGACTGATATGGACAATTTGGGATATTAGTATTTGCTCGTCCACGTTTTGAATGTAATTTTTTTTTTTTAGCGTTTTGGGGTCCACACAAAAATTGTATATCCAAGATTCTATACCTTAGGTGTATGAAACTTGGACTGATATGGACAATTTGGGATATTAGTGTTTGCTCTTCCACGTTTTGAATGTAATTTGGTTTTTTAACGTTTTGGGGTCCAATTCCATAGCAGAAAATTTAAATACATAATTTAACATGTAAATTTTCGACGTTTATTGTAATCACGTAGATATATAATTTAGTGCGTACGACGAGTTTCTGGAATAATCTTCATCAAAATCGAATGATTGCAAAACCAAATAATTTAAACGTGTTTCGGAGCAATAAAGCCAAAGGATCTAAACAGGATAACGATGTACACATATAACATACACACATTGCCTTAGAATAACCACATGTACACATATAATATACACACATTTCCTTAGAATAACCAGATGTACACATATAACATACACACATTACCTTAGAATAACCAGATGTACACATATAACATACACACATTACCTTAGAATAACCACATGTACACATATACTATACACACATTGCCTTAGAATAACCACATGTACACATAATATACATACATTGCCTTAAAATAACCACATGTACACATATAATATACACACAATGCCTTAGAATAACCACATGTACACATATAATATACACACAATGCCTTAGAATAACCACATGTACACATATAATATACACACAATGCCTTAGAATAACCACATGTACACATATAATATACACACAATGCCTTAGAAGAACCACATGTACACATATAATATACATACAATGCCTTAGAATAACCACATGTACACATATAACATACACACATTGCCTTAGAATAACAACATGTACACATATGATATACACACAATGCCTTAGAAGAACCACATGTACACATAATATACATACATTGCCTTAGAATAACCACATGTACACATATAATATACACACAATGCCTTAGAATAACCACATGTACACATATAATATACACACAATGCCTTAGAATAACCACATGTACACATATAATATACACACATTTCCTTAGAATAACCAGATGTACACATATAACATACACACATTACCTTAGAATAACCAGATGTACACATATAACATACACACATTACCTTAGAATAACCACATGTACACATATACTATACACACATTGCCTTAGAATAACCACATGTACACATAATATACATACATTGCTTTAGAATAACCACATGTACACATATAATATACACACAATGCCTTAGAATAACCACATGTACACATATAATATACACACAATGCCTTAGAATAACCACATGTACACATATAATATACACACAATGCCTTAGAAGAACCACATGTACACATATAATATACATACAATGCCTTAGAATAACCACATGTACACATATAACATACACACATTGCCTTAGAATAACCACATGTACACATATAATATACACACATTGCCTTAGAATAACCACATGTACACATATAATATACACACATTACCTTAGAATAACCACATGTACACATATAATATACACACATTGCCTTAGAATAACCACATGTACACATATAATATACACACATTACCTTAGAGTAACCACACGTACACATATAATATACACAGATTGCCTTAGAATAACCACATGTACACATATAATATACACACATTGCCTTAGAATAACCACATGTACACATATAATATACACACATTACCTTAGAATAACCAGATGTACACATATAACATACACACATTACCTTAGAATAACCACATGTACACATATAATATACACACATTACCTTAGAATAACCAGATGTACACATATAACATACACACATTACCTTAGAATAACCACATGTACACATAATATACATACATTGCCTTAAAATAACCACATGTACACATATAATATACACACAATGCCTTAGAATAACCACATGTACACATATAATATACACACAATGCCTTAGAATAACCACATGTACACATATAATATACACACAATGCCTTAGAAGAACCACATGTACACATATAATATACATACAATGCCTTAGAATAACCACATGTACACATATAACATACACACATTGCCTTAGAATAACCACATGTACACATATAATATACACACAATGCCTTAGAAGAACCACATGTACACATAATATACATACATTGCCTTAGAATAACCACATGTACACATATAATATACACACAATGCCTTAGAATAACCACATGTACACATATAATATACACACAATGCCTTAGAATAACCACATGTACACATATAATATACACACATTTCCTTAGAATAACCAGATGTACACATATAACATACACACATTACCTTAGAATAACCAGATGTACACATATAACATACACACATTACCTTAGAATAACCACATGTACACATATACTATACACACATTGCCTTAGAATAACCACATGTACACATAATATACATACATTGCCTTAGAATAACCACATGTACACATATAATATACACACAATGCCTTAGAATAACCACATGTACACATATAATATACACACAATGCCTTAGAATAACCACATGTACACATATAATATACACACAATGCCTTAGAAGAACCACATGTACACATATAATATACATACAATGCCTTAGAATAACCACATGTACACATATAACATACACACATTGCCTTAGAATAACCACATGTACACATATAATATACACACATTGCCTTAGAATAACCACATGTACACATATAATATACACACATTACCTTAGAATAACCACATGTACACATATAATATACACACATTGCCTTAGAATAACCACATGTACACATATAATATACACACATTACCTTAGAGTAACCACATGTACACATATAATATACACAGATTGCCTTAGAATAACCACATGTACACATATAATATACACACATTGCCTTAGAATAACCACATGTACACATATAATATACACACATTACCTTAGAGTAACCACATGTACACATATAATATACACAGATTGCCTTAGAATAACCACATGTACACATATAATATACACACATTGCCCTAGAATAACCACAGTGTTTAGATCTGAAAACGTATACATTCTGAACTATACAGATAAACAAAGTTGTTCAAATTCTGAGCCTTACAACTTAGGACAGTTGCAAAACAGTCTCTAAAAGAGAGAACCGAGGACTGTGAACTTTTTAAACTTGATAAGTGTGATATGTTTAACATTCTGTATTTGTCACAAGCTGTTTACAGTATCCATAAGTTACATTAATGTATTATTATTAGAAACACGTACAAATGTCAAGAGTTTCTGGCTTTTTAAACCCAGTATATAAATATTGGTACCTACCATACACCATTTATACCAATAAGATAGACAATATTGAATATATTACTAAGACATATTAAATAAAGAAAAGAACTAAAGAATATTTAAAGAAAAAAAAGACAAACAATGATCAAGAAAACATTACACAGAAAGTAAAACAGGTGCCACCCCAACAAAACGTTTCTGCTCCACCTGTGACACCCGTCGTGTTACCAATGTAATAAAGGTTTGAAGATACCAAAGGGGGTAATCAAAAGCCGTAAAGGACAGACAATACAATGGACAAACACTGATCTACAAAGCATTGTACATAAATCTAAAGAACTCCACTAAAACATGGGGTAAACTCATGTGTTCCGGTAGGGTGAGTAGTTCATGTTCCATATGTAGCACCCACCGTGTTATAAACCTGGTGACAAGTCATGAATGAGGAACGGACGGGATTGTGAATACGACAAACGGAACATATCCGTGGTCATCTGTGACTCAGATATGTAGTAACGGTAAACCATGTTATGATGACGATTGTAAAATTTTCGTAGTTATGACTTAAACGTAACAACTAGGAACCCTTGGTTCAGTAGCTTCCTTGTTAACAGCAACCTTTCATTAAGGAAATGAGAGCTCAGTAATAACGTGTGAGATATGTATGTTATCTGGATGTAAATTGATTGATACCGAAAATTTCAGCCTGTCGAGCCAGAATATGAAGTTTGTTGGCGAGTGAGCGAAGCGAACGAGTCACAAACTTCATATTCTGTCGAGCAGGCTGATATTTTTCAGTATCAATCATATTCACATTCAGATGACATATTTATCATCCTTAAATCAACCATAAACACGGATACATCTATATTTGTATTTTCGCGGGAAAAATTACATGATGAAAAATATTCAAAATACGCTTCCATAAAACCGTAGTTCATAAGTAGTTTGCAAATATACCATTCATTTTCACAGGTTTATATAAATGTTAGGATTGTTGCATTTTTCCTTTAATTGTGATATTCATTGTTTTTTTTTATTACAAACATCAATGTCACCCATTTTCATTAAAGGTTTTGTTTACCAATGCAGTTCCGATTTAGAAAACATGAACGTCACAACCTTCCTTATGACGTAAAAAATTATGACGTCTCAGCAGAGGTTATCAAGAATTGTGTAAAGTACATTTTTGTAGGACGATGTTTGTTGATATTTCTAACACGATAGTTCCTAACTTGATATATGTTAAAAAAAATGGTGTCGATGAATTTTATTTATTTTTGCCATCTTCACAGGAATTATCGTTTATATGTTAGGAGAATTTGGTGATAACTCCTGCTGACTGTTGATAAGTCCTGCTCAGCTGACGCGGACTTTGATACGAGTTTTTCTTATGGAGCCAGCAGGTAGATATAGCCGGAGGGAAGGATGATACATACTCTATATCCAGCAGCTGCGGAAATGTTGCTACATATAATGGAAAGTTCACAACAAGTTTCATTTTTATACCATCACTATCTTTTTATGTGTAGACTAAGACATGAAGCAGACATGAAGCATGTATAAGTTGTGTCCTTTATTTAATGTTCAATTGGATAGACGCAATCAACATAGTCACCAGAATTGGAACTATTTAGTGGAAGGACATCATCTATATGGCGGAACGTAAAATTAATGGTGTATAGGATAAACAAAAGTTTATATAACAACACCAAATGAATCACTAACGAAGTAACAAATAGTTCTTGCTTAATACATGAAACAAATTTCACCTCACCAAAAGACTGTATCAATGTCGATTTAAAAGTGAAAATTCAACTGTGTTATTTTTTTTAAGAATATTATAGTCTCAAAATGAATATATGGAACGGAATCATTTTTATCATACTCTTAATGCTGGTTAATATTGTTCAAGGGATAATACAAGAAATATTCTGCTTGCAAAATGTAATGATGTGCATCAATCTATTAGCATTCATACTGCAATTAATCAATCAAGTATTTCTATAAAGTTATACGCCCCATATGGCGTGTTACATACGTCTAATATGCTAGAACATTATATGATTTGTTCATTTCCGTGTGATATAATAACATACATTATTAAGTTTTCTTCTTTTTTCTCTCTCTCGCAAATTTCTATGAAATTTGTGAGCGGACATGAAATAAGAATAATAATAATAACGACGGGACCAATTATTGAGTTCGACTGTTCGAGGTATCGGTGTTTTTTTTTATTAATTAGAAATATAAGGAAAATTGTTCGAGCCATCTGACTGTAACGTGATATTTATGTTTTGATTTTATACACCTTTTCTAGGTAATGGTCCACGTGTCACAAATGTGAACGCGGAACCTTGCCTATGACTATGAACAACTACCGGAAAAACATATTAAATGATGTTAGAACAAAAGGAAATGTTCCAGTAATAAGACCTCATGGTGTACACTTGAACAAAATGTCCACAAGATAAAACACCAATCTGATCGCAATAAGATGAACGTGTAGTCCTTACGTTTAGAGACATTTTCTGTGTTCAACCTAATACCACTTCTTTTAAACGTATCATTGGATCATTTATATTATGGCTGTCAGTTTTATTTGGTGGATGAGGTGAGACTTCTAGGAGGAAATCAGCGACATTCCAAAACGCTGACTCAATTATATTATCTGATGTGGCAAAACCAAGCCGTAATAAATAGATATTCATTTTTTTAGGATTTAGGTTTGTTGTTGTAATTTGTTATATTAAAACGTTGTTTTCGTTTTTTCTCGTGACCTTTCGTTAAGCATCCAACTTTCCGTACAAAATGTGTTCGATGTCCCTCGCGATTTAGCTGTTTTGTCATTTTTCCATCGCACATTTGAATATTTATGACAGTGAAACAGAGCCAAAGGAATAGTTTTCTGATACAAGTCAATTTTCCATGTCGTGGTAACTTTATAAAATGTCTTGGAAGGAAGAAATTACTTTGTCATATTTTTACCCTTGAGATCATTTTACATATATGCAAATTGAACATATAATTCTATTATATTAACAAAATAAGAACATAGAATATAAAAGTTTAGAGAACACCACAGGGGCAATCGAAAATGAACAATCGATAGAAACTGGCAACATAGTGTACACAAGACGAAATGCATGTTTATGATAAGAAGGGGCGCAGTTGTCCACCAGACAAGTCAGTTTATGAGAAGTAGTTTCAAGTCGAGCTTTTGCATAACGTGAACTCTCATAAACCGGAAGTGATGTTTAGTGTTTTTTACGTCATGCTCAGTAAAATATATTTACATATTCTTCACAGAAACTGATTTGAGTGAAAAATAAACATATAAATTGCATACGAAACAAGATGGATTATTGAATTAATTGAACGGAATAACTATCGATTACATTGTCGTCAACGCACGATAATGCTACAAATCATAAAATAAATAAATACACCCTCTTCCCAAACCCACCTGCTAAATTCTATATACATTTGGATTGTCTATTGTTTTTGCCAACAATTCTAGTGTCATATGCACTAGTCTAAGTGTAAGATAAATAGTAACGTCGGTGTGCAGAGAGATATAAAGGATTATGTATGCGTTTGTGATTTAACATATGCATGTATATTCAATTTCTAAAATATCTTATTTAAAATACATTAATAACAACATACTGAGCGGCTCATTGTGGTAGGTCGTTAGTTCGACCCCAGGTTTGGTCCAATTACTATAACATTGGAGTGTTCTGCCACTTCGCTAAGCACGCACCATTAAGACCATATTAAAAAAGATATTAATATCGAATTCACACAGCACGGGATACTCAAGAGGAAAACAAGTTTACAACTATAAATCTTGATCGGAAACAAGTGGCACTTAATAGAAAAAAGCAAAGAGTTAGAAAATCTGCCTTGTAGCGGGCTTTCAACAACCACGCCTCCATAGATGCTGCCAGGTATCTTTTGCGTTCAATGAACCTTACTTTCCACATACACGAGGGGATCTGTAGCGCCCCGTTCAAAATGATTCGTTCCATGCAACTAGTGGAAGGGCGATACACCACCACGGACGAACAATCGTCTCTTTCTATACAGATAAAATACTTCACACGTCAGCTTCAAGAAGGCACACATCGAATTTACAACTGAATATCTAAAAATAAAGTATAATAATACGTCAAAATTGTGAGAAACTACAGGAATTGCAGAATTTTTCTTTTTGCTAAACGACATATAGCAACACTCTAGGGGAAAATGAATATACAGCCAGCCACATTAATTGTGAGAAAATAAAGGAATTTTTAAATGTTTTGATTTTTTAATTTTGCTAAACGGTATGTAAAACGACACCTTAGAGAAATGAATGATTATATAAAACTTGCAGCCACATTAAATATAAAATTTGAGACATTTTATCAATTACTTAACAATTTTATCTTGATTGCTATAAGTGTATCAATGATACTAGAACTGATATGGAAATGGCTGTCCATTAAACATCTTATCAAGTACTTAATCACAATAGCCATGTGAAGTATTCTGTCCCATATGGCATTTTATATTCAGGCTATCAAGATATAAGACTTGACATGATTTGCATTATCAATTTTAAGGAAATTGAAACAAA
This sequence comes from Bathymodiolus brooksi, assembly GCA_963680875.1. Lineage (NCBI taxonomy): Eukaryota > Metazoa > Mollusca > Bivalvia > Mytilida > Modiolidae > Bathymodiolus > Bathymodiolus brooksi. Next base: position 20,698,624 of record OY804585.1, read on the forward strand.
AAAATAAAGTTTGTCAGACACTTGCGGCAGGTCGGCGGTTTTCACCCGCCACTCCAGTTTCCTCCAGCAATAAAACTGACCGGCACGATGTAACCGAAAACAATTTGAAAGTGGCGTTAAACACCATAAACCTAAACCAAACCAACCAATTCTTGATAGGGTTTGATGGCAATTTCAAAACGTTAAAAAAAGCCTCTGTGCGATTATCATTATTGATATTTAACACCACTTTGAACAGCAATATTTCAGTTCTATAGATGATGTCAATTTTATTGGTGGAGAAAACTGGAGTATCTGGTGTAATACCACCGAACTGCCGCAAGTAAATAACAAACTTGATCACATAAATTTGTATTGAGTTCATCCGGTATATCCGTTAATCAGACTAACATTTCAAAGGTTAGCGTCAGTGACGTGTTTATAGTCGATGGTTTACGTCGTGGACTTGTGGCAGTTCGTTCTTATATATACTTCACTGACTTGTGGTAGGTACTCTCAAAATCAAAAGATTGCAAGGGCAAAATGATTTAAAAGTCTTTGGATGGAACTAAACCAAAGAACCTAAACACGATCGTCAGAATCAGCTAAGATCACCTATGCCCAAGAGAGGAGAACTTTAATGCCATAAATAATTACATTACATAGGAACTGTAAATTTCAATAATATATATATCTTATAAACCAGGTAACGTTCACGTAAGCCGATGTGTGTATTCTTCTCAAAACTGCGAATTCCACCGAGAAAATATAAATATTCTACATCAATGTCTTAAGAATACATAAGCCAATTAGCCATGTCGTGTCGACTTTATATTTGTATATGAATTAATAAATTTCTTTGTCATGCCGTTTCCCAGGAGATCAGATTACATATATTTATGTAAATTGAAAATATAATTCAATTATTGTAATAATATGCATACACAAAATAATAAACAGTTCTTAATAGTATTAGTGACATCTCTTTGTTTGTTAAGATAATTAGATTCTGTAAACCAATTAGTTCCTGTGACACACGGTATTGGGACTGCACCAGGAAAACGTGTATATTCATGAAATAATTCATTGACCTTGTCTTTGTACTGACAATATTTATGTTGCTGTTATTTGTTATTTCTGCATAAGTAGGTGATCTTTTGATTGATAAGACGATTCAGTTTCGGTAAAGTTTTTGTTTGTAGTGGTTTGTTTTTATCTGTTTGGACACTGCCGCTCGTGATATATACATGGTTACATTTTAATTTATCACTGCCACATGTTTGTGATTGTCAAAAACTATGAGTTCTACTAGGTTTGGTAAAAATAAATGGACGCATTGTACTACGGTTTCTTCAATATGAGGGCAGGACGTTTTGGCCCTTATAAATAAACTATTTTTAAAGCATTCATGTTATTCTGATACCATTATGCGTGCTTTGCAAATTAAGGTGGCAAGGCAAGATATTGATGCATTTGAGATCTAACCCCCCCCCCCCCAATCCCCTACCCAATGAGCACAAATTGTGTTGGTAATTATCGTAATTGGGTAAATAAATGAAATGTCTTCGTGTTTTCTTGGCGTAATGCCGATGTGATACTGCTGTTACGCTCTTTGCCTAAACCTCAATTAACATAATATCGTTGCGGTTATTTTTATTAGTTGGTGAAAGACAAAATTGAAAATACCAACAGAGTAACTAGAAGCCGTTATTCGAAGGCTAACAGAAAACAATCGTAACTACTCGACCATTCTCGCTACCCTGCAAATAACCTCGTACGTACATAGTAGAAATTCTTCTTAAATTGTTTTCCGGAAGTTAAGTTAAGTTAAGCCGCACAAAAATATAGTCCACGAAAATCCAATATGGAAGACATACTAAGTAAAATCTAATCATGCAAAACTAATTAAAACTTTAATTGAAATATAGAAAATTGTTTAAAATATAACTTTATCAAACTTTCATGTAACTGACGTGTGAAAAGTAGTGCGATTTATACGCCTAATGCATACGAGGTTATTGGCAGGGTAGCGAGAATGGTCGAGTAGTTACGATTGAACAGAAAAAGGACAACAGACAAACAATGGTCGACAACATACTACACAGAAAACTAAAGATTGAGCAACACAAACCTGACTGACAAAAACGAGGGTATACTCGGGTGCTCCGAAAGGATAAGTAGTTCCTGTTCCACTAGTCGCATCCGTCGTGTTACTCTTGTGAAACATCCGGTTGTAATTCATTAATGAGGAACGGACGGGATACTATGTAACACAGAGAAAATCACATTAGATGGATTACCTGTCAGACCCCGACGATATAAAAATTGAGTCTGGGGTATGATTTTAATCAGACTGAGACATGAGCCTATATACAAACACCTGAAGGTAAGCACGAACCGAACATCGTTTATATGCGGAAATAGTAACGGACATCACAACACGGATCTCAACCAAGCATAATCTCAAGTCATTGAGAAGCGACGACAATTTGCACAACTAACATTTTCACAGATTTCAAAATTAAAGTAGAAACGACATCTTGATAAACATGATATACTTTCCTATTTCCAAAACTCAATCATAGATATTTTCTGATTACGTAATACATCAAAAGAAATATGATCGTAAGTAGATATATCTTGTACAATAGGAGATCCAAATGACGTACAACATGACATCTCAATAATTATATTTTGAAAACAAATGTATTTATAGTCGCTATGACAACCAGAAAGTCCAGGCAGGAAATAAGCTTGAGTAATACGGCATTTACCCAGGATTTACCGAATGCCTATAATAAAAATAATACAAAAATGTACCTTCGATAGCTTCCTGTTTCTAAGGGAACCACGAATCATCCTCTTAAAGTAAGCGCACTTAAACAACACCACTGTTTTATAACTTAGATTTATTGCTGTCTAGGTGGAATTTATTTTGTATACATTAAATAATGGTATGGCAATAAAGCCAGACAAATACGCTTTCTAAGCAGTAGGTTCTATTTTGTCTCTACACCTGACGCATCCAAATAAATGAGCCACTCAAGGTTGAAATTGACCGGGGAAGTTTTATTACGCATGCATTGATAATATCAATGTCCGCCTTTCTTAGAATGTCAGTAAAATAAATCTGTTGACAATATATAGTTAGTAAGAAGAGTTTGAAGATACCAAAGAAGGTAATCAGAATCAAAGAAGGACAGCACTAGAAGAAAAAGGACAAACAACGATCTCCACGACATTACACATAAAACTAAAGATAGAGTAACACGAACCTCACTAACAACCGGGGTGACCTCAGGTGCTCCGGAAGGGTAGGCAGTTACTGCTCCACTACAGGCACCCGTCGTGTTACTCTAGTAATTATTAATTGTGGACAATACCACCAACAGCAACACGGATTTAGATCATGGCTATGGAAAGGAGCCAATGTGGCAGGGTTAAACCAGCTACTGGGACACCAACCATTGTATATATTATTAAAAACTAAGGTTCTCTTTCCTCATGCTTATGTGACCTTAGCCGAGAACCTGGCTATCCTGTTTGTACCCTTTAGTTTTCTGGTAAATTTTTTTAAAATTCTTTCGCTTTCCCATCTTTTGATTTTTATTATACCTGATGAAGGTTTATATTCCTGAAACGCGTCGTGCACACTAATTTAGATATCTGGAACAATTGTAGAATACCATGATGATATAATAGTGCCTTCACCCTGTGTAATTGTAGAATACCATGATGATATAATAGTGCCTTCATCCCGTGTTTTTGTAGAATACCATGATGATATAATAGTACATTAACCCTGTGTAATTGTAGAATACCATGATGATATAATAGTGCCTTCATCCCGTGTGATTGTAGAATACTATGATGATATAATAGTGCCTGCATACCTTGTAGGTGTAGAATACCATGATGATATAATAGTGCCTTAACCCTGTGTATTTGTAGAATACCATGATGATATAATAGAGCCTTCATCCCGTGTGATTGTAGAATACCATGATGATATAATAGTGCCTTCATACCATGTAGGTGTAGAATACCATGATGATATAATAGTGCCTTCATCCCGTGTGATTGTAGAATACTATGATGATATAATAGTGCCTGCATACCTTGTAGGTGTAGAATACCATGATGATATAATAGTGCCTTAACCCTGTGTATTTGTAGAATACCATGATGATATAATAGAGCCTTCATCCCGTGTGATTGTAGAATACCATGATGATATAATAGTGCCTTCATACCATGTAGGTGTAGAATACCATGATGATATAATAGTGCCTTCATCCCGTGTGATTGTAGAATACCATGATGATATAATAGTGCCTTCATACCGTGTGATTGTAGAATAACATGATGATATAATAGTGCCTTCATACCATGTAGGTGTAGAATACCATGATGATATAATAGTGCCTTCATACCATGTAGGTGTAGAATACCATGATGATATAATAGTGCCTTCATTCCGTGTATTTGTAGAATACCATGATGATATAATAGAGCCTTCATCCCGTGTGATTGTAGAATACCATGATGATATAATAGTGCCTTCATACCATGTAGGTGTAGAATACCATGATGATATAATAGTACATTAACCCTGTGTAATTGTAGAATACCATGATGATATAATAGTGCCTTCATCCCGTGTGATTGTAGAATACTATGATGATATAATAGTGCCTGCATACCTTGTAGGTGTAGAATACCATGATGATATAATAGTGCCTTAACCCTGTGTATTTGTAGAATACCATGATGATATAATAGAGCCTTCATCCCGTGTGATTGTAGAATACCATGATGATATAATAGTGCCTTCATACCATGTAGGTGTAGAATACCATGATGATATAATAGTGCCTTCATCCCGTGTGATTGTAGAATACCATGATGATATAATAGTGCCTTCATACCGTGTGATTGTAGAATAACATGATGATATAATAGTGCCTTCATACCATGTAGGTGTAGAATACCATGATGATATAATAGTGCCTTCATACCATGTAGGTGTAGAATACCATGATGATATAATAGTGCCTTCATTCCGTGTTTTGTAGAATACCATGATGATATAATAGTGTCTTCATCCCGTGTGATTGGAGAATACCATGATGATATAATAGTGCCTTAACCCTGTGTAATTGTAGAATCCCATGATGATATAATAGTGCCTTCATCCTGTGTAATTGTAGAATACCATGATGATATAATAGTGCCTTCATCCCGTGTGATTGTAGAATACCATGATGATATAATAGTGCCTTCATTCCGTGTAATTGTAGAATACCATGATGATATAATAGTGCCTTCATCCCGTGTATTTGTAGAATATCATGATGATATAATAGTGCCTTCATCCCGTGTGATTGTAGAATACCATGATGATATAATAGAGCCTTCATGCCGTGTTATTGTAGAATACCATGATGATATAATAGCGCCTTCATCCCGTGTATTTGTAGAATACCATGATGATATAATAGTGCCTTCATCCCGTGTATTTGTAGAATAGCATGATGATATAATAGTGCTTTCACCCTGTGTAATAGTTGAATACCATGATGTTACAATAGTGCCTTCACCCTGTGTAATTGTAGAATACCATGATGATGTAATAGTGCCGTCATCCCGTGTGATTGTAGAATACCATTATGATATAATAGTGCCTTCATCCCGTTTATTTGTAGAATACCATGATGATATAATAGTGCCTTCATCCCGTGTAATTTTAGAATACCATGATGATATAATAGTGCCTTCACCCTGTGTAATTGTAGAATACCATGATGATATAATAGTGCCTTCATACCGTGTGTTTGTAGAATACCATGATGATATAATAGTGCCTTAACCCTGTGTATTTGTAGAATACCATGATGATATAATAGTGCTTTCACCCTGTGTAATAGTTGAATACCATGATGTTACAATAGTGCCTTCACCCTGTGTAATTGTAGAATACCATGATGATGTAATAGTGCCTTCATCCCGTGTGATTGTAGAATACCATTATGATATAATAGTGCCTTCATCCCGTTTATTTGTAGAATACCATGATGATATAATAGTGCCTTCATCCCGTGTAATTTTAGAATACCATGATGATATAATAGTGCCTTCACCCTGTGTAATTGTAGAATATCATGATGATATAATAGTGCCTTCATCCCGTGCTTTTGTAGAATACCATGATGATATAATAGTGCCTTCATCCCGTGTTATTGTAGAATACCATGATGATATAATAGTGCCTTCACCCTGTGTAATTGTAGAATACCATGATGATATAATAGTGCCTTCACCCTGTGTAATTGTAGAATGCCATGATGATATAATAGTGCCTTCATTCTGTGTAATTGTAGAATACCATGATGATATAATAGTGCCCTCACCTGTGTAATTGTAGAATACCATGATGATATAATAGAGCCTTCACCCTGGGTCATTGTAGAATACCATGACGATATAATAGTGCCTCCACCCTGTGTAATTGTAGAATACCATGATGATATAATAGTGCCTTCATTCCGTGTATTTGTAAAATACCATGATGATATAATAGTGCCTTCATCCCGTGTGATTGTAGATTACCATGATGATATAATAGTGCCTTCACCCTGTGTAATTGTAGAATACCATGATGATATAATAGTGCCTTCATCCCGTGTTTTTGTAGAATACCATGATGATATAATAGTGCCTTCATCCCGTGTTTTGTAGAATACCATGATGATATACTAGTGCCTTCATCCCGTGTGATTGTAGAATACCATGATGATATAATAGTGCCTTCATCCCGTGTGATTGTAGAATACCATAATGATATAATAGTGCCTTCACCCTGTGTAATTGTAGAATACCATGATGATATAATAGTGCCTTCAGCCTGTGTTTTTGTAGAATACCATGATGATATAATAGTGTCTTCATTCGTGTGATTGTAGAATACCATGATGATATAATAGTGCCTTCATCCCGTGTAGGTGTAGAATACCATGATGATATAATAGTGCTTTCATCCCGTGTAATTGTAGAATACCATGATGATATAATAGAGACTTCATCCCGTGTGTTTGTAGAATACCATGATGAAATAATAGTGCCTTCATCCCGTGTGATTGTAGAATACCATGATGATATAATAGTGCCTTCATACCGTGTAGGTGTAGAATACCATGATGATATAATAGTGCCTTCATCCCGTGTGATTGTAGAATACCATGATGATATAATAGTGCCTTCACCCTGTGTAATTGTAAAATACCATGATATTATAATAGTGCCTTCATCCCGTGTTATTGTAGAATACCATGATGATATAATAGTGCCTTCATCCTGTGTATTTGTCGAATACCATGATGATATAATAGTGTCTTCATCCCGTGTTTTGTAGAATACCATGATGATATAATAGTGCATTCACCCTGTGTGATTGTAGAATACCATGATGATATAATAGTGCCTTCATCCTGTGTAATTTTAGAATACCATGATGATATAATAGTGCCTTCACCCTGTGTATTTGTAGAATACCATGATGATATAATAGTGCCTTCCTCCCGTGTATTTGTAGAATACCATGTTGATATAATAGTGCCTTCATTCCGGGTTATTGTAGAATACCATGATGATATAATAGTGGCTTCACCCTGTGTTATTGTAGAATACCATGATAATATAATAGAGCCTTCATTCCGAGTAATTGTAGAATACCATGATGATATAATAGTGCCTTCATACCGTGTAGGTGTAGAATACCATGATGATATAATAGTGCCTTCATTCCGTGTAATTGTAGAATACCATGATGATATAATAGTGCCTTCATCCCGTGTTTTTGTAGAATACTATGATGATATAATAGTGCCTTCATCCCGTGTTTTTGTAGAATACCATGATGATATAATAGTGCCTTCATCCCGTGTGATTGTAGAATACCATGATGATATAATAGTGCCGTAATCCCGTGTTATTGTAGAATACCATGATGATATAATAGTGCCTTCATCCCGTGTTATTGTAGAATACCATGATGATATAATAGTGCCTTCATCCTGTATTATTGTAGAATACCATGATGATATAATAGTGCCTTCACCCTGTGTAATTGTAGAATACCATGATGATATAATAGCGTCTTCATCCCGTGTGATTGTAGAATACCATGATGATATAATAGTGCCTTCACCCTGTGTAATTGTAGAATACCATGATGATATAATAGTGCCTTCAGCCTGTGTTTTTGTAGAATACCATGATGATATAATAGTGTCTTCATCCTGTGTAATTGTAGAATACCATGATGATATAATAGTGCCTTCATCCCGTGTGATTGTAGAATACCATGATGATATAATAGTGCCTTCATTCCGTGTAATTGTAGAATACCATGATGATATAATAGTGCCTTCATCCCGTGTATTTGTAGAATATCATGATGATATAATAGTGCCTTCATCCCGTGTGATTGTAGAATACCATGATGATATAATAGAGCCTTCATGCCGTGTTATTGTAGAATACCATGATGATATAATAGCGCCTTCATCCCGTGTATTTGTAGAATACCATGATGATATAATAGTGCCTTCATCCCGTGTATTTGTAGAATAGCATGATGATATAATAGTGCTTTCACCCTGTGTAATAGTTGAATACCATGATGTTACAATAGTGCCTTCACCCTGTGTAATTGTAGAATACCATGATGATGTAATAGTGCCGTCATCCCGTGTGATTGTAGAATACCATTATGATATAATAGTGCCTTCATCCCGTTTATTTGTAGAATACCATGATGATATAATAGTGCCTTCATCCCGTGTAATTTTAGAATACCATGATGATATAATAGTGCCTTCACCCTGTGTAATTGTAGAATACCATGATGATATAATAGTGCCTTCATACCGTGTGTTTGTAGAATACCATGATGATATAATAGTGCCTTAACCCTGTGTATTTGTAGAATACCATGATGATATAATAGTGCTTTCACCCTGTGTAATAGTTGAATACCATGATGTTACAATAGTGCCTTCACCCTGTGTAATTGTAGAATACCATGATGATGTAATAGTGCCTTCATCCCGTGTGATTGTAGAATACCATTATGATATAATAGTGCCTTCATCCCGTTTATTTGTAGAATACCATGATGATATAATAGTGCCTTCATCCCGTGTAATTTTAGAATACCATGATGATATAATAGTGCCTTCACCCTGTGTAATTGTAGAATATCATGATGATATAATAGTGCCTTCATCCCGTGCTTTTGTAGAATACCATGATGATATAATAGTGCCTTCATCCCGTGTTATTGTAGAATACCATGATGATATAATAGTGCCTTCACCCTGTGTAATTGTAGAATACCATGATGATATAATAGTGCCTTCACCCTGTGTAATTGTAGAATGCCATGATGATATAATAGTGCCTTCATTCTGTGTAATTGTAGAATACCATGATGATATAATAGTGCCCTCACCTGTGTAATTGTAGAATACCATGATGATATAATAGAGCCTTCACCCTGGGTCATTGTAGAATACCATGACGATATAATAGTGCCTCCACCCTGTGTAATTGTAGAATACCATGATGATATAATAGTGCCTTCATTCCGTGTATTTGTAAAATACCATGATGATATAATAGTGCCTTCATCCCGTGTGATTGTAGATTACCATGATGATATAATAGTGCCTTCACCCTGTGTAATTGTAGAATACCATGATGATATAATAGTGCCTTCATCCCGTGTTTTTGTAGAATACCATGATGATATAATAGTGCCTTCATCCCGTGTTTTGTAGAATACCATGATGATATACTAGTGCCTTCATCCCGTGTGATTGTAGAATACCATGATGATATAATAGTGCCTTCATCCCGTGTGATTGTAGAATACCATAATGATATAATAGTGCCTTCACCCTGTGTAATTGTAGAATACCATGATGATATAATAGTGCCTTCAGCCTGTGTTTTTGTAGAATACCATGATGATATAATAGTGTCTTCATTCGTGTGATTGTAGAATACCATGATGATATAATAGTGCCTTCATCCCGTGTAGGTGTAGAATACCATGATGATATAATAGTGCTTTCATCCCGTGTAATTGTAGAATACCATGATGATATAATAGAGACTTCATCCCGTGTGTTTGTAGAATACCATGATGAAATAATAGTGCCTTCATCCCGTGTGATTGTAGAATACCATGATGATATAATAGTGCCTTCATACCGTGTAGGTGTAGAATACCATGATGATATAATAGTGCCTTCATCCCGTGTGATTGTAGAATACCATGATGATATAATAGTGCCTTCACCCTGTGTAATTGTAAAATACCATGATATTATAATAGTGCCTTCATCCCGTGTTATTGTAGAATACCATGATGATATAATAGTGCCTTCATCCTGTGTATTTGTCGAATACCATGATGATATAATAGTGTCTTCATCCCGTGTTTTGTAGAATACCATGATGATATAATAGTGCATTCACCCTGTGTGATTGTAGAATACCATGATGATATAATAGTGCCTTCATCCTGTGTAATTTTAGAATACCATGATGATATAATAGTGCCTTCACCCTGTGTATTTGTAGAATACCATGATGATATAATAGTGCCTTCCTCCCGTGTATTTGTAGAATACCATGTTGATATAATAGTGCCTTCATTCCGGGTTATTGTAGAATACCATGATGATATAATAGTGGCTTCACCCTGTGTTATTGTAGAATACCATGATAATATAATAGAGCCTTCATTCCGAGTAATTGTAGAATACCATGATGATATAATAGTGCCTTCATACCGTGTAGGTGTAGAATACCATGATGATATAATAGTGCCTTCATTCCGTGTAATTGTAGAATACCATGATGATATAATAGTGCCTTCATCCCGTGTTTTTGTAGAATACTATGATGATATAATAGTGCCTTCATCCCGTGTTTTTGTAGAATACCATGATGATATAATAGTGCCTTCATCCCGTGTGATTGTAGAATACCATGATGATATAATAGTGCCGTAATCCCGTGTTATTGTAGAATACCATGATGATATAATAGTGCCTTCATCCCGTGTTATTGTAGAATACCATGATGATATAATAGTGCCTTCATCCTGTATTATTGTAGAATACCATGATGATATAATAGTGCCTTCACCCTGTGTAATTGTAGAATACCATGATGATATAATAGCGTCTTCATCCCGTGTGATTGTAGAATACCATGATGATATAATAGTGCCTTCACCCTGTGTAATTGTAGAATACCATGATGATATAATAGTGCCTTCAGCCTGTGTTTTTGTAGAATACCATGATGATATAATAGTGTCTTCATTCGTGTGATTGTAGAATACCATGATGATATAATAGTGCCTTCATCCCGTGTAGGTGTAGAATACCATGATGATATAATAGTGCTTTCATCCCGTGTAATTGTAGAATACCATGATGATATAATAGAGACTTCATCCCGTGTGTTTGTAGAATACCATGATGAAATAATAGTGCCTTCATCCCGTGTAATTGTAGAATACCATGATGATATAATAGTGCCTTCATACCGTGTAGGTGTAGAATACCATGATGATATAATAGTGCCTTCATTCCGTGTGATTGTAGAATACCATGATGATATAATAGTGCCTTCACCCTGTGTAATTGTAGAATACCATGATATTATAATAGTGCCTTCATCCCGTGTTATTGTAGAATACCATGATGATATAATAGTGCCTTCATCCTGTGTTTTTGTCGAATACCATGATGATATAATAGTGTCTTCATCCTGTGTTTTGTAGAATACCATGATGATATAATAGTGCATTCACCCTGTGTGATTGTAGAATACCATGATGATATAATAGTGCCTTCATCCTGTGTAATTTTAGAATACCATGATGATATAATAGTGCCTTCACCCTGTGTATTTGTAGAATACCATGATGATATAATAGTGCCTTCCTCCCGTGTATTTGTAGAATACCATGTTGATATAATAGTGCCTTCATTCCGGGTTATTGTAGAATACCATGATGATATAATAGTGGCTTCACCCTGTGTTATTGTAGAATACCATGATAATTTAATAGAGCCTTCATTCCGAGTAATTGTAGAATACCATGATGATATAATAGTGCCTTCATACCGTGTAGGTGTAGAATACCATGATGATATAATAGTGCCTTCATTCCGTGTAATTGTAGAATACCATGATGATATAATAGTGCCTTCATCCCGTGTTTTTGTAGAATACTATGATGATATAATAGTGCCTTCATCCCGTGTTTTTGTAGAATACCATGATGATATAATAGTGCCTTCATCCCGTGTGATTGTAGAATACCATGATGATATAATAGTGCCGTAATCCCGTGTTATTGTAGAATACCATGATGATATAATAGTGCCTTCATCCCGTGTAATTGTACAATACCATGATGATATAATAGTGCCTTCATCCTGTATAATTGTAGAATACCATGATGATATAATAGTGCCTTCACCCTGTGTAATTGTAGAATACCATGATGATATAATAGCGTCTTCATCCCGTGTGATTGTAGAATACCATGATGATATAATAGTGCCTTCACCCTGTGTAATTGTAGAATACCATGATGATATAATAGTGCCTTCATCTCGTGTTTTTGTAGAATACCATGATGATATATTAGTGCCTTCATCCCGTGTAATTTTAGAATACCATGATGATATAATAGTGCCTTCACCCTGTGTAATTGTAGAATACCATGATGATATAACAGTGTCTTCATCCCGTGTGATTGTAGAATACCATGATGATATAATAGTGCCTTCATCCCGTGTATGTGTAGAATACCATGATGATATAATAGTGCCTTAACCCTGTGTAATTGTAGAATACCATGATGATATAATAGTGCCTTTATCCCGTGTATTTGTAGAATAGCATGATGATATAATAGTGCTTTCACCCTGTGTAAAAGTTGAATACCATGATGTTACAATAGTGCCTTCACCCTGTGTAATTGTAGAATACCATGATGATGTAATAGTGCCTTCATCCCGTGTGATTGTAGAATACCATTATGATATAATAGTGCCTTCATCCCGTTTATTTGTAGAATACCATGATGATATAATAGTGCCTTCATCCCGTGTAATTTTAGAATACCATGATGATATAATAGTGCCTTCACCCTGTGTAATTGTAGAATATCATGATGATATAATAGTGCCTTCATTCCCGTGCTTTTGTAGAATACCATGATGATATAATAGTGCCTTCATCCCGTGTTATTGTAGAATACCATGATGATATAATAGTGCCTTAACCCTGTGTAATTGTAGAATACCATGATGATATAATAGCGCCTTCACCCTGTGTAATTGTAGAATGCCATGATGATATAATAGTGCCTTCATTCTGTGTAATTGTAGAAAACCATGATGATATAATAGTGCCTTCACCTGTGTAATTGTAGAATACCATGATGATATAATAGTGCCTTCACCCTGGGTCATTGTAGAATACCATGATGATATAATAGTGCCTTCACCCTGTGTAATTGTAGATTACCATGATGATATAATAGTGCCTTCATTCCGTGTATTTGTAAAATACCATGATGATATAATAGTGCCTTCATCCCGTGTGATTGTAGAATACCATGATGATATAATAGTGCCTTCATCCCGTGTGATTGTAGAATACCATGATGGTATAATAGTGCCTTCATCCCGTGTAATTTTAGAATACCACGATGATATAATAGTGCCTTCACCCTGTGTAATTGTAGAATACCATGATGATATAATAGTGCCTTCATCCCGTGTTATTGTAGAATACCATGATGATATAATAGTGCCTTCATCCCGTGTTTTTGTAGAATACCATGATGATATAATAGTGCCTTCACCCTGTGTTTTTGTAGAATAACATGATGATATAATAGTGTCTTCATTCCGTGTAATTGTAGAATACCATGATGATATAATAGTGCCTTCATCCCGTGTTATTGTAGAATACCATGATGATATACTAGTACCTTCATCCCGTGCGATTGTAGAATACCATGATGATATAATAGTGCCTTCATCCCGTGTTATTGTAGAATACCATGATGATATAATAGTGCCTTCATCCCGTGTTTTGTAGAATACCATGATGATATAATAATGCCTTCACCCTGTGTAATTGTAGAATACCATGATGATATAATAGTGCCTTCACCCTGTGTTTTTGTAGAATACCATGATGATATAATAGTGTCTTCATTCCGTGTAATTGTAGAATACCATGATGATATAATAGTGCCTTCATCCCGTGTTTTTGTAGAATACCATGATGATATAATAGTGCCTTTATCCCGTGTAATTGTAGAATACCATGATGATATAATAGTGCCTTCATACCATGTTTTTGTAGAATACCATGATGATATAATAGTGCCTTCACCCTGTGTAATTGTAGAATACCATGATGATATAATAGTGTCTTCATACCGTGTGATTGTAGAATAACATGATGATATAATAGTGCCTTCATACCGTGTGATTATAGAATACCATGATGATATACTAGTACCTTCATCCCGTGCGATTGTAGAATACCATGATGATATAACAGTGCCTTCATACCGTGTAGGTGTAGAATACCATGATGATATAATAGTGCCTTCATTCCGTGTATTTGTAGAATACCATGATGATATAATAGTGCCTTCATCCCGTGTTTTTGTAGAATACCATGATGATATAATAGTGCCTTCATACCGTGTAGGTGTAGAATACCATGATGATATAATAGTGCCTTCATCCCGTGTATTTGTAGAATACCATGATGATATAATAGTGCCTTCATCCCGTGTAATGTGTAATTGTAGAATACCATGATGATATAATAGTGCCTTCATCCCGTGTTATTGTAGAATACCATGATGATATAATAGTGCTTTTATCCCGTGTAATTGTAGAATACCATGATGCTATAATAGTGCCTTCATCCCGTGTTATTGTAGAATACCATGATGATATAATAGTGCCTTCATCCCGTGTTATTGTAGAATACCATGATGATATAATAGTGCCTTTATCCCGTGTTATTGTAGAATACCATGATGATATAATAGTGCCTTCATACCATGTGTTTGTAGAATACCATGATGATATAATAGTGCCTTCACCCTGTGTAATTGTAGAATACCATGATGATATAATAGTGCCTTCATACCGTGTGATTGTAGAATAACATGATGATATAATAGTGCCTTCATACCGTGTGATTGTAGAATACCATGATGATATACTAGTACCTTCATCCCGTGCGATTGTAGAATACCATGATGATATAATAGTGCCTTCATCCCGTGTTATTGTAGAATACCATGATGATATAATAGTGCCCTCATCCCGTGTTTTGTAGAATACCATGATGATATAATAATGCCTTCACCCTGTGTAATTGTAGAATACCATGATGATATAATAGTGCCTTCACCCTGTGTTTTTGTAGAATAAGATGATGATATAATAGTGTCTTCATTCCGTGTAATTGTAGAATACCATGCTGTTATTGTAGAATACCATGATGATATAATAGTGCCTTCATCCCGTGTGATTGTAGAATACCATGATGATATAATAGTGCCTTCATCCCGTGTAATTTTAGAATACCATGATGATATTATAGTGCCTTCATCCCGTGTGTTTGTAGAATACCATGATGATATAACAGTGCCTTTATACCGTTTAGGTGTAGAATACCATGATGATATAATAGTGCCGTCATTCCGTGTATTTGTAGAATACCATGATGACATAATAGTGCCTTCAGCCCCTGTTATTGTAGAATACCATGATGATATAATAGTGCCTTCACCCTGTGTAATTGTAGAATACCATGATGATATTATAGTGCCTTCATCCTGTGTAATTGTAGAATACCATGATGATATAATAGTGCCTTCACCTGTGTAATTGTCGAATACCATGATGATATAATAGTGTCTTCATCCCGTGTAATTGTAGAATACCATGATGATATAATAGTGCCTTCATCCCGTGTGATTGTAGAATACCATGATGATATAATAGTGCCTTCATCCCGTGTGATTGTAGAATACCATGATGATATAATAGTGCCTTCATCCCGTGTAATTGTAGAATACCATGATGAGATAATAGTGCCTTCATTCCGTGTAATTGTAGAATACCATGATGATATAGTAGTGCCTTTACCCTATGTAATTGTAGAATACCATGATGATATAATAGTGCCTTCATTCCGTGTGATTGTAGAATACCATGATGATATAATAGTGTCTTCATCCTGTGTAATTGTAGAATACCATGATGATATAATAGTGCCTTCATCCTGTGTAATTGTAGAATACCATGATGATATATTAGTGCCTTCACCCTGTGTAATTGTAGAATACCATGATGATATAATAGTGTCTTCATCCTGTGTAATTGTAGAATACCATGATGATATAATAGTGTCTTCATTCCGTGTAATTGTAGAATACCATGATGATATAATAGTGTCTTCATCCCGTATATTGTAGAATACCATGATGATATAATAGTGTCTTCATCCCGTGTATTTGTAGAATACCATGATGATATAATAGTGCCTTCATCCCGTGTGATTGTAGAATACCATGATGATATAATAGTGCCTTCATACCGTGTAGGTATAGAATACCATGATGATATAATATTGTCTTCATACCGTGTAATTGTAGAATACCATGATAATTTAATAGTGTCTTCATCCGGTGTAATTGTAGAATACCATGATGATATAATAGTGCCTTCATTCTGTGTAATTGTAGAATACCATGATGATATAATAGTGTCTTCATCCCGTGTAATTGTAGAATACCATGATGATATAATAGTGCCTTCATTCTGTGTAATTGTAGAATACCATGATGATATAATAGTGTCTTCATCCCGTGTTATTGTAGAATACCATGATGATATAATGGTGCCTTCATCCTGTGTAATTGTAGAATACCATGATTTAATATTGCCTTCATCCCGTGTGATTGTAGAATACCATGATGATATAATAGTGTCTTCATCCCGTGTGATTGTAGAATACCATGATGATATAATAGTGCCTTAACCCTGTGTAATTGTAGAATACCATGATGATATAATAGTGCCTTCACCCTGTGTAATTGTAGAATACCATGATGATATAATAGTGCCTTCATCCTGTGTATTTGTAGAATACCATGATGATATAATAGTGCCTTCACCTGTGTAATTGTCGAATACCATGATGATATAATAGTGTCTTCATCCCGTGTAATTGTAGAATACCATGATGATATAATAGTGCCTTCATCCCGTGTGATTGTAGAATACCATGATGATATAATAGTGCTTTCATCCCGTGTGATTGTAGAATACCATGATGATATAATAGTGCCTTCATCCCGTGTAATTGTAGAATACCATGATGAGATAATAGTGCCTTCATTCCGTGTAATTGTAGAATACCATGATGATATAGTAGTGCCTTCACCCTGTGTAATTGTAGAATACCATGATGATATAATAGTGCCTTCATCCCGTGTGATTGTAGAATACCATGATGATATAATAGTGCCTTCATACCGTGTAGGTATAGAATACCATGATGATATATTATTGTCTTCATACCGTGTAATTGTAGAATACCATGATGATTTAATAGTGCCTTCATCCCGTGTGATTGTAGAATACCATGATGATATACTAGTGTCTTCATCCGGTGTAATTGTAGAATACCATGATGATATAATAGTGCCTTCATCCTGTCTGATTGTAGAATACCATGATGATATAATAGTGCCTTCACCTGTGTAATTGTCGAATACCATGATGATATAATAGTGTCTTCATCCCGTGTTATTGTAGAATACCATGATGATATAATAGTGCCTTCATCCCGTGTATTTGTAGAATACCATGATGAGATAATAGTGCCTTCATTTCGTGTAATTGTAGAATACCATGATGATATAGTAGTGCCTTCACCCTGTGTAATTGTAGAATACCATGATGATATAATAGTGCCTTCATCCCGTGTTATTGTAGAATACCATGATGTTATAATAGTGCCTTCATGCGGTGTAATTGTAGAATACCATGATGATATAATAGTGCCTTCATCCCGTGTATTAGTAGAATACCATGATGATATAATAGTGCCTTCATCCCGTGTCTTAGTCAAGCATAGATAAAATATAATACAGTTAAAATATATTTATTTCTGACATTTACAGTTCCTAAAGAATGTAATTATTAATAAAACTAAGGTTATGTTCCCTCAGGCATACAATGTAGGTGACCGTAGCCGATTTTAGCTATACTGTTTAGACCTTTTGATTTATTGCTCCCAAAACTTTAAATTATTTGGCTTTCCAATCTTTCGATTTTGAGCATACCTGATGAAGGTTAGATTTTGAGTGTACCTGATGAAGGTTATTATAGAAACGCACTAAATTTGATATCTACGTTTTTATTTAGAGAAATCAAACTCTCCCTTGTGTAATCGTGGATTAGTTGTAAGACTGATCGTGATTCTTAATAACAGCTATATTACGTAGAAATAATTCTGAGCATGTTCAATAATCTTTCCGCCACAAAAACTCTCTATAATTATAAACAAGTTGAACCTATCTTGGGTACCTTTGCTTTCCATGACGTTGGATAAAATTACAGGTTTTATTACATTTGACGAGCTAAAAATAATATTACAACTGACATCATAATGGTTAATAACATACGCTTGATCTTAGAATTATCAATCTATCATGCATGAGAGAAAGGTTTTGTCCACCCACGATGTGTTGACGTTGGCATCGTGAGTTATAGCACGAACACTCCTAAATTAAGTAGACTTTGAAGATACCAACGGGGTGATCAGAATCCGTAAATTAAATAATGATAGACAATACGATGGCCAAAAGGAAAAGGACAAACAACGATCTACAGAACATACACATACATCTATAGATCGAGTAACACGTTTCAGTTGTCATTCTGTAATCTATCTATTAAAATGTATTATCTTTCTTTAGTGTAAGAGATTTTTTTTTAAAGACATAAATGGTATCTTTCCTTAAGATTATTATATGAACACGACATCTGCAGGTATTTTTATCGTTTGTTTATACATGTAGATGTATTGACGTTGGACTGATTTTATACATGTAGATGTATTGACGTTGGACTGATTGCATGGGTAGTTGTCTCCGTTTTTGCTTTGTCCGGACTTATTCTATGTTTTATATATCTCTTTAAATAATGTGAGAAATTGCAGCCGACGTATTTTTATTATTTATATGATTTACGATTGTGGCAGGGCACGTGTTGTGTGTTGCTACATCATCACACATGATAATTCCCGCCAATTTCCTTTCGATGGTCATTAACGACGGAAATTATCAACTTAGAAATATATTTGGTCACAGGAGGAACATATTATTCGTCTGCTACCAATATATTATGATATTTCTCCACTCTTGTTAGTTAAAGCTCGAGTTGTAAAACTAAAAAGTTTAAATATCTCGAGTGGAAATATATTGTATTCAACTCGAACTTTCAAATTTGAATTTTGTTTTACCATCGATAGTAATCCACTGGAACAAAATAGCAGAAAGAGGACCTATGCATAAAACATACACATATAACATGATTTTTGTGTCGTTTAACAGTAACACGACATGACAGGCATCACTAGTGGAGCAGAAACTGCTAATCATTCCGGAGTAACTGATTTTACCCACAGTTTTTAGTGAGTTTCGTGTTAATCGATCTTTTCTATTGAGTGTTTTGTAGATCATTGTTTGTCCTTTTTTATTTTGGCCATTCTATTGTCTGTCCTTCTTCGATTTACGGCTGCTGATGACCATTTTGTTGTCTTCAAGCGTACCACTGGTTTGGTTTATGGTGCTTAACGCCACTTTCAACAATATTTCAGCTACATGTATATCGTGACGGTCAGTTTTATTGGTGGAGGTACCCAGAGAAATCCACCGACCTGTCACAAGTCACTGGCAAACTTTATCACATAATGTTGTATCGATTATACCTCGTCATGAACGGGGTTCGAACTCACAAGCGTAGTGGTGATAGACACTGATTGCATAGGTAGCTGTAAATCCAACTACCATACGATCACGGCCACGGTTTAAAATATCACGAGTTCCATATTACCTAATATGCATAGTTGACCAGGAACAGAATATTTTTGAAGGAAAACAATTAGAAATAACGTTAATAGCTTAGATTAAAAATCAATATTTCCTTGATTTCTTCCTTCCCGTTTTTGTCATGTATATAATGGCCACTGGAAACTGTTATTCTTGTCATCCAAACACATTAGCTTAATTCGATACTTTTCCTGTCATTCGGAACGTCATGTCAGTTCTGCATGCTTTGTTAACCTTTTGACGTATAATCGTTTCTTATTATTCGGAAGCTGTCAAAGATGCTGGTTTAGTCGTCAGGTATTGATCAGAATGTTTTGCTTTCATTCGGTCTAATATCTTAGAATGCCGCAAGCCAGTCATGATTTCCGGAAAACTAATATTATAAACAAACACAAGGAGATGTAATTCTACACGGATGTAATCTAGTCGCGTGTTTTAAGAGAAGTTAGCAACTGAATGTTACAACATAGAATTGCAATTTTAGGATTAGTTGTTTTTTACAATGGTCCACTCCTGTTTCAACAAGAGAAAAACATGTTGTTGTAGTGTACGTGTTTAAGTTAAAATCATATTTGACTTTAACGCCAACGCACTGATCCGCTTTATCCGGGGCCGTCGTGGTCGTGATCGTATGGTAGTAGGGTTTATGACTACCTATGCAGCCAGTCCCTGTCATCACTAAAGTTCGAATCCCGCTCAAGGCGAGGTGTGATAAAGTTTGTCAGTGACTTGCGACAGATCGGTGGTTTTCTCCGGTTTCCTCCACCAATACAACTGACCGCCACGATATAACTGAAATATTGTTGAAAGTGGCGTTAAACACCATAACACTAACCCATCCCCCCTTTTCCCATTCTATAGGAAATCTACCATATGACGACAAATCCAGTAGGTTTATTGAGGTATACATTTTTCCTGAAAGACTATCGATTACTTCTTTTAAATCTTGATCAAGCCACAATATTGTCACATGTCATACAGCTGTCTTTTTCCTAGAAATATTATGATTTTGTAATGTCACGAACGGAACGACTCAAAACCCAATGTGATTGACTTTCTTTATCATTATCAATTTTACATGGCACCACGATATAACTGAAATAGTGTTGAAAGTGGCGTTAAACATCATAACACCTAGCCCTAAATCTAACATGTAACCTCAAAATTATATGCTTATATAGATATTGTAATTAACAATTACAAGTTTTCGACTAGTGACCTATTCAGTTAGTTGAACACGATTGATATTGCATAATTATATGAAAAGTGTTTTATTGTTATCTTAAAATCACCCACTTCTAAGATAACGATAATTGAGTAAAGGATACCAAACATCATATATAGTCCTGTTATTAGAATGAAAATGATATAATAAGACATTTCACTCGTAAACAGCGTTAGAGATAACCGAACCGTGACGTATTCAACATTGCGTGGTACAATATATACATCTTAGCGAATACCGAAGGGGCAATAAACAATCCTGTGAAACTGGCAATCCCGTTCTCAAAAGGTGGGTTTCCGTAAGTTGTGCTTGGCCAATATTATACACAATTCGCTCTTATAACTAGTGTGTCTTGACTATGGTTGGTCTTCGTCCTGTGTCTTCTTCCCAATGTTATCAGTGCATTTCGATTCCCCATTCTTGATGATTGTGCCGTCGGTTTTCTCTCACGTTATTTGCTTTATATCAGCCAGGTCTATAAATTGAGCACATACAATGATTTATCAATAAGAGCAACTACATATATGTTGAAATATTATATTTGAGAAATAGGGTTAGGGTTATGAATAATTTGATATTTCTCGATTACTTCTTGGATTATTGAACGATGTATTGCACATACGCCTTTATCCCCGGCTTGATAAAAATGTCGGCTTTTGATTGGTCAATGATCCGTGCGTACAAAACTCATGCACCCGGCTTGTAGTCACGTAACGTCACGAAGGGGAGGGGGTCTTGGTCTTTATCGTGCTATACATGTCAAACTCATAATATCAAAGCGCTTTGCATCCCACACGGAGAAGGGAGGAGACGCCTACACGGAAGTCTTGAGAAAATAATATGAAAAACGTACTTATAAATACATAACAAAAAAATAAACAAAAACAATGCAGTAGATTATCTTGAGAATATATTGAGAAATTTAGTATTCCTACGCCCATGTTTACAGGGTAGTAGTGTAACATTTGTTGATTCGTCCTATATGAAACATTGATTTTGATGTTATTTCAAATTTGTTTCTTCTTAGAAATTGTCAAGTTGTTTGAATACAAACATTTTAAAATTATTTCGCATTAAATATAGTATAACTAATCGTAGATTTTGAATATCAAAGTAAGACCACGAGTATGCAAAAGGATTAAACGAGTGGGCACGAGTTTAATCATTAATGCGTATTCGGTCTTATTTTGATATTCAAAATGTATGATTTAGTTATACTGTTTATTTTATAGAATTTCAAAATTTCTTATATCTTATATTGTTTATTGTATATTTCATTCCACGCGTATTAATCTACGAGCAATGCTACTAAGGGGTACAGCTGGAAGGATCTGCCATCTTGAAAATGTGAAATCCTACATGTCATATTTACAACAATGCACAAAATAATTAAAATGCTTATCTTGAAAACTTGTTTTAGTTAGATTTGATCAAAATTGAAGGGTACACGAAGCTAAATAACGTCTAATATTTACGTTTCAAACTGGAAGTCTTCATATGACATCAATGACGCCATGTTGGTTGTGTGCCAAAGTCGTCAATGACAATTTCGCGGATTTATTTTCAGTTTGCAATCGTATGTGTATTCACCGTAACACAACAAGGGGCATAGCCACCACACCTATAGTTGTGTAAAAGTAGTTCCGTCGGGAAAAAACTGATATCTCACATGTGAGATACCGGAATTTATTACATACTTAGTTCAAATAAAGGCATTTTTGTATGACCAATATAACCGGAAGTAAGCTGTCCATATTTTCACACCTCGGGAAAATAACCGGTTATTGGATTACTACAAGATCATTTCCATATCGAGGCCCATATTGGCCCGGGCCAATATGGGCATCGACTTCGTCTTAGGTCAATATGGGTGTCTCTTTTCTAGATGTCGGAAGTATGTAATGAATAGTTTAATACATGGGCATTTCAATATTGGCCTGGTTATCATCCCTCGACCCATATTGTCCCGAGACTCTGGGCATTTCCATATTGGCCTGGTTATCATCCCGCGACCCATATTGTCCCGAGACGGAGTCTCGGGCCAATATGGGGGTCTCGGGATGATAATCAGGCCAATATGGAAATGCCCATGTATTAATCTGTATTTATTTCACGGATAAATCGCCATAATTCACACCTATCTATATAATAATTATTGTTATCACACGAATTCGTCATTCGCTTTATCTTTCTATAAGTGTATGACACATTTGTATTTTATCAATAGAATTCTTGAACCAATTTCTGGTGACGTCATTGATATTATAGCGATATCCACGTGACAATACGCGGCAAATACACAACAAACTAAATCACAACAGAACAAGACTGTAAAACGTTAAAAATTAGATAAATGTAGGGAGATACAGTATCTCCCTACATTTTGTCACAATGTACCCAAAGTTTCACCTGAGCTATGCTATTTAAGTCCGAAAGTCCAAAAACGTTATGATTACGGTACAAAAATATCAAGAAAATCCACTAAAAATAAGTTTTTGTTTTCAAACCGGGGATACAATCGTTATCTACGTGTCTACCTGTGGGCATTGAGATTGTACCACCCTTCAACAATACTGTATAGCATTCGGCTTCGCCTCAGGCTATGCAAAGTGCTTCAGAGTGGAACAATCTCAATGCCTATGGGTAGACACGTAGATAACTGATAATATCTACTGGACCAAATCAACACACAACCAAGATTATCAGGGACTTTTGATCGGACAATAATTATTATTATACCTTGCATTTTATATTATATATAAAATAAAAGTGATGTTTTTACAAAATTGATATCTTAGGGAAACATCACTGTTGTTCACCGGT
The DNA here is from genome assembly GCA_963680875.1 of Bathymodiolus brooksi. Taxonomy (NCBI): domain Eukaryota; kingdom Metazoa; phylum Mollusca; class Bivalvia; order Mytilida; family Modiolidae; genus Bathymodiolus; species Bathymodiolus brooksi. The sequence continues at coordinate 20,722,905 of OY804585.1, forward strand.
CGACAAATGTTATGTTCCATGTCTATCCGGATATGTATCCGTTTTTGCATTCCGGAATAACAATCTTGACCGGAAGTTAAAAACACAAATATGAAGTTTATGAAAACACAAGATAAAAACACACAAATAAGTGTTTATTGCATCCAACATTATTGTAAATAGAATTTCGGTATAATAAAACAATTATTGCCTGCACTTGCGGTGAACAATTATGATGTTCACCTTAAGTGCAGGCAATAATTGTATAATGTTTAGCTAAGTGATGATAATCAAGTTCACCTTCAATATGGATTTTTAACACAAAATAACACCTAGATAATTATAAGTAGATACATTTGTTTTCATTGATAATCAAGTGAAAAATAAATCGTGAATGATAATTATACTACGTGATGTGCTATCGATTTGATTACAGTTCTCAACAGAATTATTGGGTTGAACTTCATTTCAAGGACTTTATATTATAAACGAATTGTAAGTAAATTGTAGTAATCTTTATTCCTTGTAACTGATTTTACGAAATATCCATATTTTGTTCTTTCCTCTGTCACCCCCACGACTTTCATAGAAGGTGACTATATATATATATGAGTAACCTCCGCCACGATATAACTGAAATATTGTTGAAAGTGGCGTTAAACACCATAAACCACAATCACTATATGAGTAGCATGGTGTGTGTCTTATAAGAAGCAAGAATTGCTTAGCCTTAGTGAGCAACTGATTTCACCGCCTGTTTTTGGTCGGGTCGGTGTTGCTAAGGTGTTGCTAATCTTTTTTATGTTTCTGTGTTGTTTTTATGCTTGTTTTGTTTGTCCTCGTCCTGTGTCTTATGTGCCCAATGTTGACAGTGTCTCTGGATTGTCCATTCTTTATTACCCCTTCCGTTTTCTCTAACGTTTATTTATTTTACCTTAGTAATATTGTTGACCACCATTCAGGCATCAAGCTAAACAATTATCTTACTACATTTAAGTAGTTATTACGATCGTGGTAAAATATACAGCACTTTTGGAAGCATAGCAAAGTAAAGCATTAAATGAACGCCATCGAGTGGACGGTTTTGTTCTAGCTGGATAAGTGGTGAATTTGAAAATTAACGAGTAAAGCATTACATGGATGCCATCGAATGGACGGTTTTGTTCTAGCCGGAGAAGTGGTGAATTATAGCATCCATGCGTAAAGCATTAAATGAACGCCATCGAGTGAACTGTTTGGGTATAGCTGGATAAGTGGTGAATTTAAAAATTCACCACTAAAGCATTACATGGACGCCATCGAATGGACGGTTTTGTTCTAGCTGGAGAAGTGGTGAATTATAGCATCCATGAGTAAAGCATTACATGGACGTCATCAAGTGGACAGCTTTGGTCTAGCTGTATAAGTGGTGAATGTTATCATCACTGAGTAAAGCATTAAATGGACGCCATCGACTGGACGGTTTGGGTCTAGCTGGATAAGTTGTGCATTTCAAAGTCCATGTCAATAAAACGTGTCTAAAAACTTAATCTCTGACAAAATTTAAGTATGATTGTAAAGTATTGTATTAAAATGTTAACTGAAAATGAACTATAGAATTATTGCAAAGTGTATTCAATATACAAACACATTTCTCTCCTTTTACTTTTTTGTTTTGTTGATTCTCTATGGCTTAGTGCAGTATAATATAGCCATTATATCCTTCCTGGTAAGTTAATATCCATAATTATCAGATTTCGAAAATGAGTTATTTTCTCCACCCCTTTAGGCTTTGTGAAATAACTCGTTCTCAATTTGATTATTATGGATATTAAATTTTCATGAAGGTCATAATTGTAGGTTATTAAATGTACATATGATAATATGAAACGAATAATGAGCTTGCTTATAAAACCGGATTGACATTTTCAAAGACGATAAGATTTTATAAATATGTGTGTAAATATGTGTGATCATGGAAGACAATTCCATTTATCCTATCGGAACACCTGAGTACACCCCATCCCCTCGTTTGTTTAGGGAGATTTGTGCACCTGAGTACAACCCATCCCCTCGTTTGTTTAGGGAGGTTTGTGTACCTGAGTACACCCCATCCCCTCGTTTGTTTAGGGAGGTTTGTGTACCTGAGTACACCCCATCCCCTCGTTTGCTTAGGGAGGTTTGTGTACCTGAATACACCCCATCCCATCGTTTGTTTAGTGAGGTTTGTGTACCTGAGTACACCCCATCCCCTCATTTGTTTAGTGAGGTTTGCGTACCTGAGTACATCCCATCCCCTCGTTTGTTTAGGGAGGTTTGTACCTGAGTACACCCCATCCCCTCGTTTGTTTAGTGAGGTTTGTGTACCTGAGTACATCCCATCCCCTCGTTTGCTTAGGGAGGTTTGTACCTGAGTACACCCCATCCCCTCGTTTGTTTAGTGAGGTTTGTGTACCTGAGTACACCCCATACCCTCGTTCGTTTAGTGACATTTATCCTATCGGAACACCTGAGTACAACCCATCCCCTCGTTTGTTTAGGGAGGTTTGTGTACCTGAGTACACCCCATCCCCTCGTTTGCTTAGTGAGGTTTGTGTACCTGAGTACACCCCATCCCCTCGTTCGTTTAGTGACATTTATCCTATCGGAACACCTGAGTACAACCCATCCCCTCGTTTGTTTAGGGAGGTTTGTGTACCTGAGTACACCCCATCCCCTCGTTTGTTTAGGGAGGTTTGTGTACCTGAGTACACCCCATACCCTTGTTTGCTTAATGAGGTTTGTGTACCTGAGTACACCCCATCCCCTCGTTTGTTTAGGGAGGTTTGTGTACCTGCGTACACCCCATCCCCTCGTTTGCTTAGTGAGGTTTGTGTTTCTCAATGTTTAGTGTTCTGTGTTGTGTTTTGTAGACCATTGTTTGCCTTAAGCTTTTGGTCTCCGTTTTTGTCTGTTGTTTCTCGATGTACCTATTAGACAAGTTAATAGCCTTATGTACATGACATACAACACACTTCACAAGAAATTGCATGCTAAATACAAAGAACAATTAAGACACACAAACTAGTAAAGAGGTAAATGATCACTTTGGAAGACTTGTACTCGAATATGTTCAGTTTTGGAACAGGTTATGCGATATAACCGGGTTTGGGGCAGTTTATGCTTAATAAACCGCCAAGCGTTTTATGAAAGGCGTAAGCTGTTCCAAACCGGATATATAACTTGTTCAAATATTGAACATATTTCTTATAATTTAATTTTTACAACAAAATTTAACGATTCCTCGATTTTAATTACGATTATTTCATGGGGCTATTTCAATTTGTCGTTGGCGAATAAATATGTTGGCGACGTCACAATACTAACCCTGGTTATCAAGTATAACCAATGTTGCTCCAGGCAGATCAGGCAACCAGATTGCAGTATTCACATCAAATTAAATTATTTGAAAATAAATATACAGTTTTGATAAAAACCTTTGTATTACTACAAAATTAAAATTATATCCACCCTGTGTAAAAAAAAGCATATAATATTCTGTGATTATCAAACGATCTACATTATAAAATATAATGGAATTCATCACCTGACTTGACCAGATTATGTATGCTTTAAATGTTTAGTTAAACACTGAATGTTCACTTTTCTTCTTTCTTTCCTTTGTGGTGTTTAAAGCAAATATCAACAATATTTAAATTATATCGTGGCGGTCAGTTTTTTTGGCGGGGGAAGCCGGAGTAACCAGAGAGAATCACCGACCTGTTGCAAGTTACTGACAAACATTATCACATAATGTTGTATCAAGTACACCTCGACATGAACGGGGTTCGAACCCACAACGTTAATGGTGATATGCACAGGTACAATGTAGTTGTATATACAATTACCACACGAACACTACCACGACGGCACCCCTGAATGTTCACATTATGTACTCCAAGTACTATAGTTCATTTAAAAGATTTGTAGGTATTTAGTACGAAGTTTTTGATTGGATTAGGGATCAATTTAAGCATATTTTATTGTTCAAAAGAACAACAATATTGGACCAGAGACAAGTGTCACAACTTCGTGAATCAATAATTATTAAATATGACGTTCATTTTGTGCCATGCAATTTTACGGAAATAAATAAACGTTAAAGAAACCGAAGCGGCAATCAAGAATGGACAGTCCAGAAAAACTGGCAACATTGGGTACACAAGACAAAGAAAACAAAGAATAGTAAACCAACACAATATGTGTTGGACACCACCATACACAAGACGAAGACAAAAAGAACAAAAACACAACACGATATGTGTTGGACACCACTAAGTGGAAACAAACACAACAAAGGTAAATATAAGACATGAGCCTCCTACAAACAACTGGAGGTAAAGACGAACCGAACATCGTTTTAAAATATACATGTAGATTTCTAATGGAATCTCTGAATAAATAACAACAACAGTAGATTAATATTATAGCTGAACACGATACAAAACGTTTGTCAGACATCTTTACATGTGGAAAATATATGCAATACCGCACCATTTTACTAATATGCGAAGTTTCGGCACATAAAACTAGCTTAACCCGCGTCACTTTTTATTGAAGTACCTGTACTAAGCCAGGAAAAGGAGGGAGCATGTATATGCCTGGTAATGGCAATTATTTCGCCTCTTTCTACTATTATTTTCTATTGAATTTTAGACGTAATTTTAGACGTAATTTTAGACGTAAGTTTAGACGTAATTTTAGACGTAATTTTAGACCTGTTCCAACAGTGTTGTATTGTTTTGTTTTCATTTTGTAACAGATTGAGTGTATACATAATATTTTTTTTTACATTTGTCAAAAGAAACTTCCGCGGTTTAATGTTGTCAATGAAGATTATATTAATTGAAGGAGATATGTCGCTATGAATAATTCCATATTACTAATTATCCATCAATTTTCTTACATGCATGCAATAAGCTCATCAGGAAATTAAAATGGGCATGTCATATAATCCTTTTGTCAGCTGTTCCTATAATTTATATTATTTTGTATGATTTTCTGTAAAGAAAATTGATTTAGATTCAGGAATGCATGCAAATTAGTTTCACAAAATGGAGAAAGACTTATGTATTAAAATACTGGATAAGGAGAATGTCTTTTATCTGTCGTCAACATATTTATCCAATTAGTATAAAAAAAGAATTGTATTAACGTCACACAGATTGTGTTGTACGTGCAGGCGATAACAAATATAGGTAGAGACCTGCTTCAGTAGTATCATGTGTTTTCGCGCCTAAATTGTGATTACCGGGTACTGGAGACTGTTCCCAGTGTTCAACTTACAGAGCTCCCGGCAATGTCGATTACTGGATACTGTTAACCGTTCCCAGTTGGTAGATGAGGCTTTTGTTTTCTCTCGAGGGAGGTGTCGTTGTTGGATTAAAATAGGGAAAACATGACAGAGGACAGTAGTGGGTGACAGGTTTGGAAAATAGCACGTCATTTGTATATTAAAGACTACTTATGTAGATATCGAGAAAGAGAATCGGAATTGTTGTCGTCACAAAAGGCAATTTGTTTTCTTTCCTTCCCAACTCTCCATATTTATCAGTGGCTGTCGATGCCTCGGTTGTTCCATTCCCTTCTCATTTCTGTATAATTGTTTATATTTGTTGACGCTGTTATCTTCCTGAACAGTATGGAATATGTAGAGCACGCATGTACTAATAAGAGTTTGAAGATACCAAAGGGGTAATCAGAATCTGGAAATCGAAAGTTAGACAACACAATGGCCACAGACAAACAACGATCTACAAAACTCTACACATAAAATTAAAGATCGAGTAACACAACCCCATTAAAACCCGGGAGTGAACTCACGTGTCTCGGAAGGGTTATCAGTTCCTGCTCCACTTGTGGCACTCTTTGTGCTTTACAAACACAGTGATGTCATGATTGAGGAAAGAACTGGTAAGTGCTTGCGACAAGTAGAACGTATCGTCATTTGTGACACAGATATTCTGTTGTAGTTATATTGCAACTATGTCAGACTAAAAACAATAAAATAGTTACAACAATAACCTGTTGAAGACATCTACTTTATTTTGTATTAAATGCCATACTTTCACATACATTATTATATTAAATACTACGTTTGATGTTCAAATCTGTATTTGATAAAATTACTAGTAAGAAATGTTGCAGCAATACATTGCATATACTCCCTAGAGTGCAACAGCTGTTTATTGTTTATATGTCTTAAGATATAGTTGTTTATAGGAGGCTCATGTCCTATTTACGTTATTTGTGTTTGTTTGTGCATAGTGGTGTCCAACACCTATTGTGTTGTGTTTTGTTTGTCTTACTTCGTCTTGCGTATGTTGTCAGTTTCTCTGGATTGTCCATTTGTGATTGCCCCTTTGTCATTCCCTTATGTTTATTATTATATAGCTATGAGGATATCTTTCTTTATTATCAATGAAGTGCCCCCACCAAGGCAGTAAAATAGGCGGTCATGTATTTGTCTGTTAGGCAGTCGATTTTGCAAATTTCAAGGATTTTTCTATTGGACTTTGGAACTGTTCTCACAGTGTGGTATTATTTGTTTCTCGCTTTTTTATATATACTATAGATGATATAAGTATTTTAATAATCGACAGTACGAAAACTGATGAAGCATTGTCTTGTTCTAAACCTGACGTGCATTTACCTTCCGGTCGTAGGTCGAGTGGTTTTTTAATTGAAATCAATTATACAGATAAAATTATTCATATCAATCAATCAATCATCGTTGTCGTATATGGTGTGTAATTGGATTTACAACTACGTATTCCATCAGTGCCTATCCCCTCTTAAGTCGTGGCGAGGTGTACTCGATACAACATTATGGGATACAGTTTGGCAGTGACATGCGGCAGATAGGTGGTTTTCTCTGGGTAATCCGGTTTCCTCCATCAATAAAACTGACCACCACGATGTAACTGCAATGATGATTGATGTGGCAATATACAGAATACCCCCCCCCCCCCCCCCCCCCACACACACCATGTGAGCTAATATCATATCAAATATACTTATATTTTGGTTTTCTAGTCGGAACTAACTATTGAAATCTGCTAAGATATGCCATCTTATCGGTGGACATTTTCGTTTTGATCTTTACGAGTGATATTTAGTGTATCAACAAACTGATTCAGATAATGGACATGCTTAAAGGGATATTAAAGCTCATTTTGGTAATTTTTTGTATCTCATGAAAACTTGCAATTGGTTCAATAAATGATATTTATGAAACATCAATCCGGTTTTTATCAATGAAACTATGTAAAAGTGACATAATTCGTTGATAATTCTGTCATATCTTCCGGTTTTCTCGGGTTTTTCACAATAATTGAATTTTTGCTTCCTGGACAAAAATTAATTTCGACCCTTTAAAGTGATATTTTAACGATATTAGGGATTTAGGGATATTAGGGCGTGCAAAGTATTTATGGATTGTTTTTACAATTAAATTGAAAAGAAACAACCTTCGTCCGAGGTGAAAAAATATATGTTAAAACGAGCTTTAATATCCCTTTAAGAGAGCCCAAGGAACAGCCAAAGATTAAAAATATGTCAATGTGACGTCAAATACAATATAACGTTATAAAATCAATAACTTCAATTTTGAAGTTCTCGACATACATTATCACTAGTAGCATAACTCGTCCTTTCGGACTCGCTCTGATACTAGTGCTGTCGCTTCCGACCTTCAAAACTTCCATTATTCTATACATAATTATTATATATAAACTTGATAAACATATTCATCTGAAATGTTCGTGTCAAACTTCAACAAAAAGGTACTTTCTGATCGATGTTTTACTCGACTGCAATAAGTTTAGAATTACATACATTCATATAAAACAAATGCTTCCACATGATGTGATGTTATTTATAAATTATATCAATATATTGAAGGTTATATTTTATACTATTAGCAGTTTTAGAAATTAATTTTACATAGTTCTTTGTATTTTGTAGTTTAAGAACGCATGTAGACGTGAGTGGCATTAGGGAGTATAACGATTATATGTTATATATTAATTGTTATATACTATAGCACAACAGGTACCAGGAGAAAATATCTTCAAGCTTTTGAAGCGTAGTTGTGGGTTTTCAAAATGACATCCAATTAAAATAAATGAATATGAATTTACAGTCAAACCTTCACATGTGGTCACATCTATTAAGCAGTCATCCGTATTAAAAGGACACATTTGTTCTTGTCCTGTCATAGAACATTTTCTTTTAAGAGAAATAGGTTCCCTGTCTTATAATGCCACATTTTCTTTGCCCTAAAGGTGACCTCTTAATACAGGTTTGACTGTATAGTAACTGAATGTAAAGGAGAAACCATTTAATCTATGGATGAGAACGAAAGGAACAATGAAGCCTTTTCAAGACATCTCTGAGCATGAAGGTTTCATATTTTTTTTTATTGTGTCCTGGATATCTCTTCATTTCTTAATAATGAAATTGTTACCAACAGATAATATAGCAAAGACGAATACAGAACAATCAAGTCTAAGAAATATTTAAGTAAAGTGCCGACCTGGAAAAAACCCAACAATGGCTCAAACACCGAAAAAAGCAAACCAAAACTACGAAGAACAATACCTGGTGAAACCTTCCACAAAACCCTAGAGTCAGATCACGTGCTATGGAAGCCATTTCGGAAAATGATGTAAAGCAGCTAATCTTCCCATCACAACTACATTAACCAGGTTAATCCCACCATATGTTTGTGCCTGTCCCATGTCAGGGTCTGGGTTTCCAGCACCATATGTCGTACGTGGTCCTGTCGTATTCAATTGCTTGAGGTGAGAAGTGGTTGTTCGCTTTGTTACATGTGATATCGGTAAAATTGTTGAACATCACTGTTTAATCTTTCTTTTCATAACCATACCATCCGAACATATTCTTGCTTACCTTCATGGGGAGGTGTACTCGATATATCATTATGTGACTTGCGGCAGATCGGTGGTTCTTCTTTGGGTAGTCCGGTTTCCTCTACCAATAAAACTAACTGCCACGATATAACTGACATATTGTTGAAAGTGGCGCTAAACACCCCAACAACACCACCTTGTTTCCCATATCTTTATAGCCTACTGTTAAGGAATATAAGCTATAGTGCCAACGAGTTCGTCATTCTATTTTATTTGCTTAAAATGAAAATCGTACGTGCGTACTTTGGTACAACAAAAATTATTGAATTAAAAATTTCTATCGAAAGTATCTGTAAACAAAACAAAACAAAAATTAATCCGTCGTTCTGATTCTATTATATATATCATTGTTTGTTAGTTTTCTATGAAAACCAATGGCAGTTTTTTTGTTATATGAAGGCTTCCGGAGTAATGAAAAAAATGCTTTCATAATTTGTCACCATATCCTCTCATCAATCAAATTAATTAGGCAGTATTGAATGTCGAATCATCATGTTAACCATCATTTTTTATGTTTTATTCACTGGCACATTGTATTTAATTACTGTGCCCGCTGAATGTAACAAGAAGTATAATTAGCTACGGCAATCCAAGACGTCAAAACCAAATATTAAAATGATATTGGTATCACGATCTTACGAATGATTTATACAAGGATAGAAAGAATCTTTAGAATAAAACGTCAGTATGACATTGATTTTTGCTGAGGTTTAAATGTAGCAACACATTTCCGATAGAATACCAATGGATTAAGTCCTCTTTCTGTTTTAACAAATATACGATTGGAATATTCGTGGTAAGCGTTTGTGTGATAGAGCCTGCATTGTCAATTTATTGTTTCTGAACTTTACGGATTACTGAGCGGATTAACGATGAGAACAAATGACTTTCCTCTACACCAGAGATATAAACGCCTTAAAGGTAATTAATATATCAATTTTGAAAAGATGTAGAATTTAATTTCATATCTACGTTTTCATTATTAGCATCAAGTATGTATTGGTAATATATTTAAATAATGGAGTACCATGTGCGTGGCTGATAAACGGGGAAATCTTCGAGCAACCGAGATTTTATTTTATTTTGTGGTCAGTTTGCTCTTCAATCGTTGATATTTTACAATGCATATTTCCCCAATATCTGTGACTGCAAAATACATGAATGTCAACACCTCTACACCTGAGATATAAACACTTTAAATGTAATTAATTTGTCATTTCTGCAGAATGTAGAATATTAACATCAACTATTTCTTGGTAATATATTTAAACAATATAGGTTATAATCGGGTCTTTCAATGTGAGATTTATTAGCACAATGTGAAGAGTCTGATAAACGGGGAATTCTGCGAGTAACCGAGATTTTATTTTATTTTGTAGTCAGTTTGCTCTTCAAACGTTGATATTTGACTATGCATATTAACTCTCTCTGTAACTCCAAACAGAGTAAATTTTAAAATGTGTTATTATTATTATTATTATCATTATTGTGTTATTGTTTTAATCGTTGTCAGTACTAAATTAAATATATACATTTTATTTTTAAATTAAAAATGTTTTTCCCTGTACAAGAAGAATTATTAAATTAGTATTTGTCTTTTTTTAAATCCACACAATTTTCCAAATTTCATTTTAATATTTGTTTTCCCTTTTTCTGTACAGCCATTTAAGTATATTGTGCTTAAAGATATGTATGTCATAGGTATCAAAAACGAATTATTATTATTATTGATTTTTCACACCTATATAAATATAAAGATTAGGTGTTGTTTATAACAAAGGCTGCTTACCCGCTTATATGTTAGGGTCGTCATTTTTCTCACCGGTGAAAAAAATTGCATAACCCGCCTCAATTCACTGAGAGGGGAGGTTAGAGTTCATGCAACTAGCTTATACTCCGCCACTTTTATACAGATATATCATGTTTGGGATGAATATTTGCGAAAAATACCAGTCGACACACGAACAATTTCCCGAGCCGAATGTCGAGGGAAATTTAGTCTCAAGACTGGTATTTTTCGCAAATACTCCTCCCAAACATGATATATCTGTTTAATTACACCGAATTTTATTTAGAACACTGGCTAAATAAATAATACCTTTTGTTTGTCGTTTTCAGGACCTAACATGATGTATCAGTTTAATTCTACAGAATGATGTTACATAAAACGCACAACTGATAACGTTTTACAAATTTTGTTACAAGCGTCTCGGTGAAGGGTAAAAACGGCAAATACGATTTTGCAATTACCATTAAAAAAAGTTAAATCTTATGCAAATACACCTACATGAAGTAAAAATTCTGCAAATTCACAATGCAAGGCCTGAATTTGTAAAAAATATCACGGCTATCAACCAATCAGAATCCAGCATTCTTATATAAGATGTAATTATTATTGAAATACCTGCATCAAACCAGGTGACGGGTCATTTGTATACTGTATGTGTGTTAGGGGTCATATTTATACTGTGTGTGTGTTAGGGGTCATCTGTATACTGTATGTGTGTTAGGGGTCATCTGTATACTGTGTGTGTGTTAGGGGTCATATGTATACTGTATGTGTGTTAGGGGTCATCTGTATACTGTGTGTGTTAGGGGTCATCTGTATACTGTATGTGTGTTAGGGGTCATCTGTATACTGTTTGTGTGTTAGGGGTCATCTGTATACTGTATGTGTGTTAAGGGTCATCTGTATACTGTGTGTGTGTTAGGGGTCATCTGTATACTGTATGTGTGTTAGGGGTCATCTGTATACTGTATGTGTGCTGGGGGTCATATGTATACTGTGTGTGTGTTAGGGGTCATCTGCATACTGTGTGTGTTAGGGGTCATCTGTATACTGTATGTGTGTTTGGGTCATCTGTATACTGTGTGTGTGTTAGGGGTCATCTGTATACTGTAGGTGTGTTAGGGATCATCTGTATACTGTGTGTGTGTTAGGGGTCATCTGTATACTGTATGTGTGTCAGGGGTCATCTGTATACTGTATGTATGTTAGGGGTCATCTGTATACTGTATGTGTGTTAGGGGTCATCTGTAGACTGTATGTGTGTTATGGGTCATCTGTAGACTGTATGTGTGTTATAGGTCATCTGTATACTGTATGTGTGTTAGGGGTCATATGTATACTGTATGTGTGTTAGGGGTCATCTGTATACTGTATGTGTGTTAGTGGTCATCTGTATAATGTATGTGTGTTAAGGGTCATCTGTAACTGTATGTGTGTTAGGGGTCATCTGTATACTGTATGTGTGTTAGGGGTCATATGTATACTGTATGTGTGTTAGGGGTCATCTGTATACTGTGTGTGTGTTAGGGGTCATCTGTATAATGTATGTGTGTTAGGGGTCATCTGTAACGTATGTGTTAGGGGTCATCTGTATACTGTATGTGTGTTAGGGGTCATCTGTATACTGTATGTGGTAGGGGTCATCTGTATACTGTATGTGTGTTAGGGGTCATCTGTAACTGTGTGTGTGTTAGGGGTCATCTGTATACTGTATGTGTGTTAGGGGTCATCTGTATACTGTATGTGTGTTAGTGGTCATCTGTATACTGTATGTGTGTGAAACCCAAAAATCCAAATGATAAATAATTCTTCCAACTATTCTTAATTATTTAACACGACTATTTTGCATTTGACTTGACAAATAGTGTAGTACTTTGAATATGTAGCTCTCTAATATTTATAAATTTCAAACACAATTACCAACATTTTAAATGCAGTAGTTTGGCTCCTGTGGTTTTGAAAAACGGTTTAAAGAAAATATATGGTCATATATTTGAATTATTTAACACAATAATGTCCTTTTGTGAAAATAAAAAAAACATTTTGATTTTGTTTTGTGTCCAAACAAAGCATCCGAACATTGATCAATACTTCACTACTCACATCAGGAAGTGAAACTTTAAGTTATGCAGATAATTGTTTTATTCTTGATTCCGTTTTTCGATCCATTAAAAGGTCTATACGATTTCTAATAGTTTAAATGTACTAACCATACACCATGCAGCATCCAAACACACTCACACACGTTTTACTTATTATACACCATGCAGCATCCAAACACACTCACACACGTTTTACTCTTTATACACCATGCAGCATCCAAACACACTCACACACGTTTTACTCTTTATACACCATGCAGCATCCAAACACACTCACACACGTTTTACTCATTATACACCATGCAGCATCCAAACACACTCGCACACGTTTTACTCATTATACACCATGCAGCATCCAAACACACTCACACACGTTTTACTCATTATACACCATGCGGCATCCAAACACACTCACACACGTTTTACTCATTATACACCATGCAGCATCCAAACACACTCACACACGTTTTACTCATTATACACCATGCAGCATCCAAACACACTCACACACGTTTTACTCATTATACACCATGCAGCATCCAAACACACTCACACACGTTTTACTCATTATACACCATGCAGCATCCAAACACACTCACACACGTTTTACTCATTATACTCCATGCAGCATCCAAACACACTCACACACGTTTTACTCATTATACACCATGCAGCATCCAAACACACTCACACACGTTTTACTCATTATACACCATGCAGCATCCAAACACACTCACACACGTTTTACTCATTATACACCATGCAGCATCCAAACACACTCACACACGTTTTACTCATTATACACCATGCAGCATCCAAACACACTCACACACGTTTTACTCATTATACACCATGCAGCATCCTAACACACTCACACACGTTTTACTCATTATACACCATGCAGCATCCTAACACACTCACACACGTTTTACTCATTATACACCATGCAGCATCCTAACACACTCACACACACACACACACACACACACACACTCACACACGTTTTACTCATTATACACCATGCAGCATCCTAACACACTCACACACACACACACACACTCACACACGTTTTGCTCATTATACACCATGCAGCATCCAAACACACTCACACACGTTTTACTCATTATACACCATGCAGCATCCAAACACACTCACACACGTTTTACTCATTATACACCATGCAGCATCCAAACACACTCACACACGTTTTACTCATTATACACCATGCAGCATCCAAACACACTCACACACGTTTTACTCATTTCTTTGTATTCTTTGATTATTTTCAGCTTTATCTGTTATATGTTAAAATAGTATTTTACTAGTTTTCTTATGCATTCTCAACATAATGTAATGATAATTGTATATATAGGAGAAGACTCCATAAGTTGGTAAAACTTGTATTTGATCCTCTTTGTATCATTGATCAAATAAAAAAATTATAAACTAAACTCAACATTTTAAATGCAGTAGTAGTTTGACTCCTGTGGTTTTGAAAAACGCTTTTAAGAAAATATGCGGATTTAATTAACACAATAATATTCTTTTGCGAAAATAAAAACATTTTGATTTTGTTTTCTGTCCATACTACGCTTCCGAACCAATGCCAATTATTAAATTCTATTACATAAACAAACTTAACAAACGGGGTATGTTCCAAACTGTTATCTTCCGGGGTATGTTCCAAACTGTTACCCATACCTTTAATCTTAAATATCTTGATTGCTTATACATCATTTCTAGGGACCGTCGTATCCGTGATCGTATGGTAGTTGGATGTAAAACTACCGATGCCTATCACCACTGATGTTGTGAGTTATAATCCCGCTAAGGGCGTGGTGTACAACATTATGTGATAAAGTTTGTCAGGGAATTGCGGCAGGTCGGTGGTTTTCACGGGTTACTCCGGTTTCCTCCACCATTAAAACTGACAGCTACGACATAACTGCAATATTGTTGAAAGTTGCGCTAAATACCATAAAACCAAGCCAAACCATCATTTCTTATTCGGACTCCCATTGAAGACGTGCACGATACATCACTATTTACTCATGTGCATACATGTAACCATCATGTACTCTTTACTTTTATTCGCGAATTAAAGTTGTAATTCCGAAAACCATGTTCAACACGATAAGATTTCAGTTACACTAGGTATTGAAACAATATGTTTTTGCACATACATTTATCTTTACAATGTTTTACGACACACACAGTACCCTGTTTGACTCGATGACTGGACCACTGATGAGTTTTGGAAATCATTATAATATAGATATTTTACACTAAAAATGAATGGTTATGAATTTCCAGATAGTTGCAGAGTGTTATATTGTTTTCATTTGGTCATTGTGTTGTCTCTCATTCGATTGACGGGTTCTTTGATATCTTCAAACTCTTCTCATCAATTTTCATAACAATTTTTCTCTTTTTCCCTAAGCAAAACGAATGTGTTACAACTTGACTCCATAAAACGCCGAGTTGAATGCAGCTCAACATGTATGTTGCTTTGCGAAAATAATCTTTATTGCTATTTATTTTCATTTTATTTCTTGACCTTGACTATAAAAAGAAATCAAAGTCGGTTTTTTAACATAAATACTACGGCCCTTGATTACATATGTACGTGAATGCTATTAGAAATATTCCAATAAATTACGGTATGAAAGCTGACATTCAGATTTACAATTAGACGGGAAATATGGAACCGTGTATCCATGTCTGTGCCATGCCCCATTCCTGATTTTTGCTGGGGTTTCGTGTTTCCCACAGTTTGTCTCTATTATACATCTGTTCATGTATTGTTGTCTTTGTGTTATTTATTGTATGAAGGTTTTTACTTTGTTTCCATTTTGGTATCCGTTCTTGTCTTGACAAATGTAATTGTGCAATCTAGCCTGTAAAGTAGAGATCTTTTCGGTATCATGTCGCTACTTGTTGTTCGAAACCGTTCTTGATATTTGTATTATTTTAAAATTCATAAATACGATCCACTTTTTGTGTTGCAGTTGAAGAAAAGTCGTTGTAATTTGTCGTGATTGGAAATAAATCAGTTTATGTGATTCTCAATCGTTATTGGTTATAATGAATAATTCGATTGCGACAGTAATACTATGATTCGTCTCATTACATGGTGTTGATACAACTGAAATCGTTTGCCTTCTTAAATAATACATAAATGGCAGTATTTCATAGAAGCTTGACATTGTGTAAATTTAAATTACAATAAAACTCGAGGATTTGATGAGTGTTTTCTATTGTTCTGTTGGAATCTGAAAAACAACGGACCATCCAGGATTCTCTGTATAAGATTAGGCTACAAAACAATAGTACGAGATCCCGGTTGAAATATTATAATGGGATGACACTCAACGTGTTTGGTATTTAATTAAAATTTAACAGAAGTAGGATGATGTACACTCAATCTTTGTCTTTCGTTGTTCTCAATTGAGGCTATAACCCTGGCACTTTTTGTTGAAATGCACGTTCCAAGCGACAAGCCAGGAAATTGAGCGGTCATGTATTTGTGTGTTAGTGGTATCGAATTTATTTCTTTCTACGAATTTGATATTGTATTTTGGAACTGTTCCGACAGTGTAGTATTTTTGGTTTCGTTTTATTTCAATTAGATTATATATTTAGTGATATATTTGTCTGTCTACACTTTCACCATCAACTCTGCTTTAAGATATACTATTTCAAACATGAGACGCTACAGGGTTTTGTTTCCAAATATAGTCAAGCCAGCCCATGTGGTCAGCTCTATTAAGCAGTCATCTATATTAAAAGGTCACCATTTTCCAGTTATGTCATTGAAAATTTCATATGAATTGAACTCTTTAAAGATGACACCTGTCATATAAAGAAACTTTTTTGTCCCTAATGTGACCTCTTAATACAGGTTTAACTGTATCTACGATTTTATTTCTTTACTATATAATATCAATTACAGTCGGGGTCGGTGTAAGTTTTACAAGATAGTCGTCTCCACGTGTTCAATGTCAATGTCAATTCTATTAGTATGTTTCTGTAAATGTTTGTTTGTATCATATTGGAAAGATCTGTCACCAAATCCATTGTGTATTGTAGCTATTAGATGACAATCAAACCCAGATATTACCAAAGGTCACTGAATATATATCTAATCAGCAAGAATTGTCTAAAGAATAGAAAATTGTTATATAGCAGATACGAATTTACCCCAAAATATATTGAAACGGCTGTAAAGGGGTATATCAATGTCTATTGATAAAGGTTGTTGTCTAGAGTTGAAATCTCATGAGTATCCAAATGATCTCGGCTATTATCTTTCTATTACAATTTACATGACAACTAGCATTAAACTTTTCATTAGCGAAAATGGTTGCAATTTTGTCTATTGATGAGGAAAGATGAAAGTATTTTGAATTATTAGTTTGTATTAAACCCATGGGGTGAAGAATATAAAGAGATTGATAACAATTTATTGTGATATAAACGGTCGTATATAATAAAATGTCCCATGATATATCAGAAAAATGTTGATGGGATGCATAATATTAATGATCTTCAATAAAAGTATTTTTCCAATCAACGTTTTCATTTTTGTTTTTGTTTTTGTTGGTTGTCAAAATTAAAAAAAATGATGGTTTCTGTGTTATTTTAGAAAGTTCTAGACTGGATACAGGTTACGGTGTCCAGGGTTCAACTCACGTAATTGTCAGGTTAAAATACAGAAAGCTTGACAATGGACCGTAAAAATTTATTATATACATTTAAAAAAAGTAGATGCAGTATCCGCTCCAAAAATCCATTTTATTCGAGCCACCACAAGCATTCATACTTGTCCAGTGGCAGTCAAAAGTCGTTGCATTGATTGTTCAATCCCTCCCTAATTTCTGTGTAGTTTGGCTGTTGGTGAATTTGTTCTCGGTATGAATATGCATGACATAAATCACACTGGACTTTTAGCAACCAACAGTCAATTAAGGTGGTACCATACACTTCAGGTAAAATTTGATCTGCTCGTTTAAGTTTCTTATTTTTTTGGCAGTGTGTTTGAATATATCCACTGTAATAAATATCAAAATTTTAATAAATTCCAACCAACAGACTCAGAGCTATAAATTCACTAGCCACATAGCAGCTTTTCTCTCTGTGGTTTTGATCACCGAGATGCTTGAAATCTGCATACAAATATCATATGATCAAAACGTTCAACTGATTTTATTTAAGAGTTATCTCCCTGTAGTGTATGGTACCACCTTAATCAATTGAAATGTATTGTGGTTGTTTTCCTTCATTTATAATATAATTATGTGCTATCCTAGTATCACATGTAAAACAGCTTAACGCAGTAACTGACTGCTTTCCATCTGGTTTTTCTCCTGGGAACAAGAAATTTGGAGAACTTCGCATAGACTGAATTCCTTGCACTTTATTAATATGTGGTAGGTCCCTGGTTAAACAATACATTTTCTATCTTGGTTTTACCATATAAATATAAAAAACCTAGAAACTATTGACTGTATTGCATACTATTTAGTGTTGTGTTACAGGTTCAAGCTATTTTTTTTCAAAATTTAGAAAATATATTCTGTTAAACAAGGTTTAAAATCCAAATAAGTAATAGGTTAGTTACCATAGCCGATTTTGGCTATCCTGTTTAGGCCCTTTGGTTTTATTGCTCCAACAACTTATTATTAAAATTATTTGGCTTTCCAATCTTTTTGAGCGTCACCTGCTGAAATTTATTCCAGTAACGCACCGTGCGCACTAAATTTGATATCTACGTTTTTATTACATGAGTTAGTTGTTGCGTTCTTTCTCTGTATGCACTAGTCCACAAAAATAATGAATAAAAAAAAAATATATATATATATATATATATGATTGTAGAAATTAACATTTCTTTAATATTGGCATACATGGCATATCACAATTGGAAATAATTGATATAGGATCAACAGTTTATTGTGTTATTCCAACCATTGTGCAGCGAGCAGTTGCACACGAGTTTATGGTGCGATCTGACGATGATACACACGTCGTCCAATCCTAAGCACATTTTCATAATATTTGGAGGTATTATATACAATTAATGTATCGTGTGTATTTTTTTGTTTCCATCTTATTTTATCATACATTGTCCGAATTATTTCAACTTGTGCTCTATATATTTTTTATGATATAACCATTTTATGTCTTTGTTACTATGGAATGTGGTAATATGACAATTAACTTTTTTTTTAAATATTGTTATTCTTGAAAAATTTTGGATGACATTGATTATCACAAACGCTTTTGATGCCATCTTGAAAATAATGTGATTGGTTAATTGATGTTAAGTATATATATATATATATATATATAGTATTTTACCTATATTCATGACGTGAACCTCATCAGAAAGGTAAAATATGGCGCTGTGATGGGTCTCCTGTCGGTTGATTTGATTGTCAAATGAAAATTGATAGAGTAAAATCCTGTGGATATATCATAGCTTGTCGTTCATGTCAGGGTTACGGCTAACAAAGAAGCTACTGAACCATGGGTTTCTATTGGTTGAAGTCATCACTTTGAAAGTTTTCCGGTCGCCACCATAACTTGGTTAACCGCTACGTAATATATGTTTCACAAATGAACACGGATATGTTCTACTTGTAGTGTGGTTCATGTTGCTCGATCTTTAGTTTTGTAGATCGTTGGTCGTCTTTTTTCTTTTTGTCATTGTGTTGTCTGTGCTTCTGCGAATTATGGATTCTGCTTATCCTTTTGGTATCTTCAAACTGTTCTTATAGCAAAACACTAATGTTTTTTGAAAACCTCAAGTTAGAGCACGAACTTCTATAAAAACCGGAAGTGACTTTGCGTACTTCGTGAGCTTCATTGTCGTCTATAACGGATTTTAAGTTTTCTCATTTGCTTCAAAATTTATAATTTATAAATGTATGTTCGTAGTAAACATATCACTTCCTTCTTCCTTATACACGCTGACGTAACGTATGAAATGATGTCTTCTCCAATTATACAATACATCAATTATCAGTTCTGCTATAATAACATGTAAGTGAGCAAAGGTCAGCTACATTATATTACAACCCAAATTAATTTTAACAACATTTTGATGAATTCGTTTCAGAATTTCACTTCACAAGATACTATGACAACTAATTTACAAGAATTGCATGGATTTCATTGATTGGTATTTACGTTCCACTAGAAGTGGGTTGAAGTTATTAGATTTATACTCACTTATATTGACTTTGTTGAGATAGCGAGAATTAGTTTTTACATAACACGTAATTGTGAAATTGATATTATTACGTCCTAGACAAGAAGCCAATCCTTGATACCGAAGGGAACATATTTGTTTTGAGATTCATTTGATTTTTAGTTGCTTTGGAAAAAAATATATGGACATGTGTTGCTAAACAAAGGTCCACCAATGGATTACAAAAATATGTCGAACATACTAATGACCAAATTCATATAGGGATTGTCGTGGTCGTGTTCTCATGGTAGTTGGATGTACAACTACCTATGCAAGCAATGCATATCACCAATAAATTGTGGGTTCGAATTCCGCGGCGCGGTGTACTCGATACAACATTATGCAATACAGTTTTGTCAGTGACTTGTCACAGGTCGGTGGTTTTCTCCGGATACCTCAGTTTCCTCCACCAATAAAGTTGACCGTCAGGATACAACTGAAATATTATTGAAAGTGGTGTTAAACACCACAATCCTAACCCTATCTATGTTGCATACATTAGGTATTCCACTTAATGACCAACCATTCATTGATTTATGATTGGCATCTCTGAATGTCTCCTGTATAATATAGTATATGTCAATTATGAATGTCAATCAGTTAAATTAAAATCTTATCAATAATTTCAGAATGGAAACTTATTATCTATAGGGAGATCAAAAGACATTCATTTTAATCATATTTAGTAATTAGCATTTGAAAAGTTGAAGATATCGTGACATTCAAAGATGTAATAGCTAATACAAAGAGATCTTTCGAAATAGCAGACTGCAAGAAAGGAGTTTCAAGATACCAAAGAGGTAATCAGAATCCGTATATAAATTTTTAAATAGCAACACTAGTATAAAGAAAATGTCATGACTTCGGTGCAAATAGGGCCTGGGTTATGGTGTTTAACGGTACTTTCAACAATATTTCAGTTATATCGTTGTGGTCGGTTTTATTGGAAGAGGAAACCGAAGTACACGGAGTTAATCACCGACCTGCCGCATGTCAGTGACAAACTTTATCTATAATGTTGTATCGAGTATACCTCGTCATGAGTGGGATTCGTACTCTTCACAACTTTAGTGGTGATCGTGCAAACATGTCTGCAGTAATAATTATTCAGTAAAATAAAACCTTACACCTAACATCTGTCAACAATTAAGGAGAGCTACTAGTAGCCTCTGGCTGTGTGTAATCCTCATGAAATAAATAAAGAATGAAATTAAATTCTGTCAACAAGAATGCTTTATCTCTATTACCTAAGAAAAGACATGGATTTAAATGTCTAAGCTATCTTATACAGTGAAACCTGTCTAAACCGAACCCTTAGTAAACTGAAAACCTGCCTAAGTCAGACAGACTGTACAGTCCCATCTTCTATATGTCTATGTACATGTAATTTGAACCTGCGTAAATCAAATACCTGTATAAACTGAACAAATTTGTCAGTCCCAAAGGGTATGGTAATGGTATGTTACAATTTTTCTTTTATTATCAAAACTAAGGTACTCCTCCCTCATGCATAAGTGCTTGACTCTTGCCGACCTCGGCTGTTCTGTTTAGGCCCTTTGGTTTTCTTGCTCCCAAAGAATTAAAAAAAAAATATTTCGCTTTCGAATATGTTGGCCTTGAGCGTACCCTAAACGTGTCGGGTACACTAAATTTGATATCTACATTTTAATTACAGGGATGATTATGAATAGAAAATGAAATAACTGTAAATCAATGAAAAATAGCTGAAAACATCTAAACACCCTTTTAAAAGGCACATGATCTGACCGTGTCTTGTACTTTTTTTGGAAAAAAATCAGAGAACAATAGCTGAAATCAGTTAAATAACTGAAACACAATTATTCTTGAGATTAGATGGAAACCATATTTTTTGGAGTTTAAATCTTATTAATGTTAACATAAACAGGAACCAGAAGTGAACTTGTTAATCTAACGAGATGATTAGGTATAACGTTTCATTAAGAAGAGTTTAAAGATACCAAAGGGGTAATCATAATCCGAAGGACCGACAACACAATGGCCAAAAGAAAAAAGGGCAAAAGGACAAACAATGTTCTACATCACCTACACATAAAACTAAAGACCGAGTAACACGAACCCACTAAATACCGGGGTTGACCTCATGTGCACCGACGGGTAAGCAGTTTCTGCTCCACTAGTGGCACCCGACGTCTTTATCTAGTTACAAACCCGGTGGTTAAGCGTTTTAACTAGCCTTAACTAAAGCAATGATTAAATTATGTTGTTTAATTTGATTGAATGACTGCATTTATTTCACCCAATCACTGCAGTAATTCTTAATTACATGACTAACCAATGATTAGCAGTTAGTAATTCCCATAATGCATTTATGTACACTTCCTGTCTTGTCTATATCTAAAATGCATGATGAGAGCAAGAAGTCTAAAATAAATAAGAAGACAAACAAGGGGATGAAATAACAAAGTCATGGCCAGTGGAATACCAGTCAAAAATACTAAAATTAATTTTACTTTACTTTATCAAGTACACAACACCTAATGGGTAAATAAGAAAAATACAAAATCAAACGGACAAAAGAATAATGGCTTTCGCCGGGCGCAACATGATACGTCGGCAGCGAATCGTAAAGGGCTTCCTCCTATACCAGATGTAGTGTAATCATGTTTTACATTGTGTATGGAATCGCTATATGTTGGCACTTTTGGACGATCCCTTTCTAGAACTTGTACCAAGAAGGATAATTGTGTTTAAGTTTCAAAAGATTCCATTAACTAGAAAAAATAAATGATTCTCCAGAATCAAACTGTCCACAGAGATCATGACGCCAACAACATCATGCCACAATACAAACGTGAAAATGTGCGGTCATATAAAAAAAAAAAAAAAAATTGTGTATACCTTCCTAATATCACACTTTTAAATTTTAGACGCCTTTCGGTCCTTATTCCAATATAAAATTAAGAAATAATTTATGGAAGGGGAAAGTTTGTTGGAGATTTTAATATGGGTAACATTATCTGCGTAAACATTTTACCCCGATCGAAACGGCCTAGGTCATCCAGTGTTTTTGGTTGTTTCGTTAATTGAACCGACTGAAATGTTACAATAATATTCCGTTTTTTCCAAAAATGTTTGAAATGACAACCGAAAAAGTGTTTCAATGCCGATGGTAAATATGTTTTGCGATTACTAAATGTTATCATTCATGAACATCAGTTCAAAAGAAAGGGAATATACTGCAAATTCCACTTTGACAAGGAGGCGTACACGAAGCCAAAAAACGTCAGGATCTTTACGTTCTAAACTGGAAGTCTTCATATGACGTCATGTTGTTTATATACCAAAGTCATGAACAACATTTCGCGGAATTTTAATGTGTGCGATTTTTAGACCCAGGGATATGCAAGAATACTATATGTTATTCTGGATCTTCGCAAGGGATACGGGTTTATAATACCTGTCTGTTTTCTATATCGCCTGAGCCGATTTCCAGTACACGAATGTTTATTTATTTTGTGTATTGCATAACTATCATTTTGCATCTTTTACAAGGGAGTGTCATGGAACAGCCGCTTTACAAGCACAGACCACGTCTATCTATGACGTAATTGGTCATAGATAAATATTATTTTTACCACGGGTTTGGACTCTAAGCGTTTGAAGGACGTCATATTAGAATCTCCAACAAACTTACCCCTTCAATAATTTATTTCTATGACGTGCTGTTTTGGCTTTGTAATCAAAAGGGTATAATAGAACAGCCAAATACGTCATGATCATCCGCGCGTGTAAGTCATAATAAATCGGGGATTTTTATACCTTTTTGTTTACAAAGCCAAAACAGCACGTCATATTAGAATAACACATTTTCTATATTGTCATTTGTATTACTGAAAAAAATGAAGATTAAAAAAAAACCCATTAACAATTTGAATAAAGCATCAAATTGTAAGACATTTTGGATTTTCATTAATCAAGCAATTAAATATTTGTTCTCAATTTTATGAGGGTCGATTAGTTTTAACGACAAAGTCTTGTTAAATTTAACGCAACATTGAACAACATGTCCTATTCAGTAGTTTAATTTAAACGTAACGATTAACAAAGATTAACAATCGATTACATGTAGAGTTAGCGAAAGGTTGAACAATTTACACGGGATTTCTAATGGGTAGGTAACTTAGGAAAACATCCAATTATAGCATAAAACGAGCAAGCAAAAATACATGTCATACAATAAGATTGTGAAAAGAAAGTTTAAATATTAATGTTCAACAATTTCACCAATAACAACAAAACGAAAAATCACCTCTCATCTTAACTCAATGAACACAAAAAGGGGGACAACGAGATATAAAGTTGGCAATCCAGGCCCTGGCTTGGGATGGACACAGCAATGAGGTGGGGTTAAACCGGTTAATGGGATCCCAACCCCCTCGTGATGACTGCATCTCCAATGGCACTACGTATAAAAACAATCAACAAGGAATAAGCAAAGTGTTTCTTCATAGTAATTAAGGGTTATTTTGAATAAAAAATATGTTATGTAGGTATTTTAGAGGTCCGTTTATGTATTATGTTTATTATGTCTGTTTTCTGATGTTTCATGTTTAATCCATGCTCCCTTCCACATATTTATATGGCTGCTCACTTTCCCTGGCTTGCTACAGATACTTAAATAAAAATAGCAGTGTTAAAGTAGCTTCAGTCCCCAACCTCCCCTCTCGATGAAAAGAGTAATCAGAGTCTATATATTGCATGATAGACAATGCAATGGTCAACAAAGGACAAACAGATATACAAAGGTCAGTAAAACACTACGCAAAAACTAAAGATTGATACTCACTATCGATGGGAACGCAGACTCTCTGGAATAGTACGGAAACCCATTAAATTGGTTTAACTCCACCACATCGTTGTGCTTGTCTCAAGCAAGCACATGAATTTCCAACTCCATATATTTGTCGTTGTATTTTTATGTTCAATGATTTGATGTAGGAGGTGATTGTTCATTTTGTTGATATTGCTGGAATTGTAGACCATCACTGTTTAAACTTTCTTTTTATAATGTCTTAATTTTACTGAAAATTAAATTGGCAATGGCATATTTTTATAGTGCTTCTCGAATCCCGGAAAAATATGTTATATTTATTTAAAATTGAATATGATTCAATATCACTTAATGATAAAAACAACAATCCAAATAGTTTGATCAAAGTTTTGTTAATATCATTCAATTAATTGACTTTCTTCTATGATGCAGTAATAGAAGAGTTGTTTCCCTTTTTGCTTGTTGTGTAATACAACTTCAAGGAGTAAATACTGTCTTGAAAAAGTAATGCTAGACAAAAAATATTCACAATTTACTAAAGATTTCATTTCAACAAACTATTTCTTTAAGTTTTACTGCAACATACTAAAATCAATTTTGAAATGGTGTCATTATTAAATCATAAATAAAATGAAATCGAAAATCCTACAGATAAATCGTATGAAGAAGCAACATATATACCCTTAATATACAAATACATGACCGCTCATGTTCCTAGCTTGGTACATGTACTTCAATGAAAGGTGGCGGAGATAAGCTAGTTTTATGTCCTAAACATCCCTTCTAAGTGACAAACAAGATGCCATAAAATAAATATACGTTATATAGAATTGACCATTCAACAAACTAATATACGTTATACAGAATTGACCATTCAACAAACTAATATACGTTACACAGAATTGACCATTCAACAAACTAATATACGTTATACAGAATTGACCATTCAACAAACTAATATACGTTATACAGAATTGACTATTCAACAAACTAATATACGTCATACAGAATTGACCATTCAACAAACTAATATACGTCATACAGAATTGACCATTCAACAAACTAATATACGTCATACCTTATTGACCATTCAACAAACTAATATACGTCATACAGAATTGACCATTCAACAAACTAATATACGTTATACAGAATTGACCATTCAACAAACTAATATACGTTATACAGAATTGACCATTCAACAAACTAATATACGTAATACAGAATTGACTATTCAACAAACTAATATACGTTATACAGAATTGACCATTCAACAAACTAATATACGTTATACAGAATTGACTATTCAACAAACTAATATACGTTATACAGAATTGACCATTCAACAAACTAATATACGTTATACAGAATTGACCATTCAACAAACTAATATACGTTATACAGAATTGACCATTCAACAAACTAATATACGTCATACAGAATTGACCATTCAACAAACTAATATACGTCATACAGAATTGACCATTCAACAAACTAATATACGTTATACAGAATTGACCATTCAACAAACTAATATACGTTATACAGAATTGACCATTCAACAAACTAATATACGTTATACAGAATTGACCATTCAACAAACTAATATACGTTATACAGAATTGACTATTCAACAAACCAATATACGTTATACAGAATTGACCATTCAACAAACTAATATACGTTATACAGAATTGACCATTCAACAAACTAATATACGTTATACAGAATTGACTATTCAACAAACTAATATACGTTATACAGAATTGACTATTCAACAAACTAATATACGTTATACAGAATTGACTATTCAACAAACTAATATACGTTATACAGAATTGACTATTCAACAAACTAATATACGTCATACAGAATTGACCATTCAACAAACTAATATACGTCATACAGAATTGACCATTCAACAAACTAATATACGTCATACCTTATTGACCATTCAACAAACTAATATACGTCATACAGAATTGACCATTCAACAAACTAATATACGTTATACAGAATTGACCATTCAACAAACTAATATACGTAATACAGAATTGACTATTCAACAAACTAATATACGTTATACAGAATTGACCATTCAACAAACTAATATACGTTATACAGAATTGACTATTCAACAAACTAATATACGTTATACAGAATTGACCATTCAACAAACTAATATACGTTATACAGAATTGACCATTCAACAAACTAATATACGTTATACAGAATTGACCATTCAACAAACTAATATACGTCATACAGAATTGACCATTCAACAAACTAATATACGTCATACAGAATTGACCATTCAACAAACTAATATACGTTATACAGAATTGACCATTCAACAAACTAATATACGTTATACAGAATTGACCATTCAACAAACTAATATACGTTATACTGAATTGACCATTCAACAAACTAATATACGTTATACAGAATTGACTGTTCAACAAACCAATATACGTTATACAGAATTGACCATTCAACAAACTAATATACGTTATACAGAATTGACCATTCAACAAACTAATATACGTTATACAGAATTGACTATTCAACAAACTAATATACGTTATACAGAATTGACTATTCAACAAACTAAAATTCAATTGTTTTTACAATAAAAAGGTTGATATCAAACTTAGTGCACACGACGCGTTTCTGGATGGAATAGCCTTAATCAGGTACGCTCAAAACCTAAATATGTCAAAGCTAAATAGTATGAATGTCTTTAGGAGCAAGAACGCCAAAGGGCCTACAAGGGATAGCCACACTCTGCTAGAGGTCACATGAAGGATAACCGTAGTCTTAATAATAATTTATTGATTTAGGAAATGTAAATTACGATATAAAATATATCTGATGAATTTTACTACTATAGCCATGGAATCGTGCACTGCCATAGTAGTTTTAATGAGGTCGAAATGAAATACAGCAATAACATTCCTCAACCTTTGAATTCTACCCGAGTATGGATATGGATTTCCTTATTTACATCAATATCCTTACGCATTAAAAATGTCTGACTACTAAATCAAAAATATATTTGGTCATAAATGGTTTATTTCCTTTGAGGAATATACGATTTGATAATAAAAAAGAGAAACAACTCTTAAAGTGGCTTAGGGCCGGCGTGGGCGTCATCGTATGGTAGTTGGATTTACAACTACCTATGCAATCAGTGCCTATCACCACTCATGTTGTGTGTTCGAATCTCGATCAGGGCGAGGTGCACAACATTATGTGATAAAGTTTTTCAGTACCTTGCGACAGGTCGGTGGTTTTCTCCGGGTCCTCCGGTTTCCTCCACCAATAAAACTGACCGCCACGATATAGCTGAAATATTGTTGAAAGTGGCGTTAAACATCATAAAACCAAAAAACCAAACTTAAAGTGGAAAACATTTATTTGATTGTCTATTCGTTAGACAATAATTACTGACCATCATAATTAGGGGATGTTTCAATTTCATGATGTAGATAAGGGTAATGTAATTTTTTGCTTTCAAATATTTTGGCTTTGAGCGTACCCGATGAAGGTTATTCCAGAAACGCGTCGTGTGCACTAAATTTGATATCTACGTTTTTATTAAATATGCTTTAAACTGATCAGAATTACTCCTGTTACCAGAATTTGTATCATTGACTTAGGACTAAAAAAATAAACAAATATTGTTAAATAAACGAGTTAATCAAAATTTCGCTCTTTATTTTTTCTATTAAACGCCGTTCATAATGTAAAAGAAAGGTTCACCATTAGTATAAGTCATTAGGGGGTTTATGCTTCAGACGGACTACAATTTGTAACCAACATAAACGTGTTTTTAATATCTTAATCCATGAAATACCACCGAAGTTGATAGAAAAGCTATTGTTTACTTTCACTTAATTTGGATACGGAAATCCATCATCAGCGGAGACGGAATTAGATCCGTGACTTACATACATTTTATATTTCTGAAAAGAGATACAATCAACAATATGTTATATTAATCTAAGAGATTTAATCAAAATCCCATATACCGAATATGAAAAGAAATTAGATTGACAGGATTATACAGGAAGATTAAGTAGTATTTGGTGTAGTGTATTCCTGGGAATAATAAAGTAGTCCTTTTAGTATATTTTAGGATATTTTAGGATTCGCGTGGACTATGTTTTACAGCAATGGACTTTAAAATTAGCCATTTTATTCCAAAAGTGGATTGACATCTACTTGTTGATATTCTCATAAAACACTGAAAGATATTAATCAAATAGCTCTATTGACTCGGGTTCTTCTTTATTAACTAAAGCCTCATTGAGCTAAGACGAAAATAGACTACATGCGTTCCCCAAGGCCTACTTCATTGATTTCAACGCAACTTTTACCGCGCAATCGTGATGCTAATTTCTAAAGCACAAACTATATTTGTATGAAATGTGTCTTATTATGTAAAATGTGTTTTTTTCACTTGATGATAGCCAATGATCAGGTTATTTCTTTTTAACAACGCAGGGACTGGCATTTTACTAAAACGTGAAAAAAACACTTCTATGACCGCATCATTGCACTAACAGGTGAGGCTTGAGGCCATAAAACTAGATTGACCTTTACCATGCCAGCAAAGTGAGCCGTCATGTATTTTTGGGTTTGGGGGTACCGAATTTGCCTCATTCTACCATTTTACTATTAGATTTTGGAAATGTCCCGACAATGATATTGTTTGTTTTTAATTTTATTATTTATTAAGAAATGTATACCAAACTGCCAGATCTTTGACCGTTGCACATTTATTTCAATGTACTTATTCTTCTTAATTTCGGACTTCGTTATAGGGAATAGTTACCTCGATGCTACACAATAATAATAATTATTATTTAAGTTTTACTCCTTTTGATTGATTTCTTATAAATATACATTGGGGATTGTCTACGTTGATCCCAGTTACTGAGAAACGGTGTTTTGCTATGTACATGCATTTATGTACGTCCTTTTCTTAAGAGTGAGAAAATAGCACAATTTTGAAAACCACGTACCGCCATGATATAGCTGAACAATTGTTAAGGTGGCTTTAAACAACAATCACTCACTCACTCAAAGCCAAATTATAACAGACCATTTAACATAATTATCAGTAGGGGACTGTGATCCCATTGACAAGCATAACCACTGCCATATGTTTGTACATGTCCCATGCCAGGACCTGACTATCCATCGGGATGTAAATGCTGTGGTATCTTTAGTATTATATGATTTGATGTGAGAGGTATTTTTCGTTTTGTTTACTAGTATATTTGGTGGAATTGTTGACTATCGTTTAAACAACGATAGCCAACGATAGTCAACAATCGTTTAATTTCATGATAAGTAATAATGAAACGATGGCGATATACTGCAAAAATACATAAACTACGTAAATAGACCAGTTTCCGGTGTGATTCTAAAATTATACGCTTCTTCCATGTTTTTTGCAGTAGTTGCTTCCCATTAAACCGGGCACTGTTCAACCAAAATAATATATTTTTTCTAATACTCTGTATAAAATTTAAATGTTGTAGCAACTTGTGAATATTTTAAATGCTATAAAATTAAAACTGCTATTTTACAAAGTTCAAATATCTCTAAATTTTATGAAAATTATACTCAAATTCTTTTCATTTTCGTTGCTCCTGGATGGAACGGGAACCAGTTTGTCTTCCGTAAGGGAAATAACTCAAATAAAACAAATGTCAAAAACGTATAATTTTAGAATCAAATCGGGAATGTTCTGTGACCATCATTTGTTACGCTAAATGTATAAGAAAACAATGTTAGGAGTCTTCCCAACTTGCATCTTCATTTTCTTATTTGTTGTAAAGTCATAAAAATAAGAGAACCCTTTATCTGACGCAATTATGTTGATGCGACACATCTCTACTTGATAAACGAGTATCAAAATGGGACTTTTAAAATGTAGAAATTACAATCACTCGCTGTGTTTTTGTTTTGTATTCTTCTTAGTATTGCATGTTACATCCGGGTTATGTATTTTGTTGTTCATCAAGTAATATTACTTCCTCTAATTAGTGTTGAATACCTTTACATGTACGTTATATGTATAGGTATCTTATCGTTGTCCATTTCATCATGTTCGTGATTGTTTTTCTTCTTTTGTTGGTTTCATATTGTAAATGAAAAAAACGAAGAAAAAAACCCGAACCAAAATATGTACGGATATGGCAAAATAAATCAATGATCATTGAGTTGTAGTGAACAACGTGTTTAAATCGATTCCCTTATCTTATATGTTCTTATCTTTAAAAGTTATGAAATTCTTACTTTTCAAATCAATACCATTGATTCTAATATGACGTCTCTAATAATACTCAACAACTCTATATTTAGCGCAAGTGCAGTACACAACAAATCTGGCTATTCCATTGTGACTCGATCCGCTGTGAAATTACAGTGACGATCGAGTGTAAACAAACAAAACACCGGCATATAACGTATTTTTAGTCCTTAAAATAAAAATTCCCCGTCAGTTATAAATAAATATTCTGTAACTAAGTATTTTTTTATCATTTGTTTTGAAAATTTACATTTGGGGATCCCCAGTACGCACAGTCACATACATTCCATTCATTGATATGTGTCGGCCATGAATAACAAAATACACTAACCTTGTTTTTCTACGTATACATTGATAACTAGACGGTGATGTAATCAAGTTACTGATATTTTCCAATTTGATGGCATTTTGAATTTTGCTACTCAAACAAGTAAAATGCTCACAAAATCGTAAAATAAATCAGTAACCAGCTTGTGTCAATCAGCGTCCCTTGTAAACAACGTCACAGGATGACGATATATAACAAAAGTGAAAGTCGATAGATGGTTGTCTTAAGTATTTTTTCCGGAATTGTTTTTTATGTCAACAATACAAGCTTTTTTTTTTCATTGGCATTTATTTTTTTAATTTCATATCTAACAATAATTGTCGATTATTAACAACTGTTCAAGTGTTCGATATTATGTTTGACAAATCCGCTCCGCCATCTTGTTGGCGCTCGAAATGATGAACGAATGAACTCCGACTTTTTTTTTAAATATTTTTACGCAGGAATTGTTCAATCGAATCTATGTTGGAAAATACACAATAAATATGTTTTTCGTGTTAACATCCATATCTTTGTTTTAAAATATCTCGTTCAAATACAAATAATTCAAAATCAATTCAAAATTTCCGAAGGAGGTAAATAGAACAGCCATCAAATGCCGTGTGTATACAGTTCATGAATGGTTAAAAATTACCGTATTTGTCCTATTAGAATCGAAATAATTCATGGCAGGCATAGCGTTGTGCAAATTTACACATGGGCTGGGCCTTTATATTCTTAGATTCTTAGATTCTTAGATGGGTAAAATTCGAATATAAAGGCCCAGCCCATGTGTAAATTTGCACAACTCTATGCCTGCCATGAATTATTTCTTAATCAATGAAAAACGAATGACATTGCTAGCTATAATTGTAGAATAGGAATCATTCACCGCTTCTCCCGTTTGGTGACGCTACTGTTCCATAAGTGGTTACATGTGCGTTTGAATCACAAAGACGCTTGTATCTTAACGTTAACCTAATGACGGCACTGAATTATAAAACTTGGATGGTGCAAACGTTGAAGTTTAACTAGTACAGCGCGGGTGATATTACCTGTTAGAAGTATAGATTTAGTAGACGAGTATATGTAAAATAAAAGTATTATCTGTAAGTCGCAAGAAAAGAGTTTTATTATGACCATATTAAGAAATACAACGGACGTTTTCAAGTCATATCGGTATGTATCTTGGTGTAGCCTATATATGTTCATAAAAGGTGTACATGGTTACTCACAAGTTGCAATACTGATGAACTTCATTCCAACATTCTAAAGTACCTGAATTTCGGGAAATACTACCTCCAAGTGAACCAAATAGAATAATAAAGTGTAGCATCGAAACCTTTTTATAAGAGTAAAGTACATCCTTTTCCCGTAATGATAATGCAAAGAAATGAAATGTGATACACGTATACACCGTTAGGAATTTAATTAATAACCTAATATCCCTGTCGTTCTGTAGTCAACTGTTCCAGCGCAATGGTTGTAAGTATAAGATACACTACTATTAAAAAAGGAGCGGCCCGTATTGAATATCCCGCAATACGGGTAACTTCTTTTGTTTCAATAGTAGTTTATCTAACTTGTACAATAATGTTATAATTTATAAAATAAAAAAAGTCGTGAGAACATCTTTGTTTGTGAACGAATTTACAGAATTTTCATATTCATGTTATACGGGCATTATATATTGACGTGTCCTTGTACCTAATGTTAACAATTCAAGCGTCATTGAGATTAAAACGTTCCGCTAACCACTTATGGAACAGCAGCGACGTCTGTCGAAAGGAATTTGGTGAATGATCCCCATTAGAAGGTAATTTATCGTGGAATTGCAGCCATAAGTCGGAATATCATTCTGTTTAAGCGAGTAAATGAACGTTGGTGGCCTAGTCCGCAATCTTCATATTTCAACAAGCGTCTGATTTACGACTATTACAGGGACAACAGATAGTATGCATGTATTTTAACACAATGTGACTTATATTTGGGTCGGTGTTACTCATGCTTTTAGTTTTCTGAGTTGTGTTTTGTTTGTCTTCGTCTTTTGTCTTATGTGCCCAATGTTGCCAGTGTCTCCGGAATGTTCATTATTGATTGTCCCTTCAGAATTCTCTGTTTATTTAAAGCTAATAAGAAACGACGACACATGTTATAAATTCGGTTCGATCAACCACCTAACGCCTAAAAGGGTCTGTGATATGACCATTTAGATTTATTGGTATTCAACGCCTCTTAGTCTATGTAGGAGTCGTGTTCCCTTAATGTTGTTGATCATGGTATGAATGGCGTTGCAAGCGTTCTAATACGTTCATTCCATATCAGATTTTAACTAAATTTACACATAAAGATATATCTCAAGCGTAAAATTGATCTCAATATCTGGAGCGAGTTCCAAGTTGATTATTTTCGTGACCTTTTGGATTTTGAGCGTACCTGATGAAGGTTATTATAGAAACGCGTCGTGCGCACTAAATTTGATATCTTTTTATTATGTCACTTATTAACATTGAAAATGGATATGATGACACTTTTAACACTTTAACGCTTTCATTTTTGATGAGATTTGAATTAAATTTACACACAGGAATGTGATTTTATGAGTTCCAACTCCGGTTCATGGTGAGGTGTACTCGATACAACATTATGTGAGAAATTTTTTCACTGACTTACGGCAGGTCAGTGGTTTTCTCCGGATACTCTGATTTCCTCTCTACCAAGCAAACTGACCGGCACGATATTACTGAAATGGTGTTGGGAGTGGCGTTAAGCACCATAATCCTAACTCTTTCCACATGCATTCTTGCCTGGATAGATCTATTACAGAATTAATTATTAACATTTTAAATCGATCGATTTTTGACATATTAATAACACATTATTATTCAAAATAAACATTTTGAATCGACACTTATCGAACAATAATCGTTACTTAGTAAGTGAACCTTTATAAGAACAAATAAAATTCCGATCAGGTCAATATATCTCCTAGAAGTTGGTAAACATATTTTCAGTAATGGAAGACAATCTAAGCGGCAGAATTGCTGTTAACAATTTAACAGATAGCAATGGCCAATAAGAAGCACTCGTTAAATGTGTAGAAATCGACGCAAGATAAATATAACGTATGATTTATTAAATGTTGACATTATCAATAAGACCGTACTGGGAAAATATAATTACTAATTTATTATGTGGGGGGCTAAAATGCTATTGCGTCATAATAATTATTATCATTTTTGTATATTATTTGGAAACGTAAATTGGCTGAAAACGGGTCACATGACGTTCTATAAAAAGTGGCATAGCACGGACGTTACTAATTATAGTAACACCCATGCAATATTAAGTGATTAACGATGTTTTTTAAAACGAGAGGACTTTTCTCAGTCATCTCTCATCGAAGGGCGAAGATCTCTCATCGAAGGGCGAAGCCCTGAGATGAGAGATGACTGAGAAACGTCCTCGAGTTTTAAAAAACATCTTTAATTATTTTATCGCTATTTTGTATTCATAATTAAATAATTTTTGTTGAGATACTGACATGTTTTTAAACACCATTAATATTTTATATCATTAATTATAGGATTAAACGCATTTTTTGCGCTTAATCCTTATAATTCTGTAACTAGTATTTTTTTTCATTTGTCTTGAAAATTTACCTTTGGGGATCCCCAGTACGCACACATACATTCCATTGATGTGTGTCGGCCATGAATAACAAAATACACTAACCTTGTTTTCCTACATTGATAACTAGACGGTGATGTAATTAAGTTACTGATATTTTCCAATTTGATGCATTTTGGAATTTAGCTACTCAAGCAAGTAAACTGCTCACAAAATCGTAAAATAAATCAGTAACCAGCTTGTGTCAATCAGCGTCCCTTGTAAACAACGTCACAGGATGACGATATATTACAAAAGTCAAAGTCGATAGATGGTTGTCTTAAGTATTTTTTATGTCAACAATACAAGCTTTTTTTTTCATTAGCATTTATTTTTTTATTTCATATTTAACAATAATTGTCGATTATTAACAATAAACATTGTTTCTTTTATTTTTTTATTATTATCGGGAATCCAAGCCGCCATTTTGTTTACATTACGAAAAAAGTAGTACGGTGAACATCGTCTATCGAAAAATAAACTGACAAAAACCCCGCCTCCATAAGCGCGTATACCCAATCAGAGTATAGAATTTCTAATTATGTAAATCATATAAGAATTATCACTTATTATCAAGGATTTGGTAATGTGACGTCATTATAACGTCATATTAGATAATTACGCTGTTGTTTGTTTATCACGAGATTACTTAGTTACTAGCGATAATTTTCCATCTCACACTACTAGCAAGATCAAAGGAAAATACCGCAAAATAGTGATGAATATAAATTCTCCTTCAGTTGCCCGTGGGTCACGATATTTCTCCACTCAAGAGAGTTAAATTTTAAATTTTAACCACAAGCCGTCAGGCGAGTGTTTAAGCTTTAAATTTAACTCTCGAGAGTGGAGAAATATCGTAACCCACATGGGCAACTGAAGGAGAATTTGTTTCTCCCATTATTACGGCGTTTTAACCGATTTGATAACTTGCGGGGAAAGACACGAGACATTTTAATCCTCTAGAGGATTACAGATTTTTCCACCACTGGTTCAGCGGGGTTAGAACGCCGTAATAATGGGAGAAATGGATTTATAGACCTCAAAATATATATCGACCTCGGACTTCGTTTTCCCCTTTAATTTGTATTTTATATTTGCTCGTATTGCTGTGTCATTTTATTCTTTTTATTGTTCTTAGTATAAATATTTACATGTTTCAATGGTGTTAGTGTTTCTATCCAGTGTGCGTTTTGTTTTTGATATATTATTTTCTCCATTTGGTTTGCTTCTTTGTATTGTTCTCGGAAATTGACATGTTATGTTACAACGGTGTTGTTGAGCTGTTGTTACGATCTACAACCCCCCCCCCCCCCCCCCCCCCCCCCTCAATGTTGTCTTAGAATATCAATTTCAAACGTTGGTTTGGTGAATTCTTATATATATATTAAATTAATTATTTTTCGGAAGTAAGACTAAAATAACCCCCAATATCTGACATTCAGATTATTGTCATTGTATGGATTATACCAAGAGCTTCCGCAAAATTATAAAATAAAAAACAACAGCCATTATTCTAGATCTTCTATTGAAATGCATTCGTGATTTAATGAATAGATTAATGTTCTACCATCGATTCGCGATATATCAAAGACATTACCGCGAACATTATTATTCTAAACAATAAACTTCATGATGGAACAATTATTGCATTTTTCCCTATTATAATATATTAACCTTTAGAACTTGACAATGACGTTACTAACGGGCAATAGTCTTCTTCAAAAACAATAAATATTCTTTAAATATAAAGTCAACACAAACTATATTGTTTCTTGTATCGTTGTAGGGGCCATCGTGGCAGTGATCGTATGGTAGTTGGATTTACAATTACCTATGCAATCAGTGCCTTTCACCACTGATGTTGTGAGTTCGAATCTCAATCAGGGAGAGGTGTACAACATTATGTGATAAAGTTTGCCAGTGACTTGCGACAGGTCGGTGGTTTTCTCCGGGTCCTCCGGTTTCCTCCACCAATAAAATTGACCGCAACAACATAACTGGAATATTGTTGAAAGTGGCGTTACGCACCATCAAACAAACAAACACCAAGTAAGAAAGAAAGTATAATGTGCCTGTACTCTCAAACATGGCTAAAAGTACAAGGTATAACAGATACATAAGTTTTACACTAAGACAAATAGGTCATTCCCATATAAATAGATTTATATTGATATTATCTGTAAATTAATCAAGTAATAAAACCTGATAGCATCTAGAACTCTGAAGTTCCGTATAGATTAGTTTCGTGAGTTTATCAGGCTGTCCAGTGTCCTGGTCGAGAAGATTATAAATCTCTAAAAGAATGTCGGCTAATTATAACAAACAAGTACAGGATTGTAAAGTTGTCTTAATATTGCTTTGATGCAAAACTGGTAACGGATTCGATAGTTATATTACTAATAGTATTACATTAAGATGCTATGATGACGCATTAAACAAGTTTGATGATATCACAGGGGTAATTAGAAGCCGTAAATGGAAGAAACATTGAATTATGATTATGGTTATGGTGTTTAACGCCACTGTCAACAGTATTTCAGTTATATTGTGGCGGGCAGTTTTATTGGTGACGAAAACCGGACTACCTTTATCACATAATGTTGTACGTACAACTGACAACCATTGGGATAAAAGAAAAAGGACAAACAACGATCTGCAAAACAATACATAGAAACCTAAATATTAATCAACACGTACCCCACTAAAACCCACTAAAACCCACTAAAACCGGTGATAACGTCACAGACGGTGCATATTTATAAAACCGGTGATAACGTCGCAGGCGGTGCATATTTATAAAACTGGTGATAACGTCGCAGGCGGTGCATATTTATAAAACCGGTGATAACGTCACAGACGGTGCATATTTATAAAACCGGTGATAACGTCACAGACGGTGCATATTTATAAAACTGGTGATAACGTCACAGACGGTGCATATTTATAAAACCGGTGATAACGTCACAGGCGGTGCATATTTATAAAACTGGTGATAACGTCACAGACGGTGCATATTTATAAAACTGGTGATAACGTCGCAGGCGGTGCATATTTATAAAACCGGTGATAACGTCACAGGCGGTGCATATTTAAGTGATTGTAATAAAAGAACTGACTTTGTATAAACCAATATAGACTTGTGCTATGTCTTTACTATTACATTTGTAGTTTCTAATGCTAATCTTCCCTTTTTATTATTGATACTACTTAAAATTCCGCATGTCATAGCTAAATAATTTGTTTCTATATACAGTCAACCCTGTATTAAGAGGTCACATTTGGAACAAAGAAAAAGTAGTCTTTCAAGACAGGTGACCTCTTAAAAGAGGTTCAATTAGAACGACATTTTTAAGGACAGGACAAGAAAAAGGCTACCTTTCAATGCATGGGACTGCTTAAAAGAGGTGACCTCATGGGCAGGTTTGACTGTATAAACATCTATGTAGCAGATGTGGTCGAGAAGGCTAAGGCGCTGGACATAAGGCAAAGCAATTTAGCATATCATAATTCAACAATTTGTTTACTTAGTTTTACATTAATACAAATTCTTAAGCAAGTGAAAGATTCTCTCCAGCGCACCCGTGTTCACGACACAAACATTAATCTGACATGGAAATCGTGTTGGACACACGTACACGTTAATAAATGCAAATACCATTGATTTACCTCCCAAGAAAACAAACAAGAGCAGAGACGAACTGAACATCGTTTTTGTGCGGAAATCGTGGCCCATATCACAACACGGAAGTCAAAACGTGAAAACATGTAATTTGACAAAATGAACAACAAAGATCAACGTTCATAGGAGATATAATTCTACTGTATTGAAGCATTGTTTACTACGATACGTAATGTCACTTATTATATGTTTTGTCATCAGCAGAACTATCAATGGGGTAAATTTCCGTTTACCATGACTTTTTTTTTATCTCCATATTTGACAAACATGAACCTTATTATTTCACATTTCAGACGTAGTTGTGTATTAGTGGCAAATTTAAATAAGGCCAAATATAATATGAAATGGTCAAAACATCGTTAGCTGATTTTCCATTCCATTTGCATATTTGTACATTGTATAACTCTTTTGCGTTGGAAATGTCGTTCCAAGTACATCGTATCGCTATTTTCTTTGTATTTTTGTTATTGTTTGTTTTGTTTTTTTATTTTTGTATCAAAGAACTCCTTATCCTACCGGAACACCTGAGTGCACCACCGGGTTTTAGTGGGTTTCTATTGCTCAATATTTAGATTTATGTGTGGTGTTTTATGGACCATTGTTTGTACTTTCGTCTCATCTTTGCAATTTTCATATCTTTCCTTTTTCGATCTACGGCTTTTAAACACCCTTTGGTATCTTCAAACATTTTCTATCTAGTATCAGTTTTTTGGGGATTATTTTTCTTGGTTCATTCCTTAACACAAGAGACATCCAATCACAAATCATGTTACAAAACACAAGAGTCATCCAATCACAAATCATGTAGCAGACGACTTCGGATCTATGAATGGTAACATTGAGAATACGTTCGATCTGGAAATAAATTGCACGTAAAAATTACAACCCATTCATTCTATTGATTTACGTTTTAGATTATTTATCAATAACGTCAAACATTTGGAATGTTATTGGTAAATATTGGCTGACATCAATGGATTCAAAATTTGAAGCCGATTTTTTTCTCTGTAAATGTTCAGATATCAAAGATATTGGACTAAGGAAGATTTCAAAATATTATCTGAATCTCTTAAATTGCTGGTCTGAATTTCTGAGTTTAAATAAGATTAACACAAAAGAAAATATATTAGAGCAACATATATTTGGCAATTCGAAAATAAGATATAAACGAAAAGCTCTATTTTTGTCCAATTTCTCCAAAAGTGGGTTTAAAACGGTGAAAGATATCTGGGATCAAAATAGTAAAATATTTGTAAATTCCACTGAAATATTCAATAGACTGCTTGATAAAAGAAACTGGATTGCCGAATACAACCGTATAAAAGCATCATTTTCTCATGAACTACTTCTCATGCTCAAATCAGACAACATTAATCAAGAAAATACTAAAAGCTATCCTTTACAGTGAAAAATACATGCGAATTTATAAAAAATGATAATATTCTAGAAAATAAAAAACTTCTCCTCAAAGATATACAGTACTTTTTTGCAATAGAAAATATTCCAATATGTCAACAAAAATGGGAAATTTATTTCGGAGTAGAATTACCATGGGAAGAAATATGGGGTAGACATTTTAAAAATCTCGCAAATAGAAAATCCAAACAATTACAATGGAAAGTGATACATAGAATAATATATACAGAAGAAAGGTTACAAAAGATGAATAAATCTCCAAATGGTGGTTGTCATTTCTGTAAAGACCCCGAAAATTTAATGCATCTTTTCGTTAACTGTAAATTGGTGGATAGTGTGTGGACAGAAATTTTCCAAAAAATCAATGAATTTTATGAACAAAATGAAATTAAAACTATATCAAAATCAGAAAATTCGATAATCTTAGGAATAAGCCACAGAGACGACCAAATTAACGCAATAGTCAACACGATTTTGACAACCACAAAGTGGATAATTTGGAAAGAACGAAATGTTGCTAAATACCAAAAGAATAAATTACTAAATTGAAAATTATCAACTTAATTAAAAGCGAAATTTCATTCATATTTTCTCTTGCCAAAAGTAAAACGGGAAATAATATCTATACAGAAATGACAAATATGTTTTGTATCTAACTGTTACCATATGAATTAATTTATCTGCGTTACGGCGTTGTAAATGACCAGATACACACTCCTTTCTAGTACATTGTTGTATTGACACATATATTGATTATTTCTTACTTACAAAGCTGTCTGTTAATATGTAGACCCTATAGTGTATATGTTATTTATTAATCCAACTGCATTTTCCCTATAATTCCATTTGAATGAATAACACAAACTGATGATAATTGTAGGTCCCAAGAATGAAAATAGGAAAATGTATGTAAGAATAAATAGCCACGCTGCTGTCGTAAAACTACACTCAAAACAATAAGGTGTGTTCGATTTATCAGGTAACTGCAGTTAGTTTTATTTAGTGATACCGTTCTCAAATCGCTATAATTAGTTTTTCTATTTGCTACAGTAATATTTGTTATAAAAAATAAAGTTAAAAAAAAAAAGAAAAAAAGAAAAAAATTATTGATAACCCAAACTCTTTTGCGAGAAGACAAAATGATGATATATATGTTGTTAAAGTCCCACTGGCTATATATTTGACTAAAAATAAAAACACAATTCTTTTAATAATAAAATCATTTAAACTTGTTAAAACATTTAAAAAACGCAATAAAATTGGTCTTTCAGCTCGCATTACTATATAATAAAGGGGGAAACAAGTAGCGAGAATTAAGTCCTGTCATGCAATAATTCCCACCGAAGATTTTCCGTATTCATACAACCTCTGTTGAACTTGAATGCTACGCATGCGTATTGAGATTGTTGTCTATGAAAGAAACATGTCAGAATCTAGTTCGAAGCGTGGTCCAAAGAGAAGATTTACATATTGAGAAAGAAAACACCGGAAAAGAGAATCGAATGCTAAATTGAGTAATCTGAGCAGGATATGGATTGGAGACCAGTATGATCGTTGGAATGAGCTCAGATCAGTTCTACGAGTGAAAACCAACGCTGAAGTGGCGAAAATACTTTTGGACTGGTAAGTGCAATGTTTACATTTTAACTATGAAAATAAATCGTACATTGTGGCTGATAGAAGTTATAAATTTATTCCGTAGGTGAAAACATTGAAGGAAATATATATTTATTTATCATCTATATCTTAAATGTATGTTATTTACTTCGAAATAGGTGATAAAACCTGTCAAATACCAAAGGTAAAATCGAGACGAAAATATTGAGGCCAGTCAAAGGGATTTTTTAAAATGCAAATTATCGCTTTTAATACGGCGTCCTAAATTGCAAGCAATGTTCTTTAGTGTTATGTATCGAATTTTGCTTTAATTCTAAAGTATTTTAATTAAGTATATATTCTAACAACCTTCGTGGCAAACATTGAGGGGGGGGGGGGGGTATTGTTGTGAATATAATCAGTAACAGAGTACAATGTAAGTCCCAAATTAGTGTAAAGTAAAGTATTTGCTCCACAATCAAGGCATCCCGGAAATGGGCTTCTGCCCCTAACTGTATTAGTAGTCACACTATATATCTATCACAGATCTTCATTACTTTTGTCATTTTACAATTTTGCAATATTCCTAGGCTATTGTCAATTTCAGCTATGATGAGAAAGCTCAAGAGACACAAACAGCAAAACAACTTAGATTACACGATGATAGTGTGTTTGCCACAAGTGTGCCATTGTCTGATAATACAGCATGTGCTGCATTTACGTCCACTCCAGAACGTGCCCATCAGAAGGCCAACATTACTGTTGCAGATGTTTCTGAGATTTCAGCATCAGAACATGAGATTGGTAGAATGTAAGTTTAATAAAACAACATAGTAGTGAAAGTATGTATAAATTGTATTGCTGTTTATAGTATTTTAAACAATTTATGTCACTTTCGTACAGCTAGAATGAAAACATTTGAAAAATTGAAGAAGAAAAAAAGCAGTTGAAAGACTGAGACTCAGAGAGAACAATTAAGGGCCTGAAAAGTAATGCCAAATTTAGCTAAGTACAAAGCTTTGCTCACGGGAGATAATTATACATTTTTGTATTAATAAAATACGGTATAAGTCAACAGGGTCTTGTTGTGTAATCTATATATTTACACCATGAATGATGCTTTTAATTTTCACATATGCACTTTAGTTTTGACAAATCTGACAATATTTCATTACATTGAATAAAATAGAGATTTACTCGAGTAAAATGCAAGTATTGTGTAACATGATTTTGCTTTTTTGTGTTTTAACGCCACTTTCTACAATATTTCCAGCCGTATCATGACGACCAGTTTTAGTGGTGGAGGAAGCCGGAGAGAACCACCGACCATGGGCAAGCAATTGGTAACTTTATCACTTGCGGCTGCGAGTCGAGTGCACCCTTTTTTGTAATTTACAAACCCAGGCTATTGTGTAACAGCTACACATGTCAGTTATATATTTTTTGTTTGTTTTAGGACAGAAGTTGAAATGTCGGGCATTGCTGTCAGCAAATATTCCACTAAAAAAGCATTTGACAAATCCAGCAGTTTTATTAATATATGTATGACAAGATATACATGTGTATATGGGGGAAGTGTCAATGAGAAACCATCACATCAATAATGTTGCTTCATACTGTTGTTGACTAATTGCCTTCACTGCAAAACAGATGTACAAAATTGTAAACAAACAAAGTGTGTAAATAAATTTGGCACAGAAAATAATTTTATTTTGGATTATCTATCCGAGTCTTCCAGGCATGAAGACAACATACTGTCCAAGTGGGTCTGGATATTTTCCCCTTATCCGCCATACACAGCAACTTGGTACAACACGCCTGTTTCCTGCTCCCAAATAGCCATGTCTCCACAAAATGTACTATCTGTACG
The DNA here is from genome assembly GCA_963680875.1 of Bathymodiolus brooksi. Lineage (NCBI taxonomy): Eukaryota > Metazoa > Mollusca > Bivalvia > Mytilida > Modiolidae > Bathymodiolus > Bathymodiolus brooksi. Next base: position 20,766,653 of record OY804585.1, read on the forward strand.
CAGTGTGTCTTCTGTCTCTGTTGTAATCTTGATCTGGAGGTTGTGCAAGAATATCATCTCTATGGCGAGCAACAACCTCCAAAACAAGTTCATCCAAAACTGGTATAGAAATCCTGAAAAGAAAGGGAAAATATAGATGAGAAACAATCCATAGTTTTCCGTTGTAATACATCACTTCATTCAGATAAGCTAGTTTGAAAAAGATGTGGTGCTGGATGAATACTTTCTCAGTTATGCTTTAATTGAGGGGCCATCAGCAGTTTGTCATGAGATGTGGGTTTTTGCTTGTTGAGGGCTGTATGGTAACCTGTCTTGTATTTAATTCTGAGGATTATTCTTGTGTGATTTGTTGGTTGTTTACCCCATATCTCATTTTATTTAAATGGTAAATACATGTTTAAACATTAGATGGTATGTTGCATACAAACAACAGATTACATGGTGATGGCAAAGTCAATACTGGTGTAACCACAAAACTGTCAAAAAAAAAATCATGCAACAGAATAGTAAAGGCATATGAAAAAAATAATATTTACAGGCATTCTTGAGTGGCACCTCTCACTGTTCTCCTTGCAACACACTTTCTCTCCCTCTGGCATCTCCCTGCAATAGGTGCAGGTGCACCAGGCTGAGGAGCAGGATGGATCTGGATTTCTTCCATTTTCTTGCTCCAATAAATTGAAGACAAATGAAGGCTGCGTGATTGATCTGAATTCTAAAATAAATAGAATTTTTTTATCATCTTGTATGAATAAATCAAAAGATCTATCTTTTATGGCAACCAAAAATGAGGACCAAACAAAATACAGTCATCTGGAAAATGTCAAAAAAATCCATATATAATCAACCAAAATCATACTTTTTCCAAAAATTATTGTGAAGTCATTTCTGGATAGATTTTAACAAATTTTACACCAAAACATTCAAAATTGTCTATATTTTGTTTGTTTATTTGTTCATTATGTTTATATGAGTGGTTTTTATTTGTACATACTTTTTCCATGATTTAAATTTTTAGTTGAAATATATAGGAAAATCAGTCAATTTTTATTTGTTGTGTTAAATTATGTACAAATAAAAATCACTCATAATGAGTAAATAAACCAAAAAAAAAATATTGTTTTGGTTGATTATGCAGGGATTTTTTTTTTACATTTCCCAATACTTTTGACAGCTAACTGTAGTACAGAAATTACAGTAAAATTTATTGTTGTATAGGGTAACTTCGACAATTTATGTAACCTCGATACACTTAGAATCAAAACATTTAGAAAACAGAAAATCAAAGAATTTAGAGGGCTAACAGAGAAATGAAAGAGCCTAAACGGTACGATTTCCGTTAGGACGGTTACACTTTGCAAGTTCTTCATACTGATAGCAAATAAAATAAAGATAAAATCCTAAAATATTTAATTTGCGAACATTATTTACTGAATAATGCGGATTCATTCAGAATTTTTTTACGAATACAACATATTTATTGTTTACTTGGTATTTCCCTTATCGTACCCTAATTTTGTCAAAATACTTTTTTTTTTACAATTAACTTTATTTCTCTTCTCTCGAGCTATGCACAACTGCTAACGTACTTTTCTTTTTTAAAACCATGCGGAATGACCACTTTTCTTCGGGAAAACATTTGAAATAAAAGAATAATATAGTGAGAAAAGAGTACATGTGCTTACCTCTTCCATTGCTGTTTATTTATAGTTGGAACAACACGATTATTCGGCAATCATATACGGCCGAGTAGTTACGATTGGATCTTTCGACAGACTCCGTAAATTTGCCGATAATTAATCAGTCGCCATCTTTTGATGCAGCATCCTGGAATTCGTCAACAAATATCGTTCTCTCACCCATTCTTTCTCACATATATCAACACGAAAATGAGTTAAAACATTATTTTATTAAATATAAAGCATGTATAGTACATTTTTTGGAGAATGCAGCTCATTAAAAAAACGGTTGTATCTTAGGCAGTGGGGCTTTAAATTAAATGTACATGTATGTTTGCAATTTTCATTTTGAGAATGAAAGGGAGTGTATTTTTTTTACTCAATTTGATATTTTCCCTGGCCAAATGAGTTATGTAAACCACAGGGGCCCCTATGTAGCTCCCCTGGGCTACATAGGGTAATTATATAGCAGGATTTATGAATAAAATGATCTGAAATTTAAAAAAAAAAAAAAAAAAAAAAAAAAAAAAAAAAAAAAAAATCAAACATTTCGTGGAAAAAAACACCTAGAACTACTTGCTTCCTTTGACAATTCCCTGAATTAATATAAAAGCCATTGGATGTCATGCAAATGACCGATAGAAAATATAACATCAAAAGGATTACTGTGTATGTTATATAATAGTATACTGTCAATGGCTTCCTTCTTTAGAAAGAATAAACCTATTACCTCTTTCACAAGAACTTCAATAATTTACTTCAGCAAAGCTAACATCAAAGCCAAAAACAAGAATTTGGTAAATGAAGGATTTATGAATCATTAACTATTATAGAAGGCATTGATTCGTGTCGTGGACTGCATTAGTTTTATTCAGTACAAAACGAAATTTTTGCTGGCATTACAACGTATTAATGCGTTTAATATAAAGACTAGTTTACTGTATTCTATAAAGAGAGTTTGTTTTGATGTTTTATGACACGTATATCATAGGTTATAGGGGTTATAGGTCATAGGTTATCATCGAATTTAATAATAATGAAAGATGTAATGATATTATATTTAGGGCCGTCCTGGACGTGATCGTATGGTAGTTGGATTTACAACTGCCTATGCAATCAGTGCCTATCACATCTAACGTTGTGAGTACGAATCCCACTCATGTGGGGTGTACTCTATACAACATTATGTGATAATGTTTGTCAGTTACTTGCGGCAGGTCGTTCGTTTTCTCCGGGTACCCCGGTTCCCTCCACCAATAAAACTGACCGCAACGATATAGCTGAAATCCCACATAATCATTCTCGTGATAAAAAAAACATCACCAAAATGCACCATTCGAATAAGGTTGGTATTTCACTCATATGTGGAAAGCACTTCCATGACTACATCACTTCACCGAGAGGAGTTGAAGGGCCTATAAAAGTTGCCTAACCCGCGGAGATCATGTATTTGAGTCAGGGATGTCGATTTTTCTATTGGATTTTGGAAATCTTCTGGCAGTGCGGTGTGTTTTGTATTTCTTCTTAGTAATAAAAAATAATCACATTTAACACTTTTATTATTACATGCTTAAGCAATTCTGTGCTCAATTAATTGTGTATTGATTCTGGTAGAACCGTTGCAGAATGCTAAAATATAATCATTACCTAGTTGTCTTTCTCTAATGTCAGCATGATGTGCATCTAAGTGTGAAACATGCACTGTTAAAAGGTTGTTGTTTGAGATGGTATATTGATATTGCGTGATTGACTTCCGTCGTCTTTCCATAAAGTACGCGACGTAGAAAACATGGAAGATGAAAGCATGCAATCAATAGTGACAAACAAGAACATCAATTCATGTAATTTAAACATCACAGAAATTTGTATTCTTTGAAGGCAATTATTGCTCATTTTCAGATTGTTTTCCTCAAAAATATTAATTAAGCAAAATAAAATAAAATAAGAGTTGAACATACCAAAGGAGTAATCAGAATCGGTAAATCGAAGGATAGACAACACAATGGCCAACAGGATAAACCACGACCTACAAAACATTACACATAAAACCAAAGATGGAATAGCACGAACCCACTAAAACCCGGGGGTGAACTCAGGTGCTCGTTTTCATTTTTGTCATAATAAATTAATTTTAATACTTTATGCGCATTTCAGTGGTAATACAATCAGTTGATTGGCCAGTCGGTATTTGCTAAGTTTCCATAATTTTTATAATATCTACCATTTCTGGCAACATGTGATAATTTTCACATAGGCCCGGCCTGTAAACAGGAACGGGTGTTAATGGGTGACATTAACACCTCCATAGATCGAACTTTTCCTATCCGAAAAAACAATTAACACCTGAGTTTTTTTCCTATTCGTATTTCTACTTGCGTCATAAACAGAGGATAGGTGAGCTGAAAACTTCCTGTTAATCATGAATGACTGTAGGAAGAGTTTGACGATACCAAACGGTAATCAGAATCCGTCAATCGAAGAATGACAGACAACACAATGGCCAAAAGAAAAAGTATAAAAGGAAAAACAACGATCTACAAAATATTACACGTAAAATTAAAGATTGAGTAACACGAACCCCACCAAAAACCGTGGTTGAACTTAAAGCAGTATTTCCTTGTTATCTTGCTGCTTCACATTTGAGTATCATTGTTACTGTGTTCATCAAATTATATGTTATCATCATGACCTATGAGCTTTTTTTAAACAATAATAAATCGAGTTCCATAATCCATTTCTAAATCATAAAGCATCCAGTTCTTGAAGTGGACTTCTAGTAGCATTTAACTGTAAATGATAAAATAAAGATTTGAAATAAAGCATTCAGAATAATAATAAAAACAAACAAAAAAACAAAGCACACACTGTCATGTGGTTTGCCTGCTCCAAAAGATTTGTAAATTATTTTGGCCTACCATTATATTGGCTTTGAGCGTACGGGAGGGAGGGAGAGAGGGGGGAGGTTATTCCAGTATGACTTCATGAGTACTTAGAAGAGTTTGAAGCTACCAAAGGAGTAATCAGAATCCGTCAATCGAAGAAGGACAGACAACACAATGACCAAATGAAAAAGGACAAAAGGGCAAACAACGATCTACAAAACATACACATAAAACTAAAGATCGAGTAACACGAACCCCACTAAAACCAGGGTTGAACTGTTGGCACCCGTCGTGTTAATCTATTTAAATTAGACATCTACGTTTGATAAGGTGGTGGAGTAATTAACACACTAAGACAATATCATCCTAGAATTCGACACAGGTGGTAATCTACCAAAGCACGTTCATTCATAGGTAGTATGGTTGATTAGTATGTTTTACTGTGGTCAAAATGTCGAACTCGATTGACTTTAACACATATTGACGATTCAGTTTGTTGTTTGTTGTAATGGTTAACATTTTCACAATGAATACTGATGTATTGTGATATATATCGAATGGACTTGTAATGAAAACGTAGATATCAAGTTTAGTGTACACGGCACGTTTCTGGAATAACGTTCATCAAGTACGCTCAACGTCAAAAGGTTGGAAAACCAAATAATTTTAAAAGTTTTGGCAACAAGTTAATTAAAGGGTCTAAGCAGTATCGCCAAATTCGGCTAATGTCATCAATGCCTGAGGTAGGAGAACCTTAGTTTTAGCAATAATTACATTATTTAGGAACTGTAAATTTCAATAACAATATATTATCCAAAAAATTGCAATATTGTAATTCGGAAATCAAAATAGTTTGTGGCTATAAACGCCAAATAAGAAAATAATAGGACATGTAAATTTTCATTGGTAAAGGGTTGTTTCTATTATTGCTTGTATTAGTGTTCGTATTGTCTTGATGCTGTTAGCTCCGTATGAATTGGGCCTTTTTTAAGAGATCACCTTGTCTTGAAAGACTACCTTTTCTTCGTCCCAAATGGGACATCTTAATACAAGTTTTACTGTATTGGAGTCTTCCCCACACAACACCATCGAAGGATTGTAGCCCAACGGCGGATAAAGTAGTTCTTGTTTCTATACCTCTGAGGTCTGTTTGGGGTTCCCCAACCAAACAAATTCATAATTTCTAAACTGATTGATATCTAGAAAATAAACGCTATGTCTGTACATTGCCTACATGTACTGGGCTAATGATACCCTCTGATTTAACAATCCGTTTTAATAAATGTCATATATTACTAAATGTAAGCGGTCGTCCGTGTCACGATCGTTTGTAGTTATCTATCTATTCAATCAGTGTCTATCACTTGTAGAGTTGTGAGTTCGATTCCCGATCTCATAGAGATGTACTAGAAACAAAACACTTTCTGCCACTTTTGTAAGGTCATTGGTTTTCTGCAGGTACTCTGTTTTACACGTCATATCTCGTGTGTGCTTCATGTTGCCAGTTTCCCTGATCGTCCATTCTGGATTAACGCCACGATATAGCTGAAATATTGCCAAAGTTGGCATTAAGCACTAACCAATCAATCAACCAACCATTCTGGATTACTCCTTCGGATTTCTCTTATATTGATTTACTTCACCAATAAAATGGATGATATCACCATTAAATTACAGCTACAAATAAAATGGAAAGCCAAACATACTTCAATGTCGGAATAATTCCAACATCTAATTAAAAAATAATAGAAACAGAGACAAGCACACATATATACATCACCGCTCGCCTGGCTTGGTACAGACACTTCATTAAAAAGTGGCGGTGTTAAAACTAGTCTTATGGAATAAAACCCGAAAACGACGTAAATACTCATCAGTCAACCTAATCAATTAATGCATATGTATTAGATGTAACGTTTGTCTTCTAGTGTATATGCATCTTTACCTAAAGTGTTTCGTGGAAGATTGTGTGCTTGACCCCAGGTCGGGTCAAACCAAAAGTAACAACCTTGGTATTTGTTACTTCACCTCCAAACACACAGCATTAAACAGAGCAGAGAATGACTGGTACGTAATCAAATTAATGGGTCCGAATGGAGCAACAAAGCTGAAAATTGTTCATTTGGGGTTAAACAACAATCACCCAATTACTGACTCACTCGATATGAATAATAGAGTGTATATTTATTATTTCACCCCATAAATGTTCTTAGGTCGTAAACGTTGAAGTCCATCAACAAAATATTAGTCTTCCGTGGAACAACTAATTACTTCTAGCACCTCCGTGATCATATCGATCAAAATTACCATAAATAATATATTGGACAGAATAATCATATTGAGTATATAAAATAAACCATATTTAGGCGTCTTTGCTAACCCGTCATATATAAATTACTCAATAAATTTGATAACTAGCATACAATATTGACAACCTATCAACAAATGTGTTCATTTCATGTATGATTTGTTGTTACTTCCCCCTCGGGGTCGTGTGCAAATCTGGTAAATTTCTGAAGGCCACTGATTAATTTATGATTCTGAATATGATGAGATGAAGGCAATCTATAATTAATTAAACGTTAATTAGTCTTGTCTAGAAGCAAAAATAGGCCACAACATTGCCACACTTCCTATTGTTCCACAAATAATGATACTAAAATAACATTATTAAATTAAACGAAACAATGATTGCACCTTGTAAGTGATTGGGTAATTTTATTGTTGTTTCACACGAAGTCAACTTGTTATGGCCACCTATATCCTGACAAGGACAATATATTGTTATTGATGATATGATGCCTACTTAAATAACAATCCACGTATAGAAATAGCTTTCAATCAATGATATATTTCTCTTTACTTAACGTAACATAAGCACTATTTCATCGACGAAAACGTCAGATACGTAGTATTTTATCTACAAATACGTCAAGTATGTAGTATTTCATCTACAAATACGTCAGATATGTAGCATTTCATCTACAAATACGTCAAGTATGTAGTATTACATCTACAAATACGTCAGGTATGTAGTATTTCATCTACAAATACGTCAGATATGTAGCATTTCATCTACAAATACGTCAAGTATGTAGTATTACATCTACAAATACGTCAGGTATGTAGTATTTCATCTACAAATACGTCAGATATGTAGTATTTCATCTACAAATACGTCAGATATGTAGTATTACATCTACAAATACGTTAGATATGTAGTATTACATCTACAAATACGTCAGGTATGTAGTATTTCATCTACAAATACGTCAGATATGTAGTATTACATCTACAAATACATCAGATATGTAGTATTACATCTACAAATACGTCAGGTATGTAGTATTTCATCTACAAATACGTCAGATATGTAGCATTTCATCTACAAATACGTCAAGTATGTAGTATTACATCTACAAATACGTCAGGTATGTAGTATTTCATCTACAAATACGTCAGATATGTAGTTTTCATCTACAAATACGTCAGATATGTAGTATTACATCTACAAATACGTCAGATATGTAGTATTACATCTACAAATACGTCAGGTATGTAGTATTTCATCTACAAATACGTCAGATATGTAGCATTTCATCTACAAATACATCAGATATGTAGTATTACATCTACAAATACGTCAGATATGTAGTATTTCATCTACAAATACGTCAGGTATGTAGTATTTCATCTACAAATACGTCAGATATGTAGCATTTCATCAACAAATACGTCAAGTATGTAGTATTACATCTACAAATACGTCAGGTATGTAGTATTACATCTACAAATACGTCAGGTATGTAGTATTACATCTACAATTACGTCCGATATGTAGCATTTCACCTACACATACGTCAGGTATGTAGTATTACATCTATAAATACGTCAGATATGTAGCATTTCATCTACAAATACGTGAGATATGTAGTATTACATCTACAAATACGTGAGATATGTAGTATTACATCTACAAATACGTCAGATATGTAGCATTTCATCTACAAATGCGTCAAGTATGTACTATTTCATCTACAAATACGTCAGATATGTAGTATTTCATCTACAAATACGTCAGGTATGTAGTATTTCATCTACAAATACGTGAGATATGTATTATTTCATCTACAAAAAACGTCAGATATGTAGTATTGTATCTACAAAAACGTCTGGTATGTAGTATTTCATATACAAATACGTCAGGTATGTAGTATTTCATCTTGGAATACGTGAGATATGTATTATGTCATCTACAAATGCGTCAGTTATGTAGTATTTCATCTAGAAATACGTCAGATATGTAGTATTTCATCTACAAACATGTTAGGTATGTAGTATTTCATCTACAAATACGTCAGGTATGTAGTATTCCATCTACAAATACGTCAGGTATGTAGTATTTCATCTACAAATACGTCAGGTATGTAGTATTCCATCTACAAATACGCCAGGTATGTAGTATTTCTTCTAGGAATACGTGATGTATGTAGTATTTTATTTACAAACACGTCAGGTATGTAGTATTGCATCTGCAAATACGTCAGGTATGTGGTATTTCATCTACAGATACGTCAGGTATGTAGTATTTCATGTACAAATACGTCATGTATGTAGTATTGCATCTACAAATACGTCAGGTATGTAGTATTTCTTCTACGAATACGTCAGGTATGTAGTATTGCATCTACAAATACGTCAGATATGTAGTATTTCATCTGCAAATACGTCAGGTATGTAGTATTTCATCTGCAAATACGTCAGGTATGTAGTATTTCTTCTACAAATACGTCAGGTATGTAATATTTCATCTACAGATACGTCAGGTATGTAGTATTTCATGTACAAATACGTCATGTATGTAGTATTGCATCTACAAATACGTCAGGTATGTAGTATTTCATCTACGAATACGTCAGGTATGTAGTATTTCATCTACAAATACGTCAGGTATGTAATATTTCATCTACAAATACGTCAGGTATGTAGTAGTTCATCTACAAATACGTCAGGTATGTAATATTTCATCTACAAATACGTCAGGTATGTAATATTTCATCTACAAATACGTCAGGTATGTAGTAGTTCATCTACAAGTGTATCTCCATTAACAAACAATAACTACAAAACATTATACAGAAAAGGAAAGATCGAGGATTACATGGGAAAACTTCTTCAATTATTTTATGAAGAGTTAAACTGATTTATGGGGAATTGTGGAATAAAATCGGAATTAATTATTGTGTAACTTCAGAATCTAGAAGACACGAAAATGGACGCAATTAATTTTACTTGATTATCGACTAATAGTAAAATATACAGTGTTATTGTGTACATATATACGTTTGGGCAATTATTACATGTATAATGGACAGTGGTGATAATGATTATTTTGTATTTTATTACGAGGTTGTTGCCTTTAGAAGCTAAATAAAGGTTCTATATGATTAAAAAAGGATATAATCTGCTACTATTATAACATACCGTACAATTTTACATATTAAACCTGCTGAGCTGACAGCAAATACAATAAAACAAGTGATTATTGGACAATGTTTTTATATAGAATAAAATATAACCGTGACCTAGTTAATGTGATTTTTATTGAGGGTAAACACTTGTCATTACCTCATTTGTGTATCAATCAGTCTGTGTAATGTGAGTTAAATCCAAAAACGATATTGTTAGGTGCCTTGTCTGCAGGGTAAGCAACACCCTACTCATAGAGGTAAGACATGTATTTTGCGACATTTGTGTTTTGAGTCAGATTTATATGTATCAACAACAATAAACAACCTGTGCAATCAGTGCCTAACACCACTAAAGTTGTGAGTTCGAATACCGATCATGGCGAGGTGTACTCGATATATCATTATGTGATAACGTTTGTCAGTGACTTGTGACAGGTCAGTGGTTTTCTCCAGGTACTCGGGTTTCCTCCACCAATAAAACTGACCACCACGATATAACTGAAATATTGTTGAAAATGGCGTTAAACACCATAACTCTAACCCTAACCTCCTCAACAATAATAAAGCTTACTTGGCGTTTAACTCTCTTTATACATATTTACTTTGTTATTATGTGTCTTTTACATGCTATTTATTTGATTTGTTGAATTAAATGTGTCCATTTAGCTCAGGATGTTTGATATATGTCAACGCAAACAATATTTGTGGAATATTTTAAAATAAGACATGTATGTACATTCCACGTACAAATGAGGTACGAAACGGTCAACCTAGTCTTTTTGTTTTGTTTTGTTCCAGTTTCTAAGGCTCGTACACATACACTTTATATTCCAATTCCCCCCCCCCCCCTCCATTTTTAGTGGGGTTCGTGTTGCCGAATCATCAGTTTTCTGGACCATTGAACTCATCTGTTTATTTTGTTCTCAAATTTACGACTTCAGATTATCCCTTCGGAAAGTCTTTTCACTTTCCACACATATCGCATTAATGACATGCAAGTAACAATCTATGTTAATCTTTTCTTCAAAATGGCAAGACGATTTAAAGTACATCTATAAAGAATATTTACAGCATGTCAGTGAAAAGATATTTTTTAGCTTAACCAAAAACATATTATATATATAATTTTTTTTTAAATATTATCAGATCGCGCATTAAGTATCCGCTTTCGTGAAATAAAGACAATTGTGCAATAATTCCCCCAGCAATGCAATTGTAAATGCGGCTTCTAATATCAGTTACCAGCCGCTGTTAGATACCGCTGATACAATCCGATGTGACAGGCCGATGTGTTTGACCAATATTGTAATAGGAAAATTGCGTAAACTCGTTCACAAAAAAAAATATTCTCACGACTTATTATATATATATATAACATCATTATTGTACAAGGTAGATACATTACTATTGAAACATTCGTACTCATGCGAAGGCCACGATGCGACGTACCTGTCATACACCCGAGTACGCATGCGGGAAAAGAAACCTGCTATATCCAATATGAGTCGTTTCTTTTGTTTCAATATTACTGTATTCTATACTTACAAACAACCTTTCTGCCTAAGCAATAATATTATGGGACCAGGAAGGGAAAATATGTCGAACTTCTTCCATATATATCATGCATATACGAATCAGGAGATACGTACAGTATCTCAAGGGATATGTATAGATCGATGTGAACGTTCTTATCATTGAAACACTCACTTAATGTTCAACACATGATAACAATCACTGTCGTCAAAGAACTCCGGTCGGAATTGCTGTGTAGAAGATCACTTAAAACTAGTAGCACTCCTGACATGAATCAAATGCTTCTGTTAGAGATATGTTATGTATCTCAAACAGGTAAATGGGTTTTATCTGTTCTCTTCGTCAGTCTCTGTTGAAATAGAAAGACAAATGTGATTTTAGTTACATTTAAAAGAAAATATGTCTAAGAAAATATCACATGTTGCACTCCTGACATTTGAGGGTACTGCATTTAATGTGACATTCTTGGCCTTACTACTGATTTTAGTGTATCCTTTAACTATGGTTTTGAAGCAGCAATGATGTATTCAGATTTATTTATACCCCATATCTTTGAAAACTAAAAGACAACATTTCTACAATGTAATTTAGGAAAACTTGCATAAATGTTTGTTGCACTCCTGACTAGGTACATCTTTTTTACAAAGCCATATTTTTATGCAATAATAAATGTGAAGCATGATCTATTGCTATCTTAAAGTATGTCAACATATCAAAGTTTGTGATGAAATAGATTTTGATAACATATTGTTTGATTTAGCACTGTGGTAGGTTGCTGAAAATTAAGGATTTTTTAAAGTGTCACAAAAAAGGGTTGTACTCCTGACAATTTTGACATGTTTTTTTGGACATATTTTTTTTGTTATTCTAGATATCTTAAAGATTTTTTGCAGTAACAAACATCAAATCATTACAGATCTTTTGAACTATTTCGATCCAATAAAATCATAAAAATGAGTAAATTAGACAGCTATAGTAGTAGGAGCCATTTGTTTTAAACTGGTCGCCACAAACGATTCTTGCAATCGTAACTACTCGGCCATTCTCGCTACCTTACAAATAACCTCGTACGTAGATAGTAGAAATTCTTCTTAAATTGTTTGCCGGAAGTTAAGTTAAGTTAAGCCCCACAAAAATATAGTCCACGAAAATCCAATATGGAAGACATACTAAGTAAAATCTAATCATGCAAAACTAATTAAAACTTTAACTTTTATCCATGAAAATAATTGAAATATAGAAAATTGTTTAAAATATAACTTTATCAAACGTTCATGTAACTGACATGTGAAAAGTAGTGCGATTTATACGCCTAATGCATACGAGGTTATTTGTAGGGTAGCGAGAATGGCCGAATAGTTACGATTGGCTATTCTTGTTTCTGATTGGCAGATTAAAAACAAAAATCTTCTCCTCTAAAACTTCTTAGCCAAATGAACCGAAACTTGGTATGAAGCAACTATGGAAGGTCTTCTATAAAGATTGCTCATTTCATCCCAATCCGTTAACAAACATGGTCTCCACAGATAATTCTTGTTTCTAATTGGCCGATTTAAAAAAAAATCTTCTCTTCTCTAACTGCTTAGCCAAATGAACCGAAACTTGGTAGGAAGCAACTATGGAAGGTCTTCTATAAAGATTGCACATTTCATCCCGATCCGTTGACAAACATTGTCGCCACAGACAATTCTTGTTTCTGATTGGCCGATTTCTAACAATCTTCTTCTCTGAAACTGCTTAGCCAAATGAGCCGAACTTTGATGGGAAGCACCTATAGAAGGTTCTGTCTGTATTAAGTTTCCTCAAAGCAGAATGAAAGGTAAACGACATAGGCTCAGACCACCGAGCCTCTATTTTCAGTGAGCAAAGCACGAACTTTTGTCGTATTACAACTTGTAACGAACGTTGCATTAATCGAGTACACCTAACATTTTCTTTGTATACAAACTGCCAAAATCGTCCGTGCGGAAAGGAATTCAATACTACAGCCTTTGTTAATTTGCTTATCTGTAATGTTAATGTAAACATTATACTGTGAAGAAACTTAAATATCGTATTCATGAAGTTATTTCCACAGAGTGACTTACTTCGTTATCAACGAGTATAAAATTAAAATATTGCGTTATAAAAAGAATCTCCCACTACTCAATTGATGCGCCTGGACAACTACTTAAAGTGAGTGTAGCGTATTGAGCACCAATCGTGATGTCAGTGCCACAAAAAGCATTAAAAAAAATCAAGTGTTCGCGACAGTAGCAATTTAACATAGAAATAACGATGTTTTGTATTGTTCAAAGTAGCTGAAATTAGCAGCCATGGCGAATATTCATACTATGGATCAGTATTTATCGCCTTTGAGATATTTCCTAATCATAGCTATTGTTAAATTGCAATATAATGCTCAATTACAATAAGATCAGTGGTATTTACATACTGACAAACCCGGTTATTTATAAATGACCCAACGGTTTGTATACATGTTTACATTTTGACCAAGCCGGATTTCAAAAACATCTGTTGACATCATGTTTTAGGGTATAACTAGTTACTAGTTGACTTTTCATCAACAAAATAGTATTTTTAAGTAAAATCAATCATTAATCAATATTTTTTTCTTTTTGGGCAACATTTAATTCATTCGTAAATGCAAGATATAGCGATATTTCAGTTGATTGTAATGATTTTGAAGCCGGATTCCTTATAACTTATAGAAAAATCTAATATTACACTGCAAAAATAAATGATATTTGGACAAAAAATGAAATTAATAATAATAACAATCACAAAGCATCATAATTCAAAACATTATATACACAGTATATTTATAAATACTTACGATAATTATCCGTGTCTGCTTTAAAAATACCGCTTTAAAATATCCCGGATGTTGACCAAACATTTTCGATCGGAGCTCTTTGACGATAGTGACAATGTTCAAACAATGAAGTACTTGATTTATAAATTGAGTGCTATAATAGTTTTGCATCTTCATTTAATCGATATTGAAGATGGTAACAATTCCATTTTATCTCATGTATTTATTTGCGACTTTCTTCTCCGTCGCCGGCTTCTTCCACAAACTGACAAAGAAAAATATGAAAATAAAGTAGAAACTTCAATTTCGGAAAAAACATATCATGAATAGAACGAGTCCTTGAAATGAAAATAAAATCATCATTACTTTGATAAAACGGAATGAATGCAAAGTCAATCGCTTGAAAACTTGTACGAAAATATTAACACAAATCCTGATTACTGATTAAAATAAACACTATGTTCTGGTAGTATCTTATATGTTCTTGTGAGTTCCAATTCCGCTCATGGCGAGGTGTACTCGATACAACAATATGTGATAAAGTTTGTCAGTGACTTGCTACAGGTATGTGATTTTCTACAGGTACTCCGGTATCCTCGACCAATAAAACTCTCCGCCACGATATAGCTGAAATATTGTTGAAAGTGGCGTTATTTTTGTTTGTCTTCGTGTTATGTCTTGTGTATGATGGTGTCCAACAGATATTGTGTTGTGTGTTTTGTTTGTGTGTTTTGTTTGTCTTTGTGTTATGTCTTGTGTATGATGGTGTTCAACATATATTGTGTTGTGTGTTTTGTTTGTCTTCGTGTTATGTCTTGTGTATGATGGTGTCCAACATATATTGTGTTGTGTGTTTTGTTTGTGTGTTTTGTTTGTCTTTGTGTTATGCTTTGTGTATGATGGTGTTCAACATATATTGTGTTGTGTGTTTTGTTTGTGTGTTTTGATTGTCTTTGTGTTATGTCTTGTGTATGATGGTGTTCAACATATATTGTGTTGTGTGTTTTGTTTGTCTTCGTGTTATATCTTGTGTATGATGGTGTCCAACATATATTGTGTTGTGTGTTTTGTTTGTTTGTTTTGTTTGTCTTCGTGTTATGTCTTGTGTATGATGGTGTTCAACATATATTGTGTTGTGTGTTTTGTTTGTCTTCGTGTTATGTCTTGTGTATGATGGTGTTCAACAGATATTGTGTTGTGTGTTTTGTTTGTGTGTTTTGTTTGTCTTTGTGTTATGTCTTGTGTATGATGGTGTTCAACATATATTGTGTTGTGTGTTTTGTTTGTGTGTTTTGTTTGTCTTTGTGTTATGTCTTGTGTATGATGGTGTTCAACATATATTGTATTGTGTGTTTTGTTTGTCTTCGTGTTATGTCTTGTGTATGATGGTGTCCAACATATATTGTGTTGTGTGTTTTGTTTGTTTGTTTTGTTTGTCTTCGTGTTATGTCTTGTGTATGATGGTGTTCAACATATATTGTGTTGTGTGTTTTGTTTGTTTGTTTTGTTTGTCTTCGTGTTATGTCTTGTGTATGATGGTGTTCAACATATATTGTGTTGTGTGTTTTGTTTGTGTGTTTTGTTTGTCTTTGTGTTATGTCTTGTGTATGATGGTGTTCAACATACATTGTATTGTGTGTTTTGTTTGTCTTCGTGTTATGTCTTGTGTATGATGGTGTTCAACATATATTGTGTTGTGTGTTTTGTTTGTCTTCGTGTTATGTCTTGTGTATGATGGTGTCCAACATATATTGTGTTGTGTGTTTTGTTTGTCTTTGTGTTATGTCTTGTGTATGATGGTGTTCAACATATATTGTGTTGTGTGTTTTGTTTGTCTTCGTGTTATGTCTTGTGTATGATGGTGTCCAACATATATTGTGTTGTGTGTTTTGTTTGTTTGTTTTTTTTGTCTTCGTGTTATGTCTTGTGTATGATGATGTCCAACAGATATTGTGTTGTGTGTTTTGTTTGTGTGTTTTGTTTGTCTTTGTGCTATATCTTGTGTATGATGATGTCCAACATATATTGTGTTGTGTGTTTTGTTTGTTTGTTTTGTTTGTCTTTGTGTTATGTCTTGTGTATGATGGTGTTCAACAGATATGTGTTGTGTGTTTTGTTTGTTTGTTTTGTTTGTCTTTGTGTTATGTCTTGTGTATGATGGTGTTCAACATATATTGTGTTGTGTGTTTTGTTTGTCTTTGTGTTATGTCTTGTGTATGATGGTGTTCAACATATATTGTATTGTGTGTTTTGTTTGTCTTCGTGTTATGTCTTGTGTATGATGGTGTCCAACATATATTGTGTTGTGTGTTTTGTTTGTTTGTTTTGTTTGTCTTCGTGTTATGTCTTGTGTATGATGGTGTTCAACAGATATTGTGTTGTGTGTTTTGTTTGTGTGTTTTGTTTGTCTTTGTGTTATGTCTTGTGTATGATGGTGTTCAACATATATTGTGTTGTGTGTTTTGTTTGTCTTCGTGTTATGTCTTGTGTATGATGGTGTTCAACATATATTGTGTTGTGTGTTTTGTTTGTTTGTTTTGTTTGTCTTCGTGTTATGTCTTGTGTATGATGGTGTTCAACAGATATTGTGTTTTGTGTTTTGTTTGTGTGTTTTGTTTGTCTTCGTGTTATGTCTTGTGTATGATGGTGTCCAACATATATTGTGTTGTGTGTTTTGTTTGTCTTCGTGTTATGTCTTGTGTATGATGGTGTCCAACATATATTGTGTTGTGTGTTTTGTTTGTTTGTTTTGTTTGTCTTCGTGTTATGTCTTGTGTATGACGGTGTTCAACAGATATTGTGTTTTGTGTTTTGTTTGTGTGTTTTGTTTGTCTTCGTGTTATGTCGTGTGTATGATGGTGTCCAACATATATTGTGTTGTGTGTTTTGTTTGTTTGTTTTGTTTATCTTCGTGTTATGTCTTGTGTATGATGGTGTCCAACATATATTGTGTTGTGTGTTTTGTTTGTTTGTTTTGTTTGTCTTCGTGTTATGTGGTGTTTATGATGGTGATCAACAGATATTGTGTTGTGTGTTTTGTTTGTGTGTTTTGTTTGTCTTTGTGTTATGTCTTGTGTATGATGGTGTTCAACAGATATTGTGTTGTGTGTTTTGTTTGTTTGTTTTGTTTGTCTTTGTGTTATGCTTTGTGTATGATGGTGTCCAACATATATTGTGTTGTGTGTTTTGTTTGTTTGTTTTGTTTTTCTTTGTGCTATGTCTTGTGTATGATGGTGTCCAACAGATATTGTGTTGTGTGTTTTGTTTGTGTGTTTTGTTTGTCTTTGTGTTATGTCTTGTGTATGATGGTGTCCAACAGATATTGTGTTGTGTGTTTTGTTTGTGTGTTTGTTTGTCTTCGTGCTATGTCTTGTGTATGATGGCGTTCAACATATATTGTGTTGTGTGTTTTGTTGGTGTGTTTTGTTTGTCTTTGTGTTATGTCTTGTGTATGATGGTGTCCAACAGATATTGTGTTGTGTGTTTTATTTGTGTTTTTTGTTTGTCTTTGTGCTATGTCTTGTGTATGATGGTGTTCAACAGATATGTGTTGTGTGTTTTGTTTGTGTGTTTTGTTTGTCTTCGTGTTATGTCTTGTGTATGATGGTGTCCAACAGATATTGTGTTGTGTGTTTTGTTTGTTTGTTTTGTTTGTCTTCGTGCTATGTCTTGTGTATGATGGTGTTCAACACAGTTTGCCTTACCTGTCTTCGTCTTGTATATCCTATGTTGCCAATTCCTCTGGAGTGTCCATTCTTGATTGCCCATTCGGTTTTCTCTGACGTTTCTTATCTAGACTGTTCTCTAGAACAATAATGAGGTAAATTTATTTCTTATTTCTATTTTGTTGACTCACGACATACATACATGTATATTGACTTTGTCAAATAAAATATTCAAAGTCTACTTTTATCTGAAACTGTAATTGTTGATGGAAACCATTTATTTACACAATCTTTAAATCATACCATCCTATGTTAAAGAGTGTATATTCAATGTCGGAGTTCATTTTGTCCGTATATATAATTATGTATTTGGACTTGAATAAAATAATAATTATCGTAATTATGTATTTTTATATCAAAAGTGTTCCACAGACAATTAAGCATGTTGACTAACTCTAACTACATTTAGAAACATTATATTTATCTTATTTACAATTATGTAAATTTTATTCAACTTGATCGATTTAATCAAAATTAACATTGTGTATCTATGGTGATATTACGCTTTTCAAAGGTGTTAAGGTAAGACAATCCTCCAGACTTGTGAAGTTTTATAAACAAATACTATATTTACGTCTTTGATAGAGATATTATTTACTTAATGTACATACAGAACATTTGATTGCTGAAATAGTAAGTCTATCTTGGATTTTTATTTTAATTCTATTGTTATACATATATGACTAAATGTAAGGAAATTTTTAAGATACCAAAGGGGTAATCAGAGGCCGAAAGAGAGAGAACACAGTGGCAAAAAAAGAAGGACAAAAGGACAAACAACGATCTACAAAACATTACATAGAAAACTAATGATCGAGCAACACGAACCAAGTCATAATGGCGACCGTAAAACTTTTGAAGTGATGAATTCAACTTAACAAATAGGAATCCTTGGTTCAGTAGCTTCCTTGTTAGCAGTAACCCTCCATCAAGGAAATCCTGATAGGAACCACAATCTCAGGAATATCGTATCAACTGAAAGATGCATAACTATCCGAAGAGGAGGATTGAGATCAAATTAATCAGAGGAGGATTGAGATCAAATTAATCAGAGGAGAATTGAGATCAAATTAATCAGAGGAGGATTGAGATCAAATTAATCAGAGGAGGATTGAGATCAAATTAATCAGAGGAGGATTGAGATCAAATTAATCAGAGGAGGATTGAGATCAAAATTAATTAGTTTCACGCAGGCTTCTGTCTTAATCTTTTCTGGGTTTTTTGTGTTATCTTTGATGTGTTATCTTTAAGGTTTTTTGTGTTATCTTTAAGGTTTTTTGTGTTATCTTTGATGTTTCTTGGGTTATCTTCGATGTTTTTGGTGTTATCTTTGAGGTTTTTTGTGTTATCTTTAAGGTTTTTTGTGTTATCTTTGATGTTTTTTGTGTTATCTTTGATGTTTTTTGTGTTACCTTTGATGTTTTTTTTGTTATCTTTGATGTTTTTTGTGTTATCTTTGATGTTTCTTGTGTTATCTTCGGTGTTTTTTGTGTTATCCTTGATGTTTTTTGTGTTATCTTTGATGTTTGTTGTGCTATCTTTGATGTTTTTTGTGTTATCTTCTATTTTTTTGGTGTTATCTTTGATGTTTTTTGTGTTATCTTTAAGGTTTTTTGTGTTATCTTTGATGTTTTTTGTGTTATCTTTGATGTTTTTTGTGTTACCTTTGATGTTTTTTTTGTTATCTTTGATGTTTTTTGTGTTATCTTTGATGTTTTTTGTGTTTTCTTTGATGTTTCTTGTGTTATCTTCGATGTTTTTTGTGTTATCCTTGATGTTTTTTGTGTTATCTTTGATGTTTGTTGTGCTATCTTTGATGTTTTTTGTGTTATCTTTGATGTTGTTTGTGTTATTTTTGATGTTTTTTGTGTTATCTTTGATGTTTTTTGTGCTATCTTTGAAGTTTGTTGTGCTATATTTGATGTTTTTTGTGCTATCTTTGAGATTTGTTGTGTTATCTTTGGTGTTTTTTGTGCTATCTTTGATGTTCTTTGTGTTATCTTTGATGTTTTCTGTGTTATCTTTGATGTTTTTTGTGTTATCTTTAAGGTTTTTTGTGCTATCTTTGATGTTTTTTGTGTTATCTTTAAGATTGTTTGTGTTATCTTTGAGTTTTTTTGTGTTATCTTTGATGTTTTTTGTGTTATCTTTGATGTTTTTATGTTATCTTTGATGTTTTTTGTGTTATTTTTGATGTTTTTTGTGTTATCTTTGATGTTTGTTGTGCTATCTTTGATGTTTTTTGTGTTATCTTTGATGTTGTTTGTGTTATTTTTTATGTTTTTTGTGTTATCTTTGATGTTTTTTGTGCTATCTTTGAAGTTTGTTGTGCTATATTTGATGTTTTTTGTGCTATCTTTGAGATTTGTTGTGTTATCTTTGATGTTTTCTGTGTTATCTTTGATGTTTTTTGTGTTATCTTTAAGGTTTTTTGTGCTATCTTTGATGTTTTTTGTGTTATCTTTAAGATTGTTTGTGTTATCTTTGAGTTTTTTTGTGTTATCTTTGATGTTTTTTGTGTTATCTTTGATGTTTTTATGTTATCTTTGATGTTTTTTGTGTTATCTTTGATGTTTTTTGTGTTATCTTTGAGGTTATTTTTGTTATCTTTAAGGTTTCTTGTGTTATCTTTGAGGTTTTTTGTGTTATCTTTAAGGTTTTTTGTGTTATCTTTGAGGTTTTTTGTGTTATCTTTGAGGTTTTTTGTGTTATCTTTGATGTTTTTTGTGTTATCTTTAAGGTTTTTGTGTTAACTTTGATTTTTTTTGTGTTTTCTTTAAGTTTTTTTGTGTTATCTTTGATGTTTTTTGTGTTATCTTTGAGGTTTTTGGTGTTATCTTTGATGTTTTTTGTGTTATCTTTGATGTTTTTTGTGCTATCTATGATGTTTTTTGTGTTATCTTTGATGTTTTTTGTGCTATCTATGATGTTTTTTGTGTTATCTTTGATGTTTTTTGTGCTATCTTTGATGTTTGTTGTGTTATCTTTGATGTTTTTTGTGTTATCTTTGATGGTTTTTGTGTTATCTTTGATGTTTTTTGTGTTATCTTTGATGTTTTTTGTGTTATCTTTGATGTTTGTGGTGTTATCTTTAAGGTTTTTTGTGTTATCTTTGATGTTTTTTGTGCTATCTTTGATGTTTGTTGTGTTATCTTTGATGTTTTTTGTGTTATCTTTGATGTTTGTTGTGTTATCTTTGATGTTTTTTGTGTTATCTTTGATGGTTTTTGTGTTATCTTTGATGTTTGTGGTGTTATCTTTGATGTTTTTTGTGTTATCTTTGAGATTTTTTGTGTTATCTTTAAGGTTTTTTGTGTTATCTTTGTTGTTTTTTGGGGTTATCTTTGATGTTTTTTGTGTTATCTTTGATGTTTGTTGTGCTATCTTTGATGTTTTTTGTGTTATCTTTGATTTTTGCCAGATGAGTGTTCTATGTTGATGTGTCTGGCAACGTTGCAGCCATTGTCGTTCGGTTTAACATATAATTTGTACGAATACAATCTGTTTTCTTCCCTATTAGTTTTAACGTCGATCACCTCGTTAGGGTTACGTTCATAATTTTCTTGATCATCCGAAAGAGCTTATTACGGAATGGCTTGATCCCCATCACCAACAGATGTACTATATATTGACGACGTATACAAAAGATATGTTACATAGATTGATGCTTGCTTTTGTCCAGCATTTCACTTTTGTCCAGCATTTCACTCTTGTCCAGCATTTCACTTTTGTCCAGCATTTCACTTTTGTCCAGCATTTCACTTTTGTCCAGCATTTCACTCTTGTCCAGCATTTCACTCTTGTCCAGCATTTCACTTTTGTCCAGCATTTCACTTTTGTCCAGCATTACACTTTTGTCCAGCATTTCACTTTTGTCCAGCATTTCACTTTTGTCCAGCATTTCACTTTTGTCCAGCATTTCACTAAAACCTTATTCCAATGAATCTCTATATTATCGACTCGATGTTAAACAGCGAAATATACTGATAATGGTATTAATACACTTATTCTTCCATCTATTCGTCAAACGATGATGGCCATGTCAATATCATCGCATTGCTAAACCGACTCGGTGTTTACTCCGAGAGCGGATGATTCTGCCTGCTATCCCGTCTTTCTGGTGTCTTCATTGAGTACGAAGATTAAGAAGGTACGAAAATATAATCAAGGTAATGTGTCGGTGTTTGAGTGGAGCAATATGCCCCCTACCTGCAAACAGATCTGATAATTCAATGAGATAATACTATAAACAACAGGCTCATCGGTTTGTGCTAGTGCAAATCGGGCACCGTTATCATCTCGGTGAGAGAAAAAAACTGGTTCTCACAATATTCTATAATATTTATCACATGTCGTTAAGCAACAATTGTATATCTAATACTTATATGGAAATAAAAGATATAATACGAAATACCCGTTCATACAACAGACGTGTTCATCTTGCGGAGCGACATATGTTGTGTGGTTTTCTTCTAAGCCGATTGTTTCTTGAGACATTTCCAACATAGTACCATAAAAGGAAGTGTATTTCAAATTTAAAATATAGAATCGATTAATAATTTTCATTTATTAAGACATTTTTATTGTTAAAGATTATATGTACAAAACGTTACCATTATTATCATTTCTTATAGTATCGATATATACTATATTTTAATAGACAATTGTAGACTGTAAAAATAGTAAATTAAATACAGTTACATTGTTTATCTAAATTATTTTGCTTTATGAGTATCCCCATTTGTATAGCAGTAATAGAACAAAAATAAAGAAAACGTTTTATCACCAACTGCTTGTACATCCTATCTCCCGCAGTTCGTTATTGAAATTCTTTAAAAATCTCTCCATCATTGTGTAAAAGTTAATCAGAATATCAATACAAATATATGCATAACGAAACGAGAAATTTACTATCAATATAATCAAGGTAATGTGTCGGTGTTTGAGTGGAGCAATATGCCCCCTACCTGCAAACAGATCTGATAATTCAATGAGATAATACTATAAACAACAGGCTCATCGGTTTGTGCTAGTGCAAATTGGGCACCGTTATCATCTGGGTGAGAGAAAAAAACTGGTTCTCACAATATTCTATAATATTTATCACATGTCGTTAAGCAACAATTGTATATCTAATACTTATATGGAAATAAAAGATATAATACGAAATACCCGTTCATACAACAGACGTGTTCATCTTGCGGAGCGACATATGTTGTGTGGTTTTCTTCTAAGCCGATTGTTTCTTGAGACATATCCAGCATAGTACCATGAAGGCAAGTGTATTTCAAATTTCAAATATAGAATCGATTAATAATTTTCATTTATTAAGACATTTTTATTGTTAAAGATTATATGTACAAAACGTTACCACTATTATCATTTCTTATAGTATCGATATATACTATATTTTAATAGACAATTGTAGACTGTAAAAATAGTAAATTAAATACAGTTACATTGTTTATCTAAATTATTTTGCTTTATGAGTATCCCCATTTGTATAGCAGTAATAGAACAAAAATAAAGAAAACGTTTTATCACCAACTGCTTGTACATCCTATCTCCCGCAGTTCGTTATTGAAATTCTTTAAAAATCTCTCCATCATTGTGTAAAAGTTAATCAGAATATCAATACAAATATATGCATAACGAAACGAGAAATTTACTATCAATTACTCAGTAATATTTGTGTTTACCAACATTGATTTGCTGGGAAACAATTACAAAGGAAAATTGAACGATGATAATTTTTGCATATTTTAATTTGTCCTTTCATAGGACAAATGTTTTCGGCGCTTCCAAAGGTTCCTATAAATTTCCAATAAAACTATACTTTCTCTATAAATTATACCGAAATAAATTTATATCCGATGTTGATATTTGGTAAAGTAACAAATATAGAATTAAATATATTTGTATTCTAAAATTTTGAGAATACAAAATTTTAACACAACACAATGATTGTACTTTTGTTAACAAATAATTAAAAGGTTGTTTTTTTAAGTAATGAAGATTTGAAAATAATATGATTCTCAAAATTAAACATTAAATTATTTAAAACAACACACATTTCTGCTTTGTTGACATAGAAACGTGCATGACCTCAAGATATTTCTTTTTTGAAAGATTGCAGCTTTATATGAAATACATAGAAGATTTGAGGCGAGCAACTTAGTTCATCCCGGTTTTTTTTTGGTTCGGTCCGTGTTGCTCATCTTTTTAGTTCTTTGTTTTGTCCTATTATGTGTTTTTACGCTATGAGTTCCGTGTTGTGATGTCCATTACGATCTCCGCATAAAAACAATGTTCGGTTCGTCTTTACCTCCAAATGTTTGTAGGAAGGGTCATGCCTTATTTAGGTCATTTGTGTTTGTTTGCGCATAGTGGTGTCCATCACATATTGTGTTGTATTTTTAATTTGTTTGTTTTCGTCTTGTGTACGCTATGTGCCAGTGTCTCTAGATTGTTCATTTTCTATTGCCTTTTCAGTATTCTCTAACGTTTATTTGTCCTATGTCTGTAGTTGTATCTGAATAATTACCACCACCAACGTATTACTAAATAAAATAATACATGCATACACGCCTTATGCCTTTGTTGCCCCTTTTGGTATTTTCTGTCAACAGGAAGTTAACTCGATTTACAACTAGGTTCCCAAAGCTCAACAGGGGTACCAGAAGTTGCTATATTTCGGACAGTGACAGTACATAACAAAATTGTACCCAGTCAATGGAATTTGCCTCCCCCAATAGAACAAGTACAGGATACAAACAATATATCAGTCACATGGAAGATTGAAACGATCAAATACTTTTGTCCTTTTAGCATTAAGGAGTAGCAACAAAGACTGGTTTGCTCAGAGGCAGTATATTGTATCTCAGTGGACCGGCATATCTACTGTTAGACTGTTGTTTCAGTGACATAACAGTATACAAATCCAACTAAGGACATTGGTCTAGTATAAAGCACACATCACCTAACAATTGCTCACACGAGTTCTATGGTACCGTATATTCTCGTACTATTTCAACCGCCATATTTGTAATTTAACTGCCATGGTGCCATAGAGCCTCGATATACTCGTTCACTCAAATTCAGCAGATCGCTGATAAACTAGATTACATAATGAATGCATCTTGATACTGGTTATCGTCGAACGTCCAAACATAAATTGGCCCCTAGGGTTTGAGTTGACGTAATAACTTCGAATGGGTCGCTATTATGACTTGGTTAACCTTTAGGGAATACATCCATGTATTACAGATGACCACGGATATGTTCCGTTTGGTTTGGTCACTATCCCGTCTATGTTTCCCGTGTCATTTGAAACAAGCGTAACACGACAGATGCCACCAGAGGAGCAGGAATTGTTCATCATTCCGGAACATCTTTATTCACCCTGTTTTAGTTGCGTTGTTGATGCGTAATTTTTAATGTTCTGGACTGGGTTGTACAAACCTTACTTGAATTTAAGTGTCAATTAAAACTTAATTGAGACTTAAATTTACTTGAAATGTACATAAAATTAATTTACACTTAAGGTTTAATTCAGACTTAAATTTAATTGACGTTTGTGCAACCCAGTCCTGGTTTTTTGTAGACAATTGTTGTTCTTCTAGTCTTTATTTCTTTGGCCATTTTCTGTCCTACGATTTACAATTCTGATTATCCTCCTTTGGTATCTTAGATTTACAATTCTGATTATCCTCCTTTGGTATCTTAGAATTACAATTCTGATTACCCTCCTTTGGTATCTTAGATTTACAATTCTGATTACCCTCCTTTTGGTATCTTCAAACATTTCTTAACCTTGAAAGGGCCATCAACGCACACTGTTGAGTGAGACCTGTAAGAGAAATGTTTCCATTCTTTTGTTTGTATTTTTGTCTTTATTCCTTTGGCAATTATGTTGTCTGTCCTTCGATTTGCGCATTCTAAATATCCATTTGGTATCTTCAAATATGTCTTAATAACCATTAAAAGACAAGCAACGCATATTGTTGAATGAGACCCGTAAGAAAATGGTGTCCGTTTTTGTTTGACTTGTATCCATGGTATCTGTTTGTATCACTGCTATGATCTCGCGATATGTATATTACCCATAAATATAATATAACCTACCTAATGTTACCTTTCTAAAAGCAGCTGCCTGTATAGAATTTCGTAATTGCAAATTATATATTAATACGCGCTAATAACTAATAATGTATTAAGCTCAACTAACACGCCAGCTGCATTTAATTACTTATCTTATCTAAATAATTTCATTGTTGTAATATTCTAACTTAATCTGAGGTATTTTCTCTCAATCCCATAGTGACGTAGGGTTTCTTAATCATTTTAATAGCGATTTAAAGAGGCAGTGCGTTATGTGGTCTATTTATTGTAAAGCTGTATTGATTTCCGAATGGAATTAAATGTCTTACCGATTTTAATGTAATAGATTATTGCGTATTAAATTTAAACTACTCTCTGTTCGTCCTCATGACTAATTAATGATACTAATTTATGTAGATTAATTTTCTAGGAAAAGCTTCACATGCAAGCACGACAATGATGAGATTCAATCTATCGTATTGTTTATAAGTTTGTTGACGTTAGCTACGCATTCTATTGGCTAGAATCATCTTCAAATCAAATACACGATACAATTTAATGGCCGATATCAGTCAAGATCTGTCAATAGAAAAATATTACTTTACGAACATATTTCCATTATATTGTTAGTTTAAGAATTTATTACTTAGTATTTATAGATTGTTAGTACATTTACATATGGACTTATTTTTTTAATGAAAAAGGGAAAAAATACAACAAAACAACAAATAGACTGAAAGGAAATAAGTGAGTTATGGAAACACTTCGACGATGATAAAATAGGAAAATGATAAAAGTAGTTTCTATAATTTAATTCTGTAACTATGCATTTACCTAAAAGCCGGATCTAAAATGAAGACAAAAACGAATAATCCACGAGGTTTTAAGACATTTTCATATGTCTTTGTTATTTGAAATCTGAGCTTATACTTCTTATTGCATTAACTGTCTTATAAATCTATCTTAGAGTCAAAACCAATGAGATGATATTCACATTTTCCCTTTGACAGGAACATTAAAACAGCATAGCAAAGTGGAAGTGGAATATTAAGATGGAATAAAACAAATTGTGATATGTAAAGTCCATGGGACCAGATGGATTAAGATGTCTATTGGGATTTCACTGTCCATATACTTTAATAAACCAAGTAAGTACTTTTTTTTTTATTTGAAAATTAAATTAATTTTTTTATGTCTAAAAATATATGATATTAATAACAAAATGATTCTAACGGAAACTATTGTCTTTATTAGTAGTTATTTTCACCCAATATTCGAGCATACACGATTTCTCAACCAAAGCCATGAGTATATTTTGTTTTCTCTCCATGAAGTTCGATTTAGCAATATAGTTACAGTATATTAAAAGCGAAATATTAAACAGCGGTATTGGACAATTTCGTCCGACTTACTACTAAATACTTAAACACACGAAATACCATGACAGAAAATAAATGTTAGAGAAAACTAAAGGGGCAATCAAGAATGAAGAATCTAGATATACTGGCAGCATTGGACACAAGACACAAAACAGAATACAATACAGCATACTAAAACTATGAGCAACACGGAGTCACAAACAAAACCGGGGGTGAACACATGCGCTTGCAAAGGGGAACAGTTCTTATTTCCACCGTTTTAGCTACACACGGAAATATTAAACATTGATGATAAACGATTTTAACATGTGCAGCCGTCCGACTTTCCACCAAATTCTTAAATACTACACGGTATACCATGACCAACAGGGATAATAATTTACATCTTAGCATATTATAGGGTGATACACATGACGGATTTAACATGTTATTTGGATACCCCCATGTTACAGCCAGACATTCCCAATAGGCATATATAATTTAACGGGAACACATATAATTTTACATACAACTATTTTAAAAAAAGAAATTTGATGTCATTGTAAATATCATTTATAACGATTCACATCCCTTCAATATTGAGGTTTCCTATTAACAGAGGGTTTTCCTTATACATTATATTCCAGTCAGAACCACTGAAATAGTCTTTTTCCTAAAATATAAAATCGTCTTATACTACAATTAGTTAGAAAGGATATGGATATATAAATGAACATGCGAGAATATCCAACGTTACACTTAGACACAAATTTAAGTAAAGGAACAACGCTTTTATTACTTTAGCGTTCCGTCTTTTCCAGAAACGCGTCGTGTACATCACATTAGATATCTACGTTTTAATTCCACACTTCAAGGTTGTTACTGGTGGGAGTTTTAATTAGATAAATCTCATTAGTACAGGATGTTGGGATTCCTGAAGAAAACTTCCGATAATTAATACGAAAAGTTTGAAGATACTAAATGATTAATCACAAGCCGTAGATCGACAAAAAGACAGACAATACAATAAACAGGAAACTAAAAATTGATCGACATGAACACCACAAAAAAAATCGGGGATGCACTAAGGTGCTTCTGTATTACGAATGGCTTACGTCGTATTATTCATGTCGAAAGGCCGATGAAATGTCACGAATGAGGAAAAGACGGGATTTGTATTACGGCAAAAATGGAGCCTGGTAATTTATGACATGATGTTGACGGAAAAGCCTTCGAAGTGTTGACTTCAACTTAAACATCATTGTTCAGTAGCTTCCCAGGGATAATAATGTGGTAAACTTTCTCACTTAATGTTTAATCGAGCACACCTTTACCTGTACTGGACTCGAGGGGCCGTCGTGGCCGTGATCGTATGGTAGTTGGACTTACAAATACCAAATGCAATCAGTGCCTATCACCACTGATGTTATGAGTTCGAATCTCGATCAGTGCGAGGTGTATGCACATTATGTGCTAAAACAGACCGCCACGATATAGCTGAAATATTGTTGAAAGTGACGTTTTACACCATCAAACAGACAAACAAGCCGTACTGGACTCGAATATTTACTTTATTGGCAGTATCACAGTTGTCTATATAGACGACCTGGTAATTTTGACTACTAAACTACATTGTACAACAATCAATTCTGAGAAAGTCCCATAATGAATAATGTGAATATTAGAACAAAACACCGATGCAATTTCAATAAGCAATATTTATGTACAGTATTGTTCAATAAGCAATATTTATGTACAGTATTGTTCAGAATTCCATTTTACTGTAGCACAAGGTTTTAGTTGGCGGCATAGATATTCGTGGAACATTCAATATAATCAACTCTTTTAAAGATGTGGTTACAAAGGTCGCAGTGTTGTGTGCTATAAGTCTGCTTTTTTAGTTTCAAATATGTTTTTACCTTTTTGTTTAACCTTTTATTAGATACATGCACATGCACATGCACATGCATCACATTATAGTTTTACACTGGTAATGTATTAACACACATCTCCGTGTTTAATAATCAGTGTGTTCAGGTAAACAAAAAATACAATGTTAAGTTAAAATTGTACAATTTTAGAGTTTTCAGATAAAATTGCAATAAATTATGTCTAAATTAAATTTTATGCCACAATCTGGTTGAAATATTACCACAGATGGAGTTAAGCAACAACAAAAATAATAATAATAATAATAATAATAATAATAATAATAATAATAATGTCACTCTCTATCTACACATATCCAACATTAACGGGTCGGGTTTTGGCAGTCGAGCATTTGTTAAGGGCGGTCTGAATTGCAGCCGATCGGGGAGTTCTTTCTTGCCACTCCGGGTTTATTCCATCAGATAACTTAATTAATGTTTTAAGTGGCACAATACACCTATAGAACAAACCATATTACTGGATTAGAAATATTTTTTGTTCTTGTTTCTGTCATTAAAAATTATTAAATTGGGGCGGTCGTGATCGTATGGTAGTTGGCTTTCTAACTACCTATGCAAGCAGTGCATATCACCACTAAAATTGTGAATTCGAACGCCGCTCATGGCGAGGTGTACTCTATGCCACATTATTTGATAAAGTTTGTCAGTGACTTGCGGCATGTCGGTGGTTTTCTCGGGTTTCCTCCACCAATAAAATTGACCGCCACGATATAGCTGAAATATTGAAATATTGTTGAAAATGGTATTAAACACCAAAAAAAATAAAACAAAATCAAACTACTGGATTCGAAATATTTCTTGTTCTTGTTTTTATTATAACACATTATTAAATACCCCAAGGCTGACTAGAATTCTTGGTTTCGATATATTGCTAGTGCTCTGATACCTTGTATAAACAAGTATATAAATCTGATATTGTACACCAATTAACGCTGCTAGCATGTTTTTCCTTTGTGTCATGTACCATGATTGATGACGCTGTCGTTTCCAAATGGCATGCAACTGACATTCACCTAACAGTTTCAACAATATAAATGAAATTGCTTTCACCGAGGGAATTATTGAAAATTATGAGAAATCTATTAGATATCTGTGCTTAATGCGCAAGGGTGTTTGTACCGTAATCGTAATAAAAAATATATGAACAAAAATAATGTCGCAATACAGACACGACAGGGTCAGAACATAATGAAAGAAACATCTTTTTGATACGATCAGATGTTTTAGATGGAAATGATATTCTGTTTTGCGTTAATTAATGAGCAATATATAAATATAACAAAGAGACACGGCACGACAGGTTGATAAACATGGAAACAAAATGAAACCTTGACCACGTGCAGGTAGTGAAAACGAATTGAGTATACCCTCTTTAAATAAAGGATATTATTATTATTATTATTATTATTATCGTTTAATTAAGGTAACAAAAAGGAAACTATGAATAGATAACACACGCAATAGTAAAATCACGAATAAGCAGTGTTTCGTATCACAAATTAGAAACCATCGGAAAAAGGGGGGGGGGGGGGGGGCACTCATTAGTTTACCCGTACTGAGTATTCTTG
This sequence comes from Bathymodiolus brooksi, assembly GCA_963680875.1. Classification (NCBI taxonomy): domain Eukaryota; kingdom Metazoa; phylum Mollusca; class Bivalvia; order Mytilida; family Modiolidae; genus Bathymodiolus; species Bathymodiolus brooksi. The sequence goes on from OY804585.1 coordinate 20,797,733, forward strand.
AATGGTCGTCATTTTGAAATAAAGAAATTTTTACTGATATTACTGACATGTTTTTTTATTATATGTTTATTATTGAATTTTACAGCTACTAACTTATGTAATTATTATTAAAGCTAAGATTATCCACCCTCAGGCATAGGTAACATTAGTGGATTTTGGCTATCCTGTTTAGACCCTTTGGTTTTTGTGCTCCCAAAATGTGTTAAGTTACTTGGCTTTCCAATTTTTTGACTTTGAGTGAACCAGATGAAGGTTATTCCAGAAACGTGTTGTGCACATTTACATTGATATTTATGTTATTATTAACTAACATTTTACATACACTGTATTAAGTTATATTCCTGGTCCAAAATACGGTATTATAATTACATTACTTCCGTTTTTCATTGAAATGTTACAATATGATTGGTTATGAAGTGGTCACATGATTATAAAGGAGATGTTTTACATCCCAGTAAAACTCAAACCCGAACTTGCACGTGCCTCCATGACGACGTCAGATGTAAACAATCAATGGCGTAGTAATTTCCAACAGCAAATAATCTAACACAAATAAAATTCACAGCGAAAAATTCAACTATATTAAATTTTGGTGTGATTTAAATGTAATTATAAGAATTGAATGATTTTTTTGTAGTTTTATAGGCGTGTAAAAGCGTGGACCGAGGCACATTTTTTACATGAAGCGCCTGCGCGCTTCATACAAAATGTGCTTCGGTCCAAGCTTTTACACCCCAATAAAAATACAAAAAATGCATTCAATTCTTAAATGCAGGTGGGCATTACAATTTCAAAAATGTCATGCTAAATAAGGTGACAAATTATTGTATTGTTTGTGTGATATCAAACACCATATGTAAGAATGAAAATACACAAGTTTTTCTGGTGATTCTTATTTTAAATGATAGTCCATAATAAATGTTAGAGAAAACCTAAAATCTAAATCCAAATCTAAAATGGACAATCCAGAGACACTGGCAACATTGGGCACACTAGGTACAGGACGACAACAATCCAAAGACACTGGCAACATTGGGCACACTATGCACAGGACGAAGACAATCCAGAGACACTGGCAACATTGGGCACACAGGACACAGGACGAAGACAATCCAAAGACACTGGCAACATTGGGCACACTAGACACAGGACGAAGACAATCCAGAGACAATGGCAATATTGGGCACACAGGACACAGGACGAAGACAATCCAGATACACTGGCAACATTGGGCACACAAGACACAGGACGAAGACAATCCAAAGACACTGGCAATATTGGGCACACTAGACACAGGACGAAGACAATCCAGAGACAATGGCAATATTGGGCACACAGGACACAGGACGAAGACAATCCAGATACACTGGCAACATTGGGCACACAAGACACAGGACGAAGACAATCCAAAGACACTGGCAATATTGGGCACACTAGACACAGGACGAAGACAATCTAAAGACACTGGCAATATTGGGCACATTAGACACAGGACGAAGACAATCCAGAGAAACTGGCAACATTGGGCACACAGGACACAGGACGAAGACAATCCAGAGACACTGGCAATATTGGGCACACAAGACACAGGACGAAGACAATCCAGAGACACTGGCAACATTGGGCACACAAGACACAGGACGAAGACAATCTAGAGACACTGGCAACATTGGGCACACAAGACACAGAACGAAGACAAACAAAACACTACAAAACTCAGTAACTAAAACGATGAGTAACACGGACGCCAAAGCATTTGCTTGTTTGTACATGTGTTTTGGAAAACAAATGGTTTCCATTGTAGTAAAATTCATACATTAACTACACAACTATGTCAAACATTCATTAAGAAAACATAAAGCTATTTTGATTTGTCCTTGCCTACTGTGCATTTAGAGTTCAAGGGAGAGATGAAAACAAGACAAATAAAAGTACTCTTTTGTAAACTAGTTTTTATTGTTACCTGAATTTCAGATAGTTTATTTCACGCTTCCTTACATCTATGTCATTACTTGGTATAGATATAGTTACTCCAGTAACATCAAAGGTTATATATTACATATCTTTGTGTACAATTACCGTATAACGGTAATTTCTGCGGTGTGAAATTTCGGGATTTATTCACAAGCGCGACTTTTTGTGAAATTTTCAAAAGCGCGAAATATCAAAAGCGCGACAAAAATTAAATCATAAGCGCGATTTTTTTATGCATCAAAAGCGTGATATTTACCTGTACCTCTTCCGTTATGTTGTGCATAGTTTTTAAGAACATAGTCTGCAAAACTCACTGCTCGTTCATCTTCCGGTAAACTGGAGAATATGTCAAAGGCTATCGCATCTTCTACTTCTTCATCCTTCAAAAAACTAAGTCCGAAAAATACCTTTAACCATTTACCAATAACAGATTCTGGATCCTTGTATTCATTTGCTAGTCCAACATTTAGTATCTTTCTCCACGACGCTTGTGATATATGGAAATAGCATCTTTTGATTATTACATCTGGCCATGTTGATTTTGCGGCATCTATAACTGCTTCTTCAAAATCAATGTGTAATGAATAAAGGTAATAACAAAATTACCGAACTCCGAACAATCTTATAAAGGGAAAGTCAAAACTCATAATTATATAAACAGACAAAATCAGTCAACAACCGGAAAACTGTGAAAACCGTAATGACCCTGAAAAGATACTTAAAGTAAATCCATTTTCATTACAACTATCAATCAGAAACTGGAACATCTTCAAGTAGACAGGCTTGCTCTACGATGGCAACAAAAACAATACACACGGTATGTATTGACCATTTTTTAAACCTAAAAATGTGCATAATTGAAAACAGAAGCGCGGACAGTACTTAAAAGTTCCATCACAGAAAATTTCCACGCCACTCTGGCAAATATAGCGCATATTAGAATTTGTAGTAAACATAATTATACCAGAACTACTATCATTTTGACATAGATCATTTTCTCGCCATTCGTTGAAGTCAAGGAATATTCAGTCAGAGATTCATGAGTCTCCTCTAGACTTCGGCAACTTCGGCTGAGTTTTTCTTCTCACACGATAAACAGACTGTCTGACAGATGACACATCTTCTGGGAGTAATTTGTCAATCTCTGTTTTCTCCTTTTTACCAAACTCTGTGATTATTACTTTCTTTGGACGTTCTGTTGTCTCCTCTAAAGACCTTTTCTTACATTCCTGTCTGAGCTTTTGACGTTGCAGTTTTCTTTCTTGCTCCGGCTCGTGACTATGATCCATTCTTTGATTGTCTATGATCATCAAGTCATTCACATTCGTATTGCATCTTGCATTGCAGCTTCTCTTGACGCATCTCCATAAATGAGAGGACTTGTTTTCTTTATCCATACGATATTTGTATCCATCTACAATCAGGTCCGGTTTTTCCTTATTCGTTAATATCTTTTCCATGTTGCCAGAACGAATGCAATACTAATACTGAATAGTTTTGCTATATAAAATCAAGTGAGCTCATTTACAGTTTATAGGTGTAAAAACCCTATGGGTATACATGGGTCTAACTAATTCTTATTTACGCCTAATAGAGAATAGTAATGTTAGTCAGTGAATTCTTTGTATATAAGTATACTTGTATCTGTACGTCTACTATATTTTTATACTCAATTCGGTTTTTTTCTGGATGAAATTTATTTATTTCAAATATAAATTCCATACAGAAAAAGGAGTCGCGCTTTTGATATATCTGTTACAGGTAACCATTAAAAAAAAGTCGCTCTAATGATATATAAAATTTTTCGCGCTTTTAATATATTGCGATTATGATATATCGCGCTTTTGATATAGCCCCGAAATTTCTGCGATTTTTGACTAAAAATAAGACATTTAATTTTTGCGGATTTTTTTTTCTGCGGATTGAAAATCTCGTCACCGAAAAAAATATTGTTTGCATTACAGAAAGCAACAACTAAAGCGATGCTACAATAACAACTGGTACACATTACAGTGGTCCTTAGACGTCAAAACATATTAGTTCTTTGGAAAGTTTTCAAAGGTTACAGCTTCTGAATACGCATTTGGTTAACTCCAAATGTGTCTAAGAAACTATTTTTTCACTGTTTTCGCGATCTATTTCGTTGACAGAAAATACGAAGTCAACAGTTGGATTGATATTGGTATAATGTTTGATCATTCGGATATATATTTTTAAAGTAGAATTTTCATACTTTTAGCATATAACAATTTTTTTAAAAGAATTATGATTAGAAGCAATTATATTCAACTCTTTTAGTATTATGTAGACATAAATATCAGGTTAACCGGAATTCTACTACTAGTACATTTCTATTTGTTTGGTTTTTAGATGAATCCTGAGATCACACAGTTTGATATTATTCAATCGCAGCTACTACAACAAGTAAAAAAAACCACTAATATCAATTTATGCAATAACAATTTTAAATGTTGCTTTAATGAACTTTATTATGATTGTAAACATTTAATGAAGTGATTGTTTCAATTATTGTCGTTGTCATATTGGTACAATCGTCCAATGTATTTCTTTTCTAGATTAATTACAATTAACCGTTAAAAATCATCATGCCACAGCTAAATAACTTTTAATTGTTGTGTAAGCATTTATATTGTACCAGGTTTTTTTTATCTGGATATAGTAATTAGGCCTAATTAAATCTTTGACACTTCCATCGGAATTGAAATTAGAACTTCAAAAGGTAATGTGTACTGATTTATCATTACGAGACATTGAATGCGATTTAAATTTCTGCGGTCCGGAGATAACGTAGAATACCGCAGAAATTAGACAGCCGCAGAAATTACCGGTTATACGGGTATAAAGAAAATCACATTTTTCATGATTTTTTTAACAATCTCATTACCTTCATGATAAAATATATTTGTCATCATAAAATTGTGCTGATGGCAATAGCTAATAATTGTTAAGTACACAAAGCCATATATGACCTATTTATTCAGGATTGGGTTCAGTTTTACTTGAATAATGTTTTTCCTTTATTGCATGAAACTACCACTTTGTACTGCATATGCTTGACATTTTCACAATAATCTATTTTGTGCATGTAGTAAAACAATCTTTCCTTTTCAATTAATATTGATGTTAACTAAATTGGATATCTACATGTTTATTACCATCACTTCGGCACTGACATGGTTTATCACTAAAACGTACAGTTCCTATAGATGATGTAGTTATTACTAAGACTACTTAAGGTTCTCCTCACTCGGGCATAGCTGACCTTAGCCGATTCTGGCATTCGTATTTAGGTCCTTTTGTTTTAGCTGTTCTGGATTCCGAATAATTTTTGATTAATTGACTTTCCATTATTTGACTTTGATCTCTTAAATTCACGTTCTCTTTAACATATAAGAATCAAACTACAATGATTTAGATTTAGAATCCAGTATACAGAGTGCTTTAAGAAGTATTGCTTACTGAAAACTCGTACACTGTATTGCAAAAATAAAATACTTGAGAAAACTACTATTTAGGGCTATTTATAATGGAAGAAGTATTGCTATAACTTCTAAGAGAAATCGCAATGAAAATGTCTTCATGTAAACTTATTTGTTATATGTGGGGGTTCGCGTTTTACTCACATGTAACAACCCACTTGCATGGCCGTGTCATTTCATTACGAGGGTAGGGTTGAGACCACAATACTAATTTAACCCCGTCATGTTGCGTGTACTAAGTCTGGAAAGTGAGATGTAATGTACATATGTGTTAGGGGTATCAATATTGAATCTGTTTCTACGATCTGTCGCTAGATTTCGAACTCTTCTGAGAGTGTGATCATTTTCATGTATATTTCTGTAATGGTGCACAGATGACGACTAATTTACAATTGACAATCTCGTAAATTGTATCTGATCAATTTCATATACAAATAATTACATTACTTCCGTTTTTCATTGAAATGTTACAATATGATTGGTTATGAAGTGGTCACATGATTATAAAAGAGATGTTTTACATCCCAATAAAACTCAAACCCGAACTTGCACGTGCCTCCATGACGACGTCAGATGTAAACAATCAATGCCGTAGTAATTTCCAACAGCAAATATTCAGTAACACAAATAGCATTCACAACGAAAAATTGAACGATGTTAAAATTTGGTGTGATTTAAATGTAATTATAAGAATTGAATGCATTTTGTTGTAGTTTTATTGGCGTGTAAATGCGTGGATCGAAGCACATTTCTTGTATGAAATGTGTAAGAAATGTGCTTCGGTCCACGCATTTACACGCCAATAAAACTACAAAAAAAAATGCATTCAATTCTTAAATGTACATATAAATATTATAACTAAAGAATGCTTGTAAGGTTGTTTACATTTTATATATCCAATGGAGTAATAAACAATGGCAAATTTGATTTTGTTGATGTGTATTTATAACCCTTACGTTTTGCCTTGTGATATTTATGAGAACAGGTGTATGCATTATTTAGTTCTTTATATGATGGCCACAAAAGTTCAGGTCTATATTTAAACATTAATTGCAAATATAAATTGCAAACACCTGAGTTTTAAATTAGTTTCGAGTTGCTCAATCGTCAGTTGTCTGTGTAGTTTTATTTGTAGATCATTGTTTGTTCTTTTGTCCTTTGGTCATAATAGTGTCTGTCCTTCTTAGACTTACGGCTTCTGATTAACCCTTTGGTATCTTAGATTTACGGCTTCTGACTAACCCTTTGGTATCTCAGATTTACGGCTTCTGATTAACCCTTTGGTATCTTAGATTTACGGCTTCTGATTAACCCTGTGATATCTCAGATTTACGGCTTCTGATTAACCCTTTGGTATCTTAGATTTACGGCTTCTGATTAACCCTTTGGTATCTTAGATTTACGGCTTCTGGTTAACCCTTTGGTATCTTAGATTTACGGCTTTTGATTAACCCTTTGGTATCTTAGATTTACGGCTTCTGATTAACCCTTTGGTATCTTAGATTTACGGCTTCTGATTAACCCTTTGGTATTTTAGATTTACGGCTTCTGATAAACCCTTTAGTATCTTAGATTTACGGCTTTTGACTAACCCTTTGGTATCTCAGATTTACGGCTTCTGATTAACCCTTTGGTATCTTAGATTTACGGCTTCTGATTAACCCTTTGGTATCTTAGATTTACGGCTTCTGATTAACCCTTTGGTGTCTTAGATTTACGGCTTCTGATTAACCCTTTAGTATCTTAGATTTACGGCTTTTGACTAACCCTTTGGTATCTCAGATTTACGGCTTCTGATTAACCCTTTGGTGTCTTAGATTTACGGCTTCTGATTAACCCTTTGGTATCGTAGATTTACGGCTTCTGATTAACCCTTTGGTATCTTAGATTTACGGCTTCTGATTAACCCTTTGGTATCTTAGATTTACGGCTTCTGATTAACCCTTTGGTATCTTAGATTTACGGCTTCTGATTAACCTTTTGGTATCTTATATTTGCGGCTTCTGATTAACCCTTTGGTATCTCAGATTTACGGCTTCTGATTATCCCTTTGGTATCTTAGATTTACGGCTTCTGATTAACCCTTTGGTATCTTAGAATTACGGCTTCTGGTTAGCCCTTTGGTATCTTAGATTTACGGCTTCTGATTAACCCTTTGGTATCTTAGATTTACGGCTTCTGATTACCCTTTAGGTATCTTAGATTTACGGCTTCTGATTAACCCTTTGGTATCTTATATTTACGGCTTCTGGTTAACCCTTTGGTATCTTAGATTTACGGCTTCTGGTTAACCCTTTGGTATCTTAGATTTACGGCTTCTGATTAACCCTTTGGTATCTTCAAGCTTTTCTTATAACGAAATAAGGTAATAATATCTGGCATTCTTGCACAAAGCAGATTTTTGATTGGTCAACAGCATTCTACTATTATCATATGAATGCGAAGCATATAACTTTAATTAGCAAACAGTCAGCAAAGTGCGCGATTTATCTTTATATTAGACCTTTATGTTAAAATCGCATATACTTAATTATATATATTTCTCATAACCAATTTACAGAGGTACAGAGATGACATGTACAATTAACACAATATAAGTAAATATTAACATGTAATACTTAGTAGCTTGGGCTTTTGAAGTAAGAATGTAACAAGCATTTTGAATAAAAATATTATATTGTTGTTAAAAAGCATTCAACGGATGTAAACAGTATAGGATAAGGTCACCTATGTCTGAAGGATGGAGAACCTTAGATTTAAATAATTACATTATTTTTAGGAACTGTAAATTTCTACAAGAAATAATATCTAATAAACCATATCAGTGCAGAAACACTGACTACTGGGCGGATGATACCATCGGGGACTAACAATCCTCATGCAAGAAGTATCGACCCAGTGATATTAACAGGGAAACCGAGTTCAATGCAATTGCCATTAAGCTTAGAAATAGGGTAAATTATTGAAAACAAATAAAAATTTATGAATTTAATTAATCACATGTGACAGGTTTATTAATTCAAATTCTAATTGGTGGAAATATTGATTCCGTTCGGTTGAACTGTTTTGATTGATAAATTGATTGTTGTTTAACGTCAAGTGAGCGCTAAAAAGTGAAAAATCAAACAAATATCACAATGACGGAACATTTCCACAATTCAGTCGAAAGAGGGGGAAAGTATTACAACAGGACAATATATTATGAATGATGTTCACACTTTTAAATAAAATATAGATCAACGTCAATGTCGAGAACAGTTATAAAAATAGCATTATTTTGATTGATTGATTGTTGCTTAATGTCAAGTGAGCAGTATTTTCAGCTAATTTGATTACCAGAACTAATATACAAACAATATTCACTGATAATAAGACGTAAACAGTTTTTCCATTGACTTTGAATATTTCGATAATTTATGCCATAATTGACTAATTAGCGCAGATTATTGAATGAAGTATTCAATATCAAAACAATTTCTCTAGAATAATTTATGAATTACTCTATTTAATCTTTACGCAAGTTTCTCCTCCCCTTTCCCCAAGCGTATTCCAATGACTATGGACTTCTGATCAGTTTTGAAGTAAACAAAATGGACGATAATTGAATTGTACGGGGAATTTCTGATATATTAGCATCCGCTTCACAGGACATTGTCTGATTTTGTGTGATTGTTAAATTGATATTTATTATTCATGAATAATCATTTGGTAATTGACAATTGAAATTGTTGTATTGACTTGTATCCCCTAGAGCACAGTTGTCATATAGTATTATACACAATGAAGACTACCAGTCGAGTGGGCCAGTTAAAGCAGTTTTGATGCTACCTAACTGGAAACAACAAATAGACATGAGAGTCCTCAAACTGCCATAAAAAGGTCTCTAAAGTATGAAAGCTGTCAAACACGAGTTTATTTCATCCCATACTTCTGATGGCTATTGGTAATATTATTAATTTTCGTAAAACAACTATTCACGTTTAGTGCTATATAATTAAATTTTTACGACATCAATTTGCACTTGCTTCATATGAGACATGCATGATTGATATTTTGGACTCACTTTTACGAGTCTGACCATTATTTTATTGCTTTGTTTATCTGATAACAGAGGTAATTGTGTTATCGTGTTTGCTTCTGCATGTTTTCTTTACGGTCAACAATAAAATACAACTCCGTATGTAGAGTCAATCTACTGTTTTTTTAAGCCCCGTAAAAACCACTTCTAAAAAAACTTATTCATTAGCAGCTCTCTATTCTCTTAACCTTTACGATCTCGAAGCTCCTGTCTTTGGTGAATTGTATTCATCCCATACAGCTGCTTATCATTTTACTATACCCAGGATTCCCTCACGGTTTCAATACTTATATTGCTTTCTCACAATGTACATTATTCTTCGTAATACGAGTGACCAAATGCATGCCCATATGTGTGTTCATATACATTTGTAGTTATATTGCATGGAGGACAAACTTTAAATAATATTTTGTTATACGTACTACTGTCGGGGAAAAGGTGTAGCATGCGCAAATGGCGCAGCTGTTTCAAATCGTGTACAAAAAACGAAGTATTATTTGTTAAATTCTATCGCATGCAAAGAGCAAATATTCACAGAAAATGTGGTTTATTGACATCATGAACTAATATTTAACAGTTAATTTAATCTTTCAGCTGCTGACTTAATTTTCACGATTAATTTTGTATGAGCTGATTGAAGAATTTTACTCAATAACACCCAAGTTAATTATAATGCATTAATCGAAGCAACTACTGAACCTCAATTATGTCTTTATGACACCAAATGGTCTACAATGGAGAGTTAATTTAATCTTCTCTTAAAATTATTGTGATTTTCAGGCAATTGTAGAGCTATTGTCTCTGAAATATACTAAATAACATGAGTGGCTGGCTACATTTTGCATAGATCGGCATCTTCGCAGTAGAATTCCAGTGGACTATTAGATCAGACGCTTAATACGTTCACCTAATTGCCCAATCATTCATTCAAGGAATGAATTATTGCAACCCATCTGACATGCTTCCCAATATTAAAAAATAATCAATCTTTAGATACATAAGTGAAAAGAGCATCTTCTCGAAATGAGTGATTTCAATCTGATATATGGTGTAGTATAATCCGTTAACATAAGAATATATCCCGCTTGCATAATTGTTTTTGTTTTGTACCATTGACGAATCTTCGGGTGGTCGCTTGTTTACACATGACACTCTTGTTTTCACCACTAATAAACACAATAACGTAAATATGACACAAATACTCCCACAAACAACTAGTGGTCAAAACGAACCGAACATCGGACGTAATACAGAAAGTATTGTAACGTGTATGAAAAATAGGAACAAGGAAACCCATATATTCTTCTGCTTTCAGATGTCTATGGGTGATTCGAGGTTTTAAAGATGGCAACAAAAAGGAAAAACAAATTTGATAAATTGTATTTTTGGAGATATTTGTTGTACGTTTGACCTTCACACTGTGTATGCAATCAGCAGTATGTTACCCTTCCGGAGCACCTGAGTTCATCCCCGGATTTAGTAGGGTTCGTGATACTCGATCTTTAGTTGTATATGTAATGTTTTGTAGATCGTTGTTTGTCCTTTTGTACTTTTTATTTGGTTATTGTGTTGTCTGTCCTTCTTTGATTTACGGATTCTGAATACCCCTTTAGTATCTTCAAATTGTTCTTATTTCACATTTTTATCGCTAGTCATGTATTTGCCATATGTTTTGACATTAGATTTTCTTGTGAAATAGTATCAAGGAAAATGTGCTTCTACGTCTTAAATTCACATGTCTACGTTACAGTTTGTCAACCGGTATCATTGATTCCATCAAGGAAGATTATGTTGTCAATGGCGCCTCTGACGTTTATTAAAGATTACTTTTCATTATTCTGTTGTTCTATATAAATTTTCAGTTTAAGCTTAAATATTATTAGAACATTTCGTTCTTTTATACTTGGTTTTTTTTCGGGTCTGTATATGAACATAAAGATTTTTCCTATTATATGCAAACACCTAATTAACGCTGATTTCCAATAGAATAAACACACGAACGACCTTGTATGACTAATTAAAATAGAATAATGTGCTAACAACGACGGGGACCATATGGAAATTCGGTCAGAGTAATAATATGTAAACGTGAAAAACCAATAAAACTTCAAATGATAGAGCAGACTATCCATGTTAGTCAAAGTCCCCCTCCTCGTGCGATAGCATTAAAACTTTTGACTTCTCTACCCTCTAAACAACAATTCCCCACTCAAAATTAAAAGACAGATTAAACGAGTTAGTCCGACTGTGTTTCATAAAAAAAGAATTCCCAACGTAGATACAAATACCTTGTCTTAGGATGGGAAAAATCTTATTTCTAAAACAAATACTCTTGATTCTACCAAGCAGTTCTCTGAAACTGATATCACCAAAATACTTCAGTTTTTGATTAACAATATATTTGTTATGTTTGGTGGGGGTGTTTTTCAACAGGCAGTCGGTATTCCTATGGGCACTATTTGTGCTACATATCTCGCTGATTTCTTGTTTGTTTCGTTCGAGGCGTCATACAGGGGCTTCTGACGAAGAGCGAAAAGAAGCTAGCCCGATCGTTAACTTCCCATTTCGCTATATAGATGATGTCCTTTCACTAAATTATTGAAAGTTTGGTGATTTTGTTGATCGCATCTTTTCCATTGAGCTTGAAATAAAGGATACCACAGGTACAGCTAGATCTGCTTCATACCTTGAGTTACACTTCGAAATTGACAGTGAAGGCTGGTTAAGAACGAAACTTTTCGACAACAGATATCATTTCAATTTTCCAACTGTGCACTTTCCATTTGTATGTAGCAACATTCCAACAACACCTACATATTGAGTATATAGCGATATTCCAAGGTTCCTAGTGGTTAAGTTGAAGTCATTGGTTTACCGTTACGGAGTATATGTGTCACAAATGACAACGGATATGTTCTGTTTGTCGTAATCACAATCCGGCCCTTTCCTCCGTCATGTCTTATCACCGGGCGGTGTAGCAAGAGTAACATGACGGGTGTCACACGAGGAGCTGGAACTGCTTACTGTCCTTTCTTATGTAAAAATATGCAAGCTAGATATTTATATTTTGCTTGCTGTTACTGTGCACAGCCTTTTCTTCTTTATTCTTTACTACCTTTAGACAAATAAATGCTTTTGCGTGAGATTCTTAGAAATAATAGCAACCCTACATAAAAAGGATAATTTTCGATAAATTTTATTAAAAAAAAAAGACCTTCAGAGGAAATATTTTCTGCAATATGTCTTCAACTCCAGCAAAAAAGCAACAGTTACGATGTTGTACCTTTCATGCTTTACTTTTAGCGAGTCTATAGACGAGTACACAGATACAATATAGCGAGTCTATAGATGAGTACACAGATACAATATAGCGAGTCTATAGATGAGTACACAGATACAATATAGCGAGTCTATAGATGAATACACAGATACAATATAGCGAGTCTATAGACGAGTACACAGATACAATATAGCGAGTCTATAGATGAGTACACAGATACAATATAGCGAGTCTATAGATGAGTACACAAATACAATATAACGAGTCTATAGACGAGTACACAGATATAATATAGCGAGTCTATAGATGAGTACACAGATACAATATAGCCAGTCTATAGACGAGTACACAGATACAATATAGCGAGTCTATAGATGAGTACACAGATACAATTTAGCGCGGGCTATCAGAAAATCATTAAACACAGTTGAAGTAATTGTTCAAAACAGTAATCCTTATACCGGATATTTGAAAAACAAACACAAACAAGCAAACAAACAAAACAAAACAAAAACTAACAAGAAACAAAGACAAAACAAGAACAAACAAACAAAAACTAAATGTTCGTGTTACCCGATCTTTAGTTTTATGTGTATGTTTTGTAGGTCGTTGTTTGTCCTTCCGTCTTTTTTCTTTTGGCCATTGTGTTGTCTGTTCTTCGATATACGGATTCTGATTACCCCTTCTAAAACAACTCAAGAATGGTCTCTTGTTATTAAGGTATCTACATGTACCAGACTAATTGGGAGTTTAAAGAAATTTGAAACGGGATTTAATTAAAATTTATGACCGGGGATATAAATTTAGAATTCTAATATGACGTGCTGTTTTGACTTTGTGAGCAAAAGGGTATAAAAATCCCCGATTTATTATGACTTACACGCGCTGATGATCATGACGTATTTGGCTGTTATATTATACCCTTTGTTTACAAAGCCAAAACAGCACGTCATTGAAATAATTTATGGAAGGGGTAAGTTTGTTGGAGATTTTAATATTGGTACACTATAAAGGAATGTGGATTAAACATTTACCGTATATGTCCTATTAGAATAGAAATAATTTATGGAAGGGGTAAGGTTGTTGGAGATTTTAATATGGGTAACATTATCTGTGCAAATCTTACCCCTCGCTATCGCTCGGCGTAAGATTTTTGTACAGATAATGTTACCCATATTAAAATTTCCAACAAACTTACCCCTTCCATAAATTATTTCTTAAATCCAATGTATCTAATTTGTAAGGATTTCAGATAACGTGATACATTGGGATGGACACATTTATTATTTTAATTAATCGTATCGAATTTCGTGTATGTTCAATCTAATTTAAACTTTGTTTTGTATATATTTTAATTATTTTTTTATCGAGAGATCCACTTACCCCATTCCATACCAGACCATGTACATTCTCATATTTCAAACGAGCAATCAGCTAGGGACTTATAAAATATTCAGTTAATGTACAGGGTGCTTGTTTTATGAAGTAGTAGATGTTAGTAGATCGACTGATGACAAAAAGGATTCAACAAACATTTGATTTCAATTAGACTGACGTATGTTTTGACCAGGAACATCATTGAGCAACAAGAGTTACAAGAGTGACACGACGGGTGCCAATAGTGGAGCAGTAACTGCATACTCTTCCGGAGCATCTGATTTCACCACAACTCCCCCTCAATTTGTGTGAGGTTCGTGTTGCTCGATTCTCCAATCTACGGCTTCTGATTACCCCTTAAATATCTTCAAACCTTTTATTGAGGTGTTAGAGATAAGGGTTAATCAATCTTTAATGCTACTTTTACCAAGAATATTTCTGTTTTACCGTGACGGTTCTCTTTATTGAAGGCTGAAACCAGAATAATTGGTTAAAACCAATGACAAATTTTCTCAGCTATGGGTATTAATGTGCTGGACAACCTTACCTTTGGCGTTTGCTGATGATCGGTGTAAAAAGCTCAGTTTTCCTTATATATCAACGTTAAATGTAGCACTTGCTTACTACATGTAAACAAATGAACAAAACTCGGTTAGAACATGTTTTGTATGTTTCATTGGTTTTAGGGTAGACTGTTTGATGAGTGCAAAGTCCAATGTATGTCACATGATCACAATATGGATTACCGTTAATGAGGCGAATGATTATCGTCACTTTTAATAATACAACCAAACCTGCCTATGTGATCACCTTTGTTAAGCAGTCACATGTATTAGAAGGTCACATTTGTCTTGTCCTGTCATAGAAAATGTCATATGAATTGAGCCTCTTTTAAGAGGTCACCTGTCTTATAAGCCCATTTTGTCTTTGTTCCAAAGGTGCTCTCTTAATACAGGTTTAATTGTATTTCAGTTATATCATGACGTTCAGTTTCATTTCTGGAGATAACCGGCGTATCTTGAAGAAACCACCGACGACCTGTCCTAAGTCACTGACAAATGTTATCACATTCCACCTACGGATGCCGACTCTGGCTAATTTAATGCGATAGGTAATTCGCTATTGATGCAAATTTGTTTAATTCAAATAGTAAGTGTTCATTTACATTTATATCCTTTATTACTAACGCATTACATGCATTGAATTACGTACTTTGTTCCGTATTGTGATGTACGTTACGATTTCCAAATAGGAACGATGTTTGGTTCGTCTTTACCTCCAGTTGTTTGTAGGAGGACCCATGTCTTATTTACGTTATTTCTGTTTCATTGCGTAAAGTGGTGTCCAACACATATTGTGTTGTGATTTGTGTTTTGTTGTCCTCGCCGTGTGTACCTAATGTTGCCAGTGTCTCTGAATTGTTCATTCTTGATTGACACTTGGGTCTTCGTCGTGTGTACCTAATGTTGCCAGTGTCTCTGAATTGTTCATTCTTGATTGACCCTTGGGTCTTCGTCGTGTGTACCTAATGTTGCCAGTGTCTCTAGATTGTTCATTCTTGATTGACACTTGGGTCTTCGTCGTGTGTACCTAATGTTGCCACTGTCTCTGGATTGTTCATTCTTGATTGACCCTTGGGTCTTCGTCGTGTTTACCTAATGTTGCCAGTGTCTTTGGATTGTTCATTCTTGATTGACCCTTGGGTCTTCGTCGTGTGTACCTAATGTTGCCACTGTCTCTGGATTGTTCATTCTTGATTGACCATTGGGTCTTCGTCGTGTGTACCTAATATTGCCACTGTCTCTGGATTGTTCATTCTTGATTGACCCTTGGGTCTTCGTCCTGTGTACCTAATGTTGTCAGTGTCTCTGGCTTGTTCATTCTTGATTGCACATTGTGGTTTCTCTAACGTTTAATTACAACATGTACATGTGATTTAATTTATTTATCTTTTTTTTCCAGTTAACTCGAATGAACGCCTCGTGCTGTCTATGGGACTGAGCTTTATTGCACTTGTTATGTTTGCTAATCTAACAAAAGGTGAGTATAAACTTTATAAATTAGACAATTATATGAGTGAAATAAATTTAGGGATACATACTTTTGTAATACACCAACACATTAAGCTTGGTTTTATAGTATTAGCTCATTAAGGCAATGCGTGAATGAGTTACTTCTGGGTGATACTCTTTTTTAATAGACGCTGCGTGCCTGATTTTATAGTGATTATCACTAAACAATGTGTAATCTTAAATGATATTGGCTGTCCCTTGTATGTCTTCTTGTTTTATTGCTCCCAAAGACTTTGAAGTTATTTAGCTGTTCAATCGTTTGACTGTGATGAAGGTCATTCTTGAAGCGCGTCGTGTGCAATAAATGATATATCGACATGTTTATTTGTTTCAATTTGAACTTTTAACATAATAGATGTATATATAGTATTAATATTGCAAACTGCTAACAGAAACATCATTAAAATGGCTATATCCCAAAAACACGTGTGTAAAACATGTTTGTTTTTCATCCCTTACGTTATTTCAGTATTCGTCATAGAAAGAAATATTACTTGTAGCTTTATATAGAACAAAGCTGAGAGATCCTTTTTTGTGATGTCTATTGCAAATTAAAATTAAAGTATGCCATAAATTTCAAAATTAAATTGTTGATCCTGAATGTAATGACCTTGAACAAGCTGATTCAACCGTCATAGTTACTATTAAGTTAACTACTAGTATGACATTGTTCTTGATACTGTACTATTCATTTCTATGCCTTCCTTACTACTGGGAAAAGTACAGTTTAAACAGGGATGGTCCACAATTCCACTAATATCAACAAAACGAACAATCACCTGTCACCTCTAATCATTAAACATAACAAAGACCACGACATATTAGTGTTCATTGTCCTGTTCTGTCCATGTTGATATCCTCGTCACTATCTTAACAGTATGTGGTCCTTGCTAACTAAAATGAGATGAAATAGTCTGGGAAATGTATTGTCAATCTATACATTTTTGACAACTGGAGATCTACAATAAAGTCATCCAAAGGAAAAGTTTGGATCCAATTAACCGCTTTAACAGCACACCATGTATATGTCTATCCAGGTCAAAAGTTAGATTTCACAGCCTTCTGTCTTTGCTTTTTCTAATTATTCAGATTGATAATTGCCGAAGGAGTGCTTCGTGTTGTTATCGTTGGTTATATTATCGACTATCAGTTTTACTTCTTAATTGTATCACGCAACTCCTTTTATTTATTATATCCCCAATAGTTCTCTCGGATGATATTTGTACGTAACTTTAAGTTGGATTTTCTGAATGAATATTCACTAATAAATAGCAGGTTAATACAATGTATATATGTTTTAATTAATAGCTCATAGCTTTGGCTGTCACCCAACTTCGCTTGATATATTAAGCAATCAGTCACGGAATCATAGTGGTGAACATTTAATCTGAACGTGCACATTTTTTTTGCACTTGTTCTATTTGAGCAGTCAAATTGCATTGATTGGATAACGTTTAGTTTTATACTGTCACTGACCGAAATATGGCTTTTCTGGTACCCCTATCACATATTACCTATTGAGCATTGGGGAACTAGTTGTAAATCAATCCAGTTCACTTCCTGTTGATAGAAAATATGAAAACGGGCAATCAAGATATAATTGAATATATCAATGTAGATTTATTCCTGGAAATCGTCACCTGTACCCAGTAAAGATCAAACACTCAGCAATTACGTAATAGTAATTAAACCTATGGAATATGGAAGTAAAAATTAAAATTACCCATGATTCATTTGTTTCTAAGATATTTGTGATATCTTTTGACTGATGAAGATTATCCAGAAACGCATCGTGTGCAATAAAGTAGATATCTATATATTGTTTTATCTCTCTAATAGTCATAGTGATGGATCTTTAGATATGTTTATGTTAAATGAGAATTCTGATTATGGTAGCAGATATTTATTTCCGGTTTGACTTTTTAAAATATCTGATAACTCTGATTCATGTTGCATTTACTCTTTTAAACCTTTATTACATTTTTAAATTAATATTCGGACTCTATAATATTTAATCTAAATGGCTTTACAACAGAAATATGCAGTATAATGTATATTTGTATACGACATTAAACTACAATGTGGATTTCAAATGCCATGCATTGATCCATATTTCATTAACAACGTTATTCGGGTGTTTTTGTTTTTCTTGTCACATGATACGAAAAGATTTTAGAAACGTGTTTTTGTTGACGTTTTTCCATATAATCTAATTACAAGATTTAAATTTTTCCGAAAAATCGATTTTTGTTTTAGAAAACGTTTATGTTGACGTTTTTCCACATAAAACTCAATTATATTATTTAAAATTTTTCAGAAAAATTGATTTTTTTACAAGTATGTAAACTAATTAATTCATATAATGGAAATAAACATGTAATAAATTATGTCCAATACAAACATATATCAATTAAAAATTAAACCTATCACCAGTTTCATGAGAGAATATAGTCTGTTTAATATTAGCTTTATTGATTTTAATATTTATCTATAGGTTAGAGAAAGGGTTGTAGCTTTATAATGCATATGATAGTGTTTCGATAAAGACCATTATTTTAATAACTAAAGATATCCCTTTCTAAGATGTTTATGTGTATGATATTGTCAATGAACGTTAGAAAACCGAAAGGGCAATCAAGAATGGACAATCCAAATACATGGGCAATACTGAGCGCAAGCAAACAAAAAACCCAACACAGAAAATTGCAACGATGAAAAACACGGACACCACCAAACAAATGGGGTTGAACCCAGATTCCCGAGAAGAGTAAGCAGTTCCTGTTTCTTATAAGACAGCCGTCATGTTACTCAATAATTATATTAATAAAAAAGGAGATATCTAATTGAGTGCGCACAACGCGTTTCTGAAATAACCTTTGTCAGAGACCCTCATACTCAAAAGTGTGGAAATCCAAATAATTTAAAAAAAAGATCGTTGGGAGCAACAAAATCAAAAGGTCTAAGCAAAACCAAAAAGGTCTAACCAAAACCGAAAGGTCTAAACAAAACCAAAAGGTCTAACCAAAACCGAAAGGTCTAAACAAAACCAAAAGGTCTAAAACGATAGCCAAATTTAACTAATGGAGAGTGACATTCATTGTAATAATATCTACATTATTCAGGAAATGTAAATTTAAAAAAACATATATTCATATTTTGAAGGTGACAGACATCTCCATAAATTGTCATTTGGCTCAAAGTGCCATGAACTATTTGTTATATTATAAACAAAGTACCAAACCTACTTCAATCAGAACACAACTGGATTCATTATATGAACATTCTTAATACAAATACTAAAATAATCACTAAAATAACAGATACATGCACATATAAAAAAATGGAAATCTAAGTATCTCCATTGAAGCTTATTTCAAGCAGACACATCTTTAAAGGATTAAAGAAAGAACCAAAATACACAATATATGGAGACGAACTCCGAAACAACAAGATTAAGAGCACATTTAATTGTCAATAGTTTTAACATTGGTCATTAAGTGTTTTTGAGCGTGTTGTCTGTCTGTCATGTCTATTTAACAACAGGTATTACATAATATTCAAAGGTAATGTAAAACTGGAGACCAATGATGGTCAATTTCCGGGTTTCCTATTTTATTGGACCGGGACCGTTCTATATATCGGACCGCCTTGCTTACAAAGACAAATAATGTAAATAAAAACGGAAAGTATAATATTAGTAAATAAAGAGTCTGATAATATGAACACACTGTAACAGTAACTGTGGGTGGTTTGATAATATGAACACACTTAGACAGTAACTGTGGATGGTTTGATAATATGAACACACTTAGACAGTAAATGTGGGTGGCTTGATAATATGAACACACTTAGACAGTAACTATGGATGGTTTGATAATATGAACACACTGTAACAGTAATTGTGGGTGGATTGATAACATGAACACACTGTGACAGTAGCTGTGGGTGGTTTGATAATATGAACACACTGTAACAGTAGCTGTGGGTGGTTTGATAATATGAACACACTGTAACAGTAGCTGTGGGTGGTTTGATAATATGAACACACTGTGACAGTAACTGTGGGTGGTTTGATAATATGAACACACTGTAACAGTATATGTGGGTGGTTTGATAATATGAACACACTGTAACAGTATATGTGGGTGGTTTGATAATATGAACACACTGTAACAGTATATATGGGTGGTTTGATAATATGAACACACTGTAACAGTATATGTGGGTGGTTTGATAATATGAACACACTGTAACAGTAACTGTGGGTGGTTTGATAATATGAACACACTTAGACAGTAACTGTGGATGGTTTGATAATATGAACACACTTAGACAGTAAATGTGGGTGGATTGATAATATGAACACACTTAGACAGTAACTATGGATGGTTTGATAATATGAACACACTGTAACAGTAATTGTGGGTGGATTGATAATATTAACACACTGTGACAGTAGCTGTGGGTGGTTGGATAATATGAACACACTGTAACAGTATATGTGGGTGGTTTGATAATATGAACACACTGTGACAGTAACTGTGGGTGGTTTGATAATATGAACACACTGTAACAGTATATGTGGGTGGTTTGATAATATGAACACACTGTAACAGTATATGTGGGTGGTTTGATAATATGAACACACTATGACAGTAGCTGTGGGTGGTTTGATAATATGAACACACTGTAACAGTAGCTGTGTGTGGTTTGATAATATGAACACACTGTGTCAGTAACTGTGGGTGGTTTGATAATATGAACACACTGTAACAGTATATGTGGGTAGTTTGATAATATGAACACACTGTAACAGTATATGTGGGTGGTTTGATAATATGAACACACTGTAACAGTATATGTGGGTGGTTTGATAATATGAACACACTGTAACAGTATATGTGGGTGGTTTGATAATATGAACACACTGTAACAGTATATGTGGGTGATTTGATAATATGAACACACTATGACAGTAGCTGTAGGTGGTTTGATAATATGAACACACAGTGACAGTAGCTGTGGGTGGTTTGATAATATGAACACACTGTAACAGTAGCTGTGGGTGGTTTGATAATATGAACACACTGTAACAGTAACTGTGGGTGGTTTGATAATATGAACGCACTGTAACAGTAATTGTGGGTGGTTTGATAATATGAACACACTATGACAGTAGCTGTGGGTGGTTTGATAATATGAACACACTGTGACAGTAGCTGTGGGTGGTTTGATAATATGAACACACTGTAACAGTATATGTGGGTGGTTTGATAATATGAACACACTGTAACAGTAACTGTGGGTGGTTTGATAATATGAACGCACTGTAACAGTATATGTGTGTGGTTTGATAATATGAACACACTGAAACAGTATATGTGGGTGGTTTGATAATATGAACACACTGTGACAGTAAGTGTGGGTGGTTTGATAATATGAACACACTGTGACAGTAGCTGTGGATGGTTTGATAATATGAATACACTGTAACAGTATATGTGGGTGGTTTGATAATAGGAACACACTGTAACAGTATATGTGGGTGGCTTGATAATATGAACACACTATGACAGTAGCTGTGGGTGGTTTGATAATATGAACACACTGTAACAGTAACTGTGGGTGGTTTGATAATATGAACGCACTGTAACAGTAACTGTGGGTGGTTTGATAATATGAACACACTGTAACAGTATATGTGGGTGGTTTGATAATATGAACACACTGTAACAGTATATGTGGGTGGTTTGATAATATGAACACACTATGACAGTAGCTGTAGGTGGTTTGATAATAGGAACACACTGTAACAGTATCTGTGGGTGGTTTGATAATATGAACACACTGTAACAGTAACTGTGGGTGGTTTGATAATATGAACGCACTGTAACAGTATATGTGGGTGGTTTGATAATATGAACACACTATGACAGTAGCTGTGGGTGGTTTGATAATATGAACACACTGTAACAGTAACTGTGGGTGGTTTCATAACATGAACACACTGTAACAGTATATGTGGGTGGTTTGATAATATGAACACACTGTAACAGTAACTGTGGGTGGTTTGATAATATGAACGCACTGTAACAGTATATGTGGGTGGTTTGATAATATGAACAAACTGTAACAGTATATGTGGGTGGTTTGATAATATGAACACACTGTGACAGTAACTGTGGGTGGTTTGATAATATGAACACACTGTAACAGTATATGTGGGTGGTTTGATAATATGAACACACTGTAACAGTATATGTGGGTGGTTTGATAATATGAACACACTATGACAGTAGCTGTGGGTGGTTTGATAATATGAACACACTGTAACAGTAGCTGTGGGTGGTTTGATAATATGAACACACTGTGACAGTAACTGTGGGTGGTTTGATAATATGTACACACTGTAACAGTATATGTGGGTGGTTTGATAATATGAACACACTGTAACAGTATATGTGGGTGGTTTGATAATATGAACACACTGTAACAGTATATGTGGGTGGTTTGATAATATGAACACACTGTAACAGTAACTGTGGGCGGTTTGATAATATGAACACACTTAGACAGTAACTGTGGATGGTTTGATAATATGAACACACTTAGACAGTAAATGTGGGTGGATTGATAATATGAACACACTATGACAGTAACTATGGATGGTTTGATAATATGAACACACTGTAACAGTAATTGTGGGTGGTTTGATAATATGAACACACTGTGACAGTAGCTGTGGGTGGTTGGATAATATGAACACACTGTAACAGTATATGTGGGTGGTTTGATAATATGAACACACTGTGACAGTAACTGTGGGTGGTTTGATAATATGAACACACTGTAACAGTATATGTGGGTGGTTTGATAATATGAACACACTGTAACAGTATATGTGGGTGGTTTGATAATATGAACACACTATGACAGTAGCTGTGGGTGGTTTGATAATATGAACACACTGTAACAGTAGCTGTGGGTGGTTTGATAATATGAACACACTGTGACAGTAACTGTGGGTGGTTTGATAATATGAACACACTGTAACAGTATATGTGGGTAGTTTGATAATATGAACACACTGTAACAGTATATGTGGGTGGTTTGATAATATGAACACACTGTAACAGTATATGTGGGTGGTTTGATAATATGAACACACTGTAACAGTATATGTGGGTGGTTTGATAATATGAACACACTGTAACAGTATATGTGGGTGATTTGATAATATGAACACACTATGACAGTAGCTGTAGGTGGTTTGATAATATGAACACACAGTGACAGTAGCTGTGGGTGGTTTGATAATATGAACACACTGTAACAGTAGCTGTGGGTGGTTTGATAATATGAACACACTGTAACAGTAACTGTGGGTGGTTTGATAATATGAATGCACTGTAACAGTAATTGTGGGTGGTTTGATAATATGAACACACTATGACAGTAGCTGTGGGTGGTTTGATAATATGAACACACTGTGACAGTAGCTGTGGCAGGTTTGATAATATGAACACACTGTAACAGTATATGTGGGTGGTTTGATAATATGAACACACTGTAACAGTAACTGTGGGTGGTTTGATAATATGAACGCACTGTAACAGTATATGTGTGTGGTTTGATAATATGAACACACTGTAACAGTATATGTGGGTGGTGTGATAATATGAACACACTGTGACAGTAACTGTGGGTGGTTTGATAATATGAACACACTGTAACAGTATATGTGGGTGGTTTGATAATATGAACACACTGTAACAGTATATATGGGTGGTTTGATAATATGAACACACTATGACAGTAGCTGTGGGTGGTTTGATAATATGAACACACTGTAACAGTAACTGTGAGTGGTTTGATAATATGAACGCACTGTAACAGTATATGTGGGTGGTTTGATAATATGAACACACTGTAACAGTAAGTGTGGATGGTCTGATAATATGAACACACTGTAACAGTAAGTGTGGATGGTTTGATAATATGAATACACTGAAACAGTCACTGTAAGTGGTTTAATATTCATGGTGGTGATTGGAAGTTTAGTTGATGAAAACAAATAAGATATTATTTCTCCTTTTTAATCTTTTCGTTTTAATTTTTATGTTGAATTTCCGAATATAACTAATATATTTACGCTTGAACTGAAAAACGAGTTTCACTAGTGGAGCAGGAACTGCTTACCCTTCCGAAGCGCCTGAGTTCACCCCCCGTGCTTAGTGGGGTTGGTGTTACTCGAGCTTTAGTTTTAAATGTAATGTTGTGTAGATCGTTGATGCCCTTTTCCTTTTTGCCATTGTGTTGTCTATTCTTTTTTGATTTACGGATTCTGATGTCCGCTTTGGTTTCTTCAAACTATTCTTAAATTCAATCGTGACTGAAATTTCGGTACCTAGTACAGATATAAGACAAATTACCCCAAGTGTTTACTTTCTATAACATAGTTCAACAGGCACAGACTGATATTGATTTTAAAAAAATCATTTGAAACTCTGATAAAATTCATATCTTTTTTTCAAATGTTTATACATTATTGATTTCATTATTTTTTTGTATTACTGGCAAACACGTCTGATATTTTCAATGGCTAGAACAAATTTACAACTCTTATCAGCATTCTGCTTGTGTGCGCATAGCAAATATTGAACAGAAATGTAGTTATGAAAATCTATTAAAAATTAGATGTCTATGGCATCTTTGTTCTACTTTTTTTCTAAGGAACATTCCTTACATCTGAAAACATTCGATATCGGGTCATGTCAGTTGTCTTTCCATTATCAATTGGATTACGCTAGACTTCATGGGATTATATATACGTTCGGATGTTTTCACTAAAAGATATATTAGAGGTAGTTAGTAGGCTTTGTCAACTACTGTTGACACCAATCACCATAGCAACAGACAACAGTCTTAGTTATGTATTATAGACAATCTTCAATGATGAAAGTAATTTTAACATTGAAAATAAGCAAGAAAATAGCTTCAAATCAGATTATTATAAATATTTAGAAATGCAATGGAGTATTTTGACGTTTCACAAGGTCGGTTGCTGGGTAACCTATCTGACCGCACCAATTTAACTTCAATTTTAGACTCTTTACCGTCTACGGACGGAAATGGGTAAGCGTGGTCCAATTAACTTCTAAAAGTTACATGCAACTTTCTAACGTGAGAATGACACATGTGCCATTCAACGAATGTTTTAGGAATTATCTCTAGGGTTGTACAATTCACTTTATTCTTACAGCATGTACAATTTGTTTAACTCTGCCACATTGTTGTGCCTGTCCCAAACACTGGATTTCAAACGTAATATGTCGTGGTTGTGTCAGTATTCAGTGAGTGAAGGAGAGAGGAAATTGTTCATTTTGCTGATATTGGTGGAATTGTTGACTGTCAAACGTTATATTCATAACAGGTCCCAGTTACACAAATAATTGTGTAAAGCAAGTTCCTGGCTAAATCGTAGGCATAAGGTTTAAACTAATGGTGTCATTAATAGGCCAGGAGGTGTTACCACTTCCGGATCATTTTGCCTAAATTTCGATTTTTGTTATTCGAGCTTTTCTTCTTTTTGCATTTCAGTTTCCAATATTATTACCCTTCCATTCGGATTATCAATTTTGTTTTTTTACTTCTGATCTTTATAATATTATTGGTTTGCGTACAATGAATAAAGTTGCATCGCCCACTGAACAACCAGTCTCTAATACACATTTTAATGTAAATAAATATATAGAGAAATTAGATTGCAATATCTTGAAGTTTATCAATAAAAAAAGAGAATGTAATTGAACTATTTTTAATCAAATGTGTATAAATTATACAGTAACGAAGTGCTATTAGGTGTTATGCGCCTTACATAACATGTATACCAAGTGCAATGTCATCGATTTTCTTGTTGATTTATACAAATAAATTCATTGTTTTTTTAATCCACTATTAACCTGTTTTCAAATGTAGCATTGAATAATTTGTAAGGATTTTTTCTGACATAAAAGGAAGCGATGTTCATTGATTTCCAAATGTGCTATCAAAGATGTATATAAGAAATAAAAACCTATGTTTGTGCTATAAAAGTAGAAAGTAAACGTTAGAGACTACCGAAAGGGCAATCAGAATTGGACAATCTAGAGAAACTGGCAACATAGGGTACAGGGTTAGGGTTAGTTTTATGGTGTTTAATCCGGAGAAAACCACCGACTTGCCGCAAGTATCTGACAAACAACATAGGGGACATTATGACCATTGTTTGTCCTCTCGTCCTTTTTCCTATGACCATTGTTTGTTCTCTCGTCCTTTTTCCTATGACCATTGTTTGTCCTCTCGTCCTTTTTCCTATGACCATTGTTTGTCCTCTCGTCCTTTTTCCTATGACCATTGTTTGTCCTCTCGTCCTTTTTCCTATGACCATTGTTTGTCCTCTCGTCCTTTTTCTTATGACCATTGTTTGTCCTCTCGTTCTTTTTCCTATGACCATGTTTGTCCTCTCATCCTTTTTCCTATGACCATTGTTTGTCCTCTCATCCTTTTTCCTATGACCATTGTTTGTTCTCTCGTCCTTTTTCCTATGACCATTGTTTGTTCTCTCGTCCTTTTTCCTATGACCATTGTTTGTTCTCTCGTCCTTTTTCCTATGACCATTGTTTGTCCTCTCGTCCTTTTTCCTATGACCATTGTTTGTTCTCTCGTCCTTTTTCCTATGACCATTGTTTGTTCTCTCGTCCTTTTTCCTATGACCATTGTTTGTTCTCTCGTCCTTTTTCCTATGACCATTGTTTGTCCTCTCGTCCTTTTTCCTATGACCATTGTTTGTCCTCTCGTCCTTTTTCCTATGACCATTGTTTGTCCTCTCGTCCTTTTTCCTATGACCATTGTTTGTCCTCTCGTTCTTTTTCCTATGACCATGTTTGTCCTCTCATCCTTTTTCCTATGACCATTGTTTGTCCTCTCGTCCTTTTTCCTATGACCATTGTTTGTCCTCTCGTCCTTTTTCCTATGACCATTGTTTGTCCTCTCGTCCTTTTTCCTATGACCATTGTTTGTCCTCTCGTTCTTTTTCCTATGACCATGTTTGTCCTCTCATCCTTTTTCCTATGACCATTGTTTGTCCTCTCATCCTTTTTCCTATGACCATTGTTTGTCCTCTCATCCTTTTTCCTATGACCATTGTTTGTCCTCTCGTCCTTTTTCCTATGACCATTGTTTGTCCTCTCATCCTTTTTCCTATGACCATTGTTTGTCCTCTCGTCCTTTTTCCTATGACCATTGTTTGTCCTCTCGTCCTTTTTCCTATGACCATTGTTTGTCCTCTCGTCCTTTTTCCTATGACCATTGTTTGTCCTCTCGTCCTTTTTCCTATGACCATTGTTTGTCCTCTCGTCCTTTTTCCTATGACCATTGTTTGTCCTCTCGTCCTTTTTCCTATGACCATTGTTTGTTCTCTCGTCCTTTTTCCTATGACCATTGTTTGTCCTCTCGTCCTTTTTCCTATGACCATTGTTTGTCCTCTCGTCCTTTTTCCTATGATCATTGTTTGTCCTCTCGTCCTTTTTCCTATGGTCATTGTTTGTCCTCTCGTCCTTTTTCCTATGACCATTGTTTGTTCTCTCGTCCTTTTTCCTATGACCATTGTTTGTCCTCTCGTCCTTTTTCCTATGACCATTGTTTGTCCTCTCGTCCTTTTTCCTATGACCATTGTTTGTCCTCTCGTCCTTTTTCCTATGACCATTGTTTGTCCTCTCGTCCTTTTTCCTATGACCATTGTTTGTCCTCTCGTCCTTTTTCCTATGACCATTGTTTGTCCTCTCGTCCTTTTTCCTATGACCATTGTTTGTCCTCTCGTTCTTTTTCCTATGACCATTGTTTGTCCTCTCGTCCTTTTTCCTATGACCATTGTTTGCCCTCTCGTCCTTTTTTCTATGACCATTGTTTGTCCTCTCGTCCTTTTTCCTATGACCATTGTATTGACTGTCCTTCGATTTATCCTTTTAGTATCTTCAACCAATTCATATGAATATCACTAAAGAATTTATTATATAGTTATCAATAATTCACAAAGTATTTAATTTTCAAAAGAAATAAAATATGACTAGTAGTGAAGAAAATCCAACATTACAATTATTTGATAGTTGTGTGCATTGTATTACTTTTTTTATTAGCGTGCTACCTGCTAGAAATTTATAGTCAATCAGGCCACAGAGGAATAATTGAAAAATTTCGAAACATTTTATAAACACTCTTTAAATTCTAATTAGTCAATCACGACCTTCCAAGTTTTATTTCTACGACTTCTTGGATATTTTGAGACATACACAAAATACCCAAAGTGTGACGAAAGGCCGAAGTAGACAATGGATGATAGCAAAAAAAAACTAACAGTAAAAAAATAACATATGTCGGAACAATACAAATAAACACGAAAATTAAGTGCTCTTGAAATGTTTGACGATCCTGTTTATGTACCGTGGTTTACTTGTTCCCAAAAACCATTAAATTATTTGAATTTCCAATATTTTGCATTTGAAAGTATTTGGTAAAATATGAATCCAGAAGCGCATCGTGCGCACTAAATTAGATATCTTCGGTTTTATTAGATGATTTTGTCTATACTCTTTAGACCATTTGGTTTTCTTGCGCCAAAAGACCTTTCAATTATTTGGTTTTACAATATTTTGCCTATTAGCGTTTCTGATAAATGTCATTCCATTCCAGAAACGCACCGTGCGCCCTAAATTAAATATCCAGGATTTATTTATTACAATATCTTACTTTATTAATGATATCTGAACATCATTTTTACTTGTAAGAGATATCCTTCTCTGACATGCTTCAAACAATTTCAAAGAATGCATGTTGTACTAATCCTTTTACTATCAATTTCATTATAAAATGGTTATTGAAGAACAGAACAAATACTACGCCTGTTGAAATCTCTTAGAAACCGACGCGTTGAAAGTTATTAGCACTTTTGTGCACAAAGGTTTCTTATTTTCAATTTAGATAATTGAAATTTTAATCAATACGAGATTTTTTTTGGCAAGTTGGAATTGAAATGCATACATTAGACTTAAGGTAATTTTCTTCTAGATATAAATGAACATCAATCTGCTCTGATAAGAATTAAAATAAATCCTTTATTCTTAAATTAGAATTTGAGGATTTGTAAATTTAAAGTGCATCTTAAGTAGTTCATTTTATTATGCAAGGACATTAATGTTATATATATATATATATATATATATATTTATATATATATTTATATATATATTGTTCTCGGAAAATAAATTGTCCAACTTTGCAGCAACAACGGTGGATGTCTAGAATAACTGATATTATTTAAAAATTAATTACCAATTATGAAACTAACACCACCAATAAATGATTATTTTCCATGTCTAGCACTTGGGTGTCAGCTACACCAACGTCAAAACCACGTGATCTTGATCTCCGACACGTTATTTTCACGAATATGAGAAAAATGTTTTTTTCATGATAATCCTTATTCGAATATTAATCCGAGTATTTTGCTAATTCAAACTAAAATAACAGGTCTCTTTAATCTTAAGATGTGATAAAGTGTCAGTTTCTTGCGGCAGCTCAGTGCCTTTACCATGATAGTCACTAAAACAGACCGCCAATATAAAACTAATATACTGTTGGTAGAAGTGTTTAAACAACACTTGTAGATAACGTTTATCCTGCTGTGTGAACGTCAAACGTCAAATTTAACCATTAAACAGACGGAAAAAATGACAGCAAGTAATCCAACGGAATGAAACGGGATCGAAAAACGCCTGAGGGAGATTGTACAGTATTCAGGAACTTTACATTTCAAACATAAATACATCTACAAAGTATGTCAGTGCCGAAACACTGTCGACTGGACGGATGATACCCTCGATGACTAATAGTCCATCAGCAGAGGTATCGTTAAAGTGATAGTATTAAAAATTAAATATAAAATTAGATTAATTTTACTTCATTTTAACTTTTTTCCTGGTTAACCCACGTTGTATTTGAGGATAACACTTATAAATGCACATATATGTTGTTCGTATTGATCGGTTCATTAGACAAACAATTTCCATATATACAAGAGTCAACAAATTGTTACCGTGGTTACCGATCAATAATAACATATTTGACTTTTAGATTATGATTTAGTGATGTAAGATTTGTTTTGATTGATGTGTTAAAACAGTTTCAAGAAACAATAACATTGCTATATAATACATCATCACATTTTATACAATTTCCAGATATTGTTAAAACACTTACATTCGAAAGTTACATTTCACGGATTGCTGATAAAAGCCAGTGGCGGATAAGAGAAGCCCTCTCGTTGGAGGTTGTCAGGCTATGATACGTGTACCAATAGTAGGTCACGTGTTTGGAGAGTGCCACCCGTCCTGCACATTAAAACCGATTTCGAAAAAGAGTAGCCGCTACAACAGATTAAATATTTTATTTCTACCCAAACCTCCATATGTTTTCGGTTTGCCCATCCCTCCCTCTTTCCTATATGGATTTTATATATTGTTGAACATAGTTGAATATATACATTTATATAAAATGTAGTGTGCACTACACGTCTAAGGAACAACCCTCACCAGGTACGCTCGAAATCGAAAGATTGGAAAGTCAAATAATTAAAAAAAAAAAAAAAAAATAGTCATATAAATATATATATATATTTAAACGTTTCATTTCTTAGTGTTGTTTCCGAAATAAAGCTATATAATATAAATGTACTTCGCTTGAGCTTTAAATTCGTGGATTAATGGAGTCGGAAATCCCCAAAAATTGGTTCCCGCGCAAAAAAAAAAGGTTTTCACAGTAGGGAATTTTTAGCACGGAAGAAAACATGGTTCTATATTACTAATTTAATCGCGTATTACTTATCTAATATAGCTGTGAAGAGGTAATATTCGCGATTTATTTGCCATAGTCTGTGATTGCTGTTTAACGCTAAGTTTTAGATGTTTTAAGTTTATCATCGCGAGAAAATGATACATTTTTATGGTGACAATGTTCACTGTGCGCCAGACCAACATGATGAGTTGAATTTTAATGGTGCTAGCTTACTGAAAAACCAGTCGACGGAAAGACATGTCGCTTCACACGGACACATCGTGATTCCATGCAAGCCTAACAGTCTATGATCTGACTACTTAATGCTACATTCCTAGCGGAGAAGTATCAAATACAAACACTACAGTCCTTGGTTTGATCCGACTTAAACTCCAATCAACGATAGAACAAGTACTTGAGGCGAGTACGTTAACGATTACACCATCGATGAGGTTGTTTTTCCACTTCTAGACATACAGCCTGTTGTGTCATTAAAATGCCATCAATTAAAATTTAGAGGTGACGTTTATGTATTTGTTTTAAGAGAATGTTGTCTCAAATCTTATTTACTTTAACGATTTTCTCGTTGTTTCTAATGTTTGTCTGGATAAGATTCTAAAATTAATTATTCTGTTGCCAATTTATAACATATTGTCATTTAATTATATTAGCTTTCGTCAATGTTAAAATGAGATAGGCAGGGGACACAACTCTTTTTCACATTTTTTAATTATGTTATCTTTCGGCTATGCTTAAATGAGACGTGGGACACAACTCTTTTTTGCATTGTTTCGGCTGTGTTTAAAGGAAACAGACAGGGGACACAACTCCTTTTCACATTTTTAATTATATTAGCTTTCGGTTATGCTGAAATGGGACAGGTAGGGGACATGACTTCTTTTCATATTTTATTGTATGCACCATTGAACGGAGCGAGTGAAACAACTTGTGAAACTAGATATTAAGATAGAAAACGTATTACATATTTATAGATACATGTATAATGTTTTCTATATAACACCATGGTAAGTCATTGACCTCAATATCCAACCGATTACTAGGTGCTAGCTTAATAACTATATTACATTGCTTAATTTGATATTCCGTATTGTGGCGTCATGGGAAGGTATTATACATGTTTATGTATAAAATATTATGTTATACAACCGAGGGCCTCGGTGGTCGGGTGGTTAAAAGGTCGTGGACTTTTGACCACTGGCATTAAAATGTTGTAAATGTTCAATTGTATAGGTTAAATTGAAGACATCACATCTAAAGGTTTACGTCCACGGATATGTTCCACTTGTCATAAGTACGCTCCGGTCCTTTCCTCATTCATGACTTATCACCGAGTTTGTAACTAGAGTACCATGACGGGCGCCACTATTGGAGCAGGAGCTGCTTACTCTTCCGGAGCACTTGGGTTCACTCCCGGTTTTTATTACGAATCGTGTTGCTCGAACTTTAGTTTTATGTGTAATGTTTTGTAGATCATTGTTTTCTTTTGGCCATTGTGTTGTCCTGTCTTTCTTCGGTTCACTAATTCTGATTACCCCTTTGGTATCTTCAAGCTCTTCTTAGCACCTTACATGTTAGCTTAAATTAGATTTACATTTACGACAGTCTTAAATGCAGCAAATATCAGCATACAATTTGTTGAGTAATGAAAAGACTGTCATCAAATTAATATGATATTCTTTTGTTTAAAGCAAAGTAGAAGAAAAGTGTTCATGCCTAATCACCATGGCAACGACAATCAAAGTTTCGCCATTTGTTTTGTCTACGTAAACTCGTCTACCAAGTGCGACATAACAATTTGCACGATTAAACAATTTAAGTACAGTATTTTGATTTGGAACACTTCTTGTTGATAATTTAATAAGACATATAAGCGTAAAATAATGGCAGTCATTTGGGTCTAGAAAACTATTGAATTGTTAGAAGCCTATTACATCATCACAAATCCCCGCCGGTATTCAGCAAATTGAATTGATTCTATTAGAAGCAAATCTATAGAATGACAGCGTCAGCGTAAAAAAAAATTAACGGAATTAAAGCAGTGTAAAATTGGAAACACAACATTATCAGAATTTTTGCCATTGTGGAATATTTTAACAATTATTCTAAATGAAAAAAAACCCTCATTTTGTACTCATGCGAGAGAGTTTACAAACTAAAGAATTTGAAATTGGAGACTGAAAAATATTTATGTATCCAGTGTAAAATAGAATATTACTTATGAATGGTTGTATGTTTCTAATTCAAATCGTCACAATCGTAGTGCAGATTGTAAATATTGCATTAATAAAAGCGTAAATATCAAATTTAATGCGCACGACGCGTTTCTGAAATAAACTCCACCAGGTACGCTCAGAATCGAAAGATTGAAAAGCTTTGGGAGCAATAAAACTAAAGGGCATAAAATGGATAGCCAAAATCGGCTAAGGTCAAATATGCCCGAGGGAGGGGAATCTTAGTTACTCTTTATTTAAACGGTTTCTATGGTTATAGCAGGGTTTGTATGTTTTTATAAAACTGTTTCTATGGTTATAGCAGGGTTTGTATGTCTTTATAAAACTGTTTCTATGGTTTTAGTAGGGTTTGTATGATTTTATAAAACTGTTTCTATGGTTTTAGAAGGGTTTGTATGTTTTTATAAAACTGTTTCTATGGTTTTAGAAGGATTTGTATGATCTTATAAAACTGTCTCTATGGTTTTAGAAGGATTTGTATGATCTTATAAAACTGTTTCTATGGTTTTAGCAGGGTTTGTATGATTTTGTAGAACTGTTTCTATGGTTTTAACAGGGTTTGTATGATTTTTTTAGAACTGTTTCTATGGTTTTAGCAAGGTTTGTATGATTTTATAAAACTGTTTCTATGGTTTTAGCAAGGTTTGTATGATTTTATAAAACTGTTTTTATGGTTATAGCAGGGTTTGTATGATTTTATAAAACTGTTTCTATGGTTTTAGCAGGGTTTGTATGATTTTATAAAACTGTCTCTATGGTTTTAGAAGGATTTGTATGATCTTATAAAACTGTTTCTATGGTTTTAGCAGGGTTTGTATGATTTTGTAGAACTGTTTCTATGGTTTTAACAGGGTTTGTATGATTTTTTTAGAACTGTTTCTATGGTTTTAGCAAGGTTTGTATGATTTTATAAAACTGTTTTTATGGTTATAGCAGGGTTTGTATGATTTTATAAAACTGTTTCTATGGTTTTAGCAGGGTTTGTATGATTTTATAAAACTGTCTCTATGGTTTTAGAAGGATTTGTATGATCTTATAAAACTGTTTCTATGGTTTTAGCAGGGTTTGTATGATTTTGTAGAACTGTTTCTATGGTTTTAGCAAGGTTTGTATGATTTTATAAAACTGTTTCTATGGTTTTAGCAGGGTTTGTATGATTTTATAAAACTGTCTCTATGGTTTTAGAAGGATTTGTATGATCTTATAAAACTGTTTCTATGGTTTTAGCAGGGTTTGTATGATTTTGTAGAACTGTTTCTATGGTTTTAGCAAGGTTTGTATGATTTTTTAAAACTGTTTCTATGGTTTTAGCAGGGTTTGTATGATTTTTTAAAACTTTCTATGGTTTTAGCAGGGTTTGTATGATTTTTTAAAACTATTTCTATGGTTTTAGCAGGATTTGTATGATTTTTTAAAACTGTTTCTATGGTTTTAGCAGGGTTTGTATGATTTTTTAAAACTATTTCTATGGTTTTAGCAGGATTTGTATGATTTTTTAAAACTGTTTCTATGGTTTTAGCAGGGTTTGTATGATTTTATAAAACTGTTTCTATGGTTTTAGCAGGGTTTGTATGATTTTATAAAACTGTTGCTATGGTTTTAGCAGGGTTTGTATGATTTTATAAAACTGTTGCTATGGTTTTAGCAGGGTTTGTATGATTTTTTAAAACTGTTTCTATGGTTTTAGCAGGGTTTGTATAATTTTATAAAACTGTTTCTATGGTTTTAGCAGGGTTTGTATGATTTTATAAAACTGTTGCTATGGTTTTAGCAGGGTTTGTATGATTTTTTAAAACTGTTTCTATGGTTTTAGCAGGGTTTGTATGATTTTATATAACTGTTTCTATGGTTTTAGCAGGGTTTGTATGATTTTATAAAACTGTTGCTATGGTTTTAGCAGGGTTTGTATGATTTTTTAAAACTGTTTCTATGGTTTTAGCAGGGTTTGTATGATTTTATATAACTGTTTCTATGGTTTTAGCAGGGTTTGTATGATTTTATATAACTGTTTCTATGGTTTTAGAAGGGTTTGTATGATTTTATAAAACTGTTTCTATGGTTTTAGCAGGGTTTGTATGTTTTTATAAAACTGTTTCTATGATTTTAGCAGGGTTTGTATGAATTGTTTCAGCTGTTTCTATGGCTTTAGCAGGGTTTGTATGATTTTATAAAACTGTTTCTATGGTTTTAGCAGGGTTTGTATGATTTTTTAAAACTGTTTCTATGGTTTTAGCAGGGTTTGTATGATTTTTTTAGAACTGTTTCTATGGTTTTAGCAGGGTTGGAATGATTTTTTTTAAACTGTTTCTATGGTTTTAGCAGGGTTTGTATGATTTTATAAAACTGTTTCTATGGTTTTAGCAGGGTTTGTATGTTTTTATAAAACTGTTTCTATGATTTTAGAAGGGTTTGTATGATTTTATAAAACTGTTTCTATGGTTTTAGCAAGGTTTGTATGAATTGTTTCAGCTGTTTCTATGGCTTTAGCAGGGTTTGTATGATTTTATAAAACTGTTGCTATGGTTTTAGCAAGGTTTGTATGATTTTATAAAACTGTTGCTATGGTTTTAGCAAGGTTTGTATGATTTTTTTAGAACTGTTTCTATGGTTTTAGCAAGGTTTGTATGATTTTTTTAGAACTGTTTCTATGGTTTTAGCAGGGTTTGTATGATTTTGTAGAACTGTTTCTATGGTTTTAACAGGGTTGGTATGATTTTTTTTAAACTGTTTCTATGGTTTT
Organism: Bathymodiolus brooksi; assembly: GCA_963680875.1. Classification (NCBI taxonomy): domain Eukaryota; kingdom Metazoa; phylum Mollusca; class Bivalvia; order Mytilida; family Modiolidae; genus Bathymodiolus; species Bathymodiolus brooksi. The sequence continues at coordinate 20,833,874 of OY804585.1, forward strand.
AGCAGGGTTTGTATGATTTTATAAAACTGTTTCTATGGTTTTAGCAGGGTTTGTATGATTTATTAAAACTGATTCTATGGTATTAGCAGGGTCTGTATGATTTTTTTAAACTGTTTTTATGGTTTTAGCAGGGTTTGTATGATTTTATAAAACTGTCTCTATGGTTTTAGAAGGATTTGTATGATCTTATAAAACTGTTTCTATGGTTTTAGCAGGGTTTGTATGATTTTGTAGAACTGTTTCTATGGTTTTAGCAAGGTTTGTATGATTTTTTAAAACTGTTTCTATGGTTTTAGCAGGGTTTGTATGATTTTTTAAAACTTTCTATGGTTTTAGCAGGGTTTGTATGATTTTTTAAAACTATTTCTATGGTTTTAGCAGGATTTGTATGATTTTTTAAAACTGTTTCTATGGTTTTAGCAGGGTTTGTATGATTTTTTAAAACTATTTCTATGGTTTTAGCAGGATTCGTATGATTTTTTAAAATTGTTTCTATGGTTATAGCAGGGTTTGTATGATTTTATAAAACTGTTTCTATGGTTTTAGTAGGGTTTGTATGATTTTTTAAAACTTTCTATGGTTTTAGAAGGGTTTGTATGATTTTATAAAACTGTTTCTATGGTTTTAGCAGGGTTTGTATGATTTTATAAAACTGTTTCTATGGTTTTAGCAGGGTTTGTATGATTTATTAAAACTGATTCTATGGTTTTAGCAGGGTCTGTATGATTTTTTTAAACTGTTTTTATGGTTTTAGCAGGGTTTGTATGATTTTTTAAAACTGTTTCTATGGTTTTAGCAGGGTCTGTATGCTTTTATAAAACTGTTTCCATGGTTTCAGCAGGGTTTGTATGATTTTTTTAAACTGTTTCTATGGTTTTAGCAGGGTCTGTATGATTTTTTAAAACTGTATCTATGGTTTTAGCAGGGTTTGTATGATTTTTTTAAAACTGTTTCTATGGTTTTAGCAGGGAATGATTTTTTTAAAAACTCTTTATATGGTTTTAGCAGGGTTTGTATGATTTCTTAAAACTGTTTCTATGGTTTTAGCAGGGTTTATATGATTTTTAGTATCTTTTTAGCATTACCTGCAGTTTAACTCCACCTATCCCAAACCAGAGTCTCGAAGTCCCATTTCATGATCTTTTTTATGTTTAATGAGTTGAGGTGGTAGTAGTTGAATTACTTACCTTCACTGTTTAAAGTTTATAACAGTTTATGTTAAGACAAACAACTCATATTTGAAACATCACGAAAGTATTATTTTTAAAAGATATACTGATTGTTTGATTGGTCGTTTGACTTGCACTTGGCAATTTTCGGCTATTTCGCGACAAGCACGCTAGATCAGAATGTATACCTCTTTTGTGATAGGCATGCGGTCACACATGAAGTATCGAATTAAATAGATTATAATATTAAATTAAGGGATAGACAATAATAATAATTGGCACTACATGTGTATTGGTCTACATACACGTATTTATTGATAAGCTGATTGTTACTTACATGTACCATCAAGTGTGCAATATCATAATGAACACAAAGATGTCCTTAAAGGCGGAAATTTAGATTGCAGCATAAAACAGATGGATAATTTCACGAGACATGGGTTCACTCCCTTTTTTGTGTGGTCTGTGTCGCTCATGTTTTTTAGTTTTCTGTGTTGTGTTTTTTGTTTTTGACACAATTGTTCGTATACCCACCCAACTGCCTGTTTACCAGATACATTGATTTGTCACGAATATAGCTGAAATACTTCTTTCTAAAATTATTTTAATTTTTGGTCGCATCTAAGTTGTTTTTGTTTCTCATTTCAAAAGATTGTATGGAAGGAAAATTTGTTGGTTTTCTTTGTCTTCAGATTTTCAGCAAACAAAAAAATAAATAGGAAATCGAAGTACATTTGTGATTTTTTTTCAGCGATTTTAAAGACTTTTTTTTCGTTGAAATTCTATGCATCCATTATTGTGATAATTCAATTTAAAAAAAAAACTATCTTTTTTTCAGGTCAAAGTAGCACTGTGAATGAAGAATATATTTTCCCCATATATACAGCAAGTAGCGAAGATTGTAATATTGTACTTGAATTCAACTCGATGTCTTTCACAAGAAAAGCTTTACAAGTTACCATGACAACTAATTACAACGAAACCTACAATAGTGTTTTAGATGAAATACCATTTGTTAAGCCTTTGAAACAGTATCTTAATCTGAACGCTTCAAAAGGTTTGTAGCAAAGTAGATTGTTTTAGATTATATTAATTGTAAACTTGAATCTTATATTAATCAACTTTGTAAGCTTTGCAAATTAATATTCCTTATATTGTTGTTGCTATGGATACAAGGTTGCGATTTCAATATTAGTATTAAATTATATTATTTAGTGAGCTTGACTCTTTAGGCGGTGCTGTGTACTCCACAGGACACAACCCTGGACAAGTAAATGTATCAGTGGCTCATGATAAGGACCGTTGGTTTTTTGTCTGGTGAGGAGGGGGGCACTTTAGGAATAGTTGGGTACTGGGCTGCAGTTGAGGTTTGAATCTCAAAAACACCCCCAATCCATACATGTATGAAGGATCGCCATGGAAAACCCGACCTGTTTATATATTAGCAGTTCGAAAACCATTGCTGTACATGAACTGTGCAGGTATTGGTGACACATGCATATATATATATATATATATATGAATTAAAAAAAAATTAAATAAACACACAAAGACAGTCAGATATAAATTGTGTGGTCACGATCGAATGGTAGTTAGATTTACAACTACCTATGCAATGGCTACCTATCACCACTGAAGCTGTGAATTTGAATCCTTCTCAAGCGAAATGTACCGAATACAACATTATGTGATGAAGTTTGTCAGTGATTTTCGACAGCCTTCCGCCAACAATTAAATTGACCGCCACGATATAACTGAAATATTGTTGAAGTGGTATTAAACACAATAACTCTAACCCCTATAAATTGTGCACGTTTTCGGATAATATTATAACATATAACAGAAACTTTCCAGAGTTATTAAGACGGTTTTATTTTAGCAATGAAAAAAAGCTTGGATCTTTGAGACATATGATGCATTGATTTTATCAAAGCTTACGAAATAATACCTGTATTTTTCACTATATCAAGGGCCCGGGTGGGTCAATGAGTTAGGTAGTTGGATTACCTAACAACTCATACAAATCTATCACCAATACGGCGTGGGTTCGCGCCCGGCTTTGTAAATTAAAAAAAAACCCGATGTATTCGACTCGCAGTGATAAAGTTTACTAGTTGCTTGCCCATGGTCGGTGGTTCTCTCCGGGTACTCCGGCTTTTTCCACCACTAAAACTTGTCGCCATGATATAGCTGAAATATTGCTGAAAGTGGCGTTAAACACAATAAATCAAATCAAATCAATCTTCACTTTATCTACTTACAAAATACTCACCTATTGATGCATTGACTTGTCATGACTGCAATAATGATGAAAGCCACAATCTTAAACCGAATAAAGATTTTTTTTTATATACATGAAACAGTTTGTAATACGAGTATGCTTAGACAATTTAATACTGTGGTTAATGGCAGATATTAGTGATATTACTGCATATTTAAACCTTAAAGGGGAAACCCAGTATAAGACGTATGTTTATTTCAAACAACAAACGTAGCAAAACAGCTTAAGCGTTTCTATCGTTAGAGAATACCGGAGGAGAGATCAAAAATTGACAATAGGGCACACAAATCGAAGAAAAACAAAACAAAAACACAACACAATATGTCTTGGACACCACTTAGTCAATAGTATCGTCGCACAGAAGGCTAAAAAATATGATTTTCATTATTTTGTGGAACTCTTTGGTATTGAAAAGCACAACACTTGCATTATTCTAAATCACACCGTTTGCTCCAGTTTCCTTGTACATGTACCAAACATTCGCTAACAACACAGATTATAAATAGCCAAATCAAAGCAAAATTATCGAACCATAAAATGTTTTTGAAGAAAGTGAATGCAATATCTTAGATGAGTTGTTACCGTTCTAAGAAAAGATTGGAGAAGTACAGAAAAAGAAGACAATTACGCTATTGTTTCGGCGTTTAAATGTTGACGACTTTTAATTTCGTCTACCGAATATTCAGAATTAAAATTATAAGGAACTAAAATCCATATTGTCTGATTCCCTCTTCAGTAAAACTCTGTAAATGTTAATTTTCGTGATTATTTGATAATGTGTATTGCGTTGATAACTGATGTTCGAATAAACCGAAACAGACGTAGTGACGTCACTACCTTTGTCAATATGACCGCTGCCTTGCGGGCTCGAAATTTATAATATTTAATGTTAGCATTCTTTTTATTGTAATCTATTGCTTTTCTAATAAGTCATTACGTTTTCATAACATACATTTTATGATTTGGTTTCCTTCCCCTGTAATAAATGTAAAGAAAACTGTCATTTGCATAAACGGAACCACAATGACATGTGTTTGTTAAAGACATGTCATGTTAAACACGACATGTTCTGGTTATCGGCATGTAGATATAATACTGTTTTCATATGGTTAAATTTAGAATTGATGACTTCCCCTTTCAATATTGTACAAGCTAATTTAACAGTACATCGATTAGTTTTATACGGGTTTTTTTTACCAGAAACATTTTACTGTTTCACAGCCAATGGTTAACCAGTGTTACTATATATAGGCTATTAACGACCGGAAGTTGACATTTTTTTCTCGAAATGAAAAAGCTGCAAAAGCTTAGTAATTCTTATATTAACCAACGGGAAATGTCATATTTGTCGGAACGTGAACACTAATAGGAAAAATGTAAGGTAATCAGGTCTGTCGACAACTGTTTCATCGATTGGCAATTAATTTCAGATTTACGGGCGCTAAATATATCATAATAGAATAAATATGTTATGAATCCATAAGTTCATCCAGTATAATATTTCATTCATATTTGCGATTCAATACGAAAGCAGTGAGAAAAAAAAAAAAAAAAAAAAAACGAACAAACAAACAAAAACCAATTAAGGCCATAAATATTATGAATTCATCATAAATTCATCTAGTATCATATTCCATTCATATTTGCGATTCAATAAACAAGCAGCAAATTTCTTTTATTAAAATAAAAACAAAAAACAAGAAGAAAAGAAAAAACAACAATAGGCAATCCAAACAGACATGTAGTATTGATATACATTCATTTATATATTGAAATAATGGTTGAGGCCATCGACTCTCTTTCATAGAACTAATATTTTACATATTAAATATAGTATTATAATGTTCAAGATTATAACGTTCTTTTATAACAATGCTGTTCGCCCGGTGATATGTGAGGGTTGGCGTTTTGCTCGCATGTGGAAAGAACTTGCATGACCACATCATTTCATTGATAGGGGAAGTTTGGACCAATGAAACTAGTTTAACCCCACCACGTGCTATGTGTTATTGAAGTGTCTGCATCAAGCCAGGAAATTGAGCGGTGCTGGATGTATCGATATTGCCTGTTTCTAAAATTTCTTTTTTTATTGCATTTTAAAATGTTACGACAGTGTAGTATTTCTTGTTTTTAATTGCATTATTTATTCCGTCTGCTCTGTGGTTTTTGTTAGGTGTATATTTCTGTCTAGTTTCTATTTCATATATTTTAAAAGACTAACAGGAATCAATATTTAATAGAACAAATTAACAAACAATTTTACAGGTACTTAATACTATATTCATGTGTATGTGAAAAGATGTAATTTTCTCTATATTAATATTTATTACGTTTTAAATATACATCGAATCGTTAATTATTTTAAGTATTTTTCTTTATTCAAGCAAGCCCAAATATTGCTTTCAGAAATTATAAAGTTGCATTCATTGATTGATTGATCAAGGCAGAGATTCCACGATTGACCCGATTCCAGTAATATATTCCACGAAAGCTTGTAAATCTAGCGTTTGAAATTAGAACTTCATGACCATGCTACTTAAGGATTGATCGCAATTTTTGTTCGGTTCATGAAGAAATAACCTCAATCAGGTTTTGCACACCGGGTAACCCGCGAATGAACCGAACAAATAATTTCAATCAATCCTTATAAATTAATTCAAACTTTTTTTGTTATGATATTGAAAAATATATTTATTTTTTCAAAATAAGGCAAATAATCGGAAATAAATTTAAATAACCCCAAAGGTGCCTCATTTAAAGAGAATCATCTGATGACAACGGCACGCGACGCCTTGAGAACAATCCTATTTTTAGATTCCGTTCATTGACAAATAACCTCAACTTTTTAAACCAATCAAAACACGTATAAAATGACATGTGACTAAAATTAATTTATTCTGTGATGACTGTGTTTTATTTTACTCGCCACGTTTTATTGAAGTGCATATACCAAGCTAAGATAGTGAGCGATCCTATATTCGTGTGTTAGGGGTAATGCATTTGTTATCTCTTCCTACGATTTGTTTTTGATTTTGATTGCTTTGCCCTAAATCTGTTCTAGGTTAAGTACTCTTTTTATCATATTGCTATGTGCTCATTTGAACTGTATTAATTTACACTGTAAATGAGAAAAATAACCGACTTTCAAAGGATACATTGATCCAGTCATTAGCAGGTATAATGACTTCTTGTCATTATATCGTTAGTACCTAAACATATATAATTACCAGGTAATTATGCACACCAGTCCAGGCCAAGGTGAACAAGTATGATATCAAAAGTCATTTGATGTCGACAACATCAATGCCCAGAAAACAGCGTGTATCTGGATTGCATGTTTCAATATACTCGTGTTGATGTTTAAAACATATAAAACGGACCAGGATCAAAGCGTATCCGATTGTTTTGTATAATAAATCGCCAAGAAAAAATACAACAATAAAAGGTAGAAAAGGTGCCAAGGGAACAAGAACAACAAATACAACAATGAAAGGAAGACAATGTACCACAATGAACAGAAACCACAGATACAACAATACAAACAAGAACAACAGGTGTCACAATGAACACGAACAACGAATACAACAATAAAACAAGAACAACAGTACCACAATAAACGAGAACAACGAATACAACAATAAAACAAGAACAACAGGTACCACAATGAACGAGAACAACGAATACAACAATAAAACAAGAACAACAGTACCACAATAAACGAGAACAACGAATACAACAATAAAACAAGAACAACAGTACCACAATGAAGGAGAACAACGAATACAACAATAAAACAAGAACAACAGTACCACAATAAACGAGAACAACGAATACAACAATAAAACAAGAACAACAGGTACCACAATGAACGAGAACAACGAATACAACAATAAAACAAGAACAACAGTACCACAATGAAGGAGAACAACGAATACAACAATAAAACAAGAACAACAGGTACCACAATAAACGAGAACAACGAATACAACAATAAAACAAGAACAACAGTACCACAATGAAGGAGAACAACGAATACAACAATAAAACAAGAACAACAGTACCACAATGAAGGACAACAACGAATACAACAATAAAACAAGAACAACAGTACCACAATAAACGAGAACAACGAATACAATAATAAAACAAGAACAACAGGTACCACAATGAAGGACAACAACGAATACAACAATAAAACAAGAACAACAGTACCACAATAAACGAGAACAACGAATACAACAATAAAACAAGACCAACAGTACCACAATGAAGGAGAACAACGAATACAACAATAAAACAAGAACAACAGTACCACAATAAACGAGAACAACGAATACAACAATAAAACAAGAACAACAGGTACCACAATGAACGAGAACAACGAATGCAACAATAAAACAAGAACAACAGTACCACAATAAACAGAAACCACAGATGCTACAATACAAACAGGAACAACAGGTACCACAATTAACAAGAACAACAAATACAACAATGAAAGGAAGAAAATGTACCACAATGAACAGAAACAACAGATACAACAATACAAACAAGAACAACAGGTGTCACAATGAACACGAACAACGAATACAATAATAAAACAAGAACAACAGTACCACAATAAACGAGAACAACGAATACAACAATAAAACAAGAACAACAGGTACCACAATAAACGAGAACAACGAATACAACAATAAAACAAGAACAACAGTACCACAATGAAGGAGAACAACGAATACAACAATAAAACAAGAACAACAGTACCACAATGAAGGAGAACAACGAATACAACAATAAAACAAGAACAACAGTACCACAATGAAGGAGAACAACGAATACAACAATAAAACAAGAACAACAGTACCACAATAAACGAGAACAACGAATACAACAATAAAACAAGAACAACAGGTACCACAATGAACGAGAACAACGAATACAACAATAAAACAAGAACAACAGTACCACAATAAACGAGAACAACGAATACAACAATAAAACAAGAACAACAGTACCACAATGAACGAGAACAACGAATACAACAATAAAACAAGAACAACAGTACCACAATGAAGGACAACAACGAATACAACAATAAAACAAGAACAACAGTACCACAATGAACGAGAACAACGAATACAACAATAAAACAAGAACAACAGTACCACAATGAAGGAGAACAACGAATACAACAATAAAACAAGAACAACAGTACCACAATGAAGGAGAACAACGAATACAACAATAAAACAAGAACAACAGTACCACAATAAACGAGAACAACGAATGCAACAATAAAACAAGAACAACAGTACCACAATGAACGAGAACAACGAATACAACAATAAAACAAGAACAACAGTACCACAATAAACGAGAACAACGAATACAACAATAAAACAAGAACAACAGTACCACAATGAACGAGAACAACGAATACAACAATAAAACAAGAACAACAGTACCACAATGAAGGAGAACAACGAATACAACAATAAAACAAGAACAACAGGTACCACAATAAACGAGAACAACGAATGTAACAATAAAACAAGAACAACAGTACCACAATGAACGAGAACAACGAATACAACAATAAAACAAGAACAACAGTACCACAATGAACGAGAACAACGAATACAACAATAAAACAAGAACAACAGGTACCACAATAAACGAGAACAACGAATACAACAATAAAACAAGAACAACAGTACCACAATGAACGAGAACAACGAATACAACAATAAAACAAGAACAACAGTACCACAATGAACGAGAACAACGAATACAACAATAAAACAAGAACAACAGTACCACAATAAACGAGAACAACGAATACAACAATAAAACAAGAACAACAGGTACCACAATGAACGAGAACAACGAATACAACAATAAAACAAGAACAACAGGTACCACAATTAACGAGAACAACGAATACAACAATACAACAAGAACAACAGGTACCACAATGAACGAGAACAACGAATACAACAATAAAACAAGAACAACAGTACCACAATAAACGAGAACAACGAATGTAACAATAAAACAAGAACAACAGTACCACAATGAACGAGAACAACGAATACAACAATAAAACAAGAACAACAGTACCACAATAAACGAGAACAACGAATAAAACAATAAAACAAGAACAACAGTACCACAATGAAGGAGAACAACGAATACAACAATAAAACAAGAACAACAGGTACCACAATGAACGAGAACAACGAATACAACAATAAAACAAGAACAACAGTACCACAATGAACGAGAACAACGAATACAACAATAAAACAAGAACAACAGTACCACAATGAAGGAGAACAACGAATACAACAATAAAACAAGAACAACAGTACCACAATAAACGAGAACAACGAATACAACAATAAAACAAGAACAACAGGTACCACAATGAACGAGAACAACGAATACAACAATAAAACAAGAACAACAGTACCACAATGAAGGAGAACAACGAATACAACAATAAAACAAGAACAACAGGTACCACAATAAACGAGAACAACGAATACAACAATAAAACAAGAACAACAGTACCACAATGAAGGAGAACAACGAATACAACAATAAAACAAGAACAACAGTACCACAATGAAGGACAACAACGAATACAACAATAAAACAAGAACAACAGTACCACAATAAACGAGAACAACGAATACAATAATAAAACAAGAACAACAGGTACCACAATGAAGGACAACAACGAATACAACAATAAAACAAGAACAACAGTACCACAATAAACGAGAACAACGAATACAACAATAAAACAAGACCAACAGTACCACAATGAAGGAGAACAACGAATACAACAATAAAACAAGAACAACAGTACCACAATAAACGAGAACAACGAATACAACAATAAAACAAGAACAACAGGTACCACAATGAACGAGAACAACGAATGCAACAATAAAACAAGAACAACAGTACCACAATAAACAGAAACCACAGATGCTACAATACAAACAGGAACAACAGGTACCACAATTAACAAGAACAACAAATACAACAATGAAAGGAAGAAAATGTACCACAATGAACAGAAACAACAGATACAACAATACAAACAAGAACAACAGGTGTCACAATGAACACGAACAACGAATACAATAATAAAACAAGAACAACAGTACCACAATAAACGAGAACAACGAATACAACAATAAAACAAGAACAACAGGTACCACAATAAACGAGAACAACGAATACAACAATAAAACAAGAACAACAGTACCACAATGAAGGAGAACAACGAATACAACAATAAAACAAGAACAACAGTACCACAATGAAGGAGAACAACGAATACAACAATAAAACAAGAACAACAGTACCACAATGAAGGAGAACAACGAATACAACAATAAAACAAGAACAACAGTACCACAATAAACGAGAACAACGAATACAACAATAAAACAAGAACAACAGGTACCACAATGAACGAGAACAACGAATACAACAATAAAACAAGAACAACAGTACCACAATAAACGAGAACAACGAATACAACAATAAAACAAGAACAACAGTACCACAATGAACGAGAACAACGAATACAACAATAAAACAAGAACAACAGTACCACAATGAAGGACAACAACGAATACAACAATAAAACAAGAACAACAGTACCACAATGAACGAGAACAACGAATACAACAATAAAACAAGAACAACAGTACCACAATGAAGGAGAACAACGAATACAACAATAAAACAAGAACAACAGTACCACAATGAAGGAGAACAACGAATACAACAATAAAACAAGAACAACAGTACCACAATAAACGAGAACAACGAATGCAACAATAAAACAAGAACAACAGTACCACAATGAACGAGAACAACGAATACAACAATAAAACAAGAACAACAGTACCACAATAAACGAGAACAACGAATACAACAATAAAACAAGAACAACAGTACCACAATGAACGAGAACAACGAATACAACAATAAAACAAGAACAACAGTACCACAATGAAGGAGAACAACGAATACAACAATAAAACAAGAACAACAGGTACCACAATAAACGAGAACAACGAATGTAACAATAAAACAAGAACAACAGTACCACAATGAACGAGAACAACGAATACAACAATAAAACAAGAACAACAGTACCACAATGAACGAGAACAACGAATACAACAATAAAACAAGAACAACAGGTACCACAATAAACGAGAACAACGAATACAACAATAAAACAAGAACAACAGTACCACAATGAACGAGAACAACGAATACAACAATAAAACAAGAACAACAGTACCACAATAAACGAGAACAACGAATACAACAATAAAACAAGAACAACAGGTACCACAATGAACGAGAACAACGAATACAACAATAAAACAAGAACAACAGGTACCACAATTAACGAGAACAACGAATACAACAATACAACAAGAACAACAGTACCACAATGAACGAGAACAACGAATACAACAATAAAACAAGAACAACAGTACCACAATAAACGAGAACAACGAATGTAACAATAAAACAAGAACAACAGTACCACAATGAAGGAGAACAACGAATACAACAATAAAACAAGAACAACAGTACCACAATAAACGAGAACAACGAATAAAACAATAAAACAAGAACAACAGTACCACAATGAAGGAGAACAACGAATACAACAATAAAACAAGAACAACAGGTACCACAATGAACGAGAACAACGAATACAACAATAAAACAAGAACAACAGTACCACAATGAACGAGAACAACGAATACAACAATAAAACAAGAACAACAGTACCACAATGAAGGACAACAACGAATACAACAATAAAACAAGAACAACAGTACCAAATAAACGAGAACAACGAATGCAACAATAAAACAAGAACAACAGTACCACAATGAACGAGAACAACGAATACAACAATAAAACAAGAACAACAGTACCACAATGAAGGAGAGCAACGAATACAACAATAAAACAAGAACAACAGGTACCACAATTAACGAGAACAACGAATACAACAATAAAACAAGAACAACAGTACCACAATGAACGAGAACAACGAATACAACAATAAAAGGAAGAAAAGGTGCCACAATGAACAGAAACCACAGATGCAACAATACAAACAGGAACAACAGGTGTCACAATGAACAAGAACACAACAAATACAACAATGAAAGGAAGAAAAGGTGCCACAATAAACAGAAACCACAGATGCAACAATAAAACAAGAACAACAGGTACCACAATAAAACAAGAACAACAGTACCACAATGAACGAGAACAACGAATACAACAATAAAACAAGAACAACAGGTACCACAATGAACGAGAACAACGAATACAACAATAAAACAAGAACAACAGGTACCACAATAAACGAGAACAACGAATACAACAATAAAACAAGAACAACAGTACCACAATAAACGAGAACAACGAATACAACAATAAAACAAGAACAACAGTACCACAATGAAGGAGAACAACGAATACAACAATAAAACAAGAACAACGGTACCACAATGAAGGAGAACAACGAATACACCAATAAAACAAGAACAACAGTACCACAATAAACGAGAACAACGAATACAACAATAAAACAAGAACAACAGTACCACAATGAACGAGAACAACGAATACAACAATAAAACAAGAACAACAGTACCACAATGAAGGACAACAACGAATACAATAAAACAAGAACAACAGTACCACAATAAACGAGAACAACGAATGCAACAATAAAACAAGAACAACAGTACCACAATGAACGAGAACAACGAATACAACAATAAAACAAGAACAACAGTACCACAATGAAGGAGAACAACGAATACAACAATAAAACAAGAACAACAGTACCACAATGAAGGACAACAACGAATACAACAATAAAACAAGAACAACAGTACCACAATAAACGAGAACAACGAATACAATAATAAAACAAGAACAACAGGTACCACAATGAACGAGAACAACGAATACAACAATAAAACAAGAACAACAGTACCACAATGAAGGAGAACAACGAATACAACAATAAAACAAGAACAACAGTACCACAATGAACGAGAACAACGAATACAACAATAAAACAAGAACAACAGTACCACAATAAACGAGAACAACGAATACAACAATAAAACAAGAACAACAGTACCACAATGAAGGAGAACAACGAATACAACAATAAAACAAGAACAACAGTACCACAATGAAGGAGAACAACGAATACAACAATAAAACAAGAACAACAGTACCACAATGAAGGACAACAACGAATACAACAATAAAACAAGAACAACAGGTACCACAATGAACGAGAACAACGAATACAACAATAAAACAAGAACAACAGTACCACAATGAAGGAGAACAACGAATACAATAATAAAACAAGAACAACAGTACCACAATGAACGAGAACAACGAATACAACAATAAAACAAGAACAACAGGTACCACAATAAACGAGAACAACGAATACAACAATAAAACAAGAACAACAGGTACCACAATGAAGGAGAACAACGAATACAACAATAAAACAAGAACAACAGGTACCACAATAAACGAGAACAACGAATACAACAATAAAACAAGAACAACAGGTACCACAATGAACGAGAACAACGAATACAACAATAAAACAAGAACAACAGTACCACAATAAACGAGAACAACGAATACAATAATAAAACAAGAACAACAGTACCACAATAAACGAGAACAACGAATGCAACAATAAAACAAGAACAACAGTACCACAATAAACGAGAACAACGAATACAATAATAAAACAAGAACAACAGTACCACAATGAACGAGAACAACGAATACAACAATAAAACCAGAACAACAGTACCACAATGAAGGAGAACAACGAATACAACAATAAAACAAGAACAACAGTACCACAATAAACGAGAACAACGAATACAACAATAAAACAAGAACAACAGTACCACAATGAAGGAGAACAACGAATACAACAATAAAACAAGAACAACAGGTACCACAATGAACGAGAACAACGAATACAACAATAAAACAAGAACAACAGTACCACAATGAAGGAGAACAACGAATACAACAATAAAACAAGAACAACAGGTACCACAATGAACGAGAACAACGAATACAACAATAAAACAAGAACAACAGTACCACAATGAAGGTGAACAACGAATACAACAATAAAACAAGAACAACAGTACCACAATGAAGGAGAACAACGAATACAACAATAAAACAAGAACAACAGTACCACAATGAAGGAGAACAACGAATACAACAATAAAACAAGAACAACAGTACCACAATGAACGAGAACAACGAATACAACAATAAAACAAGAACAACAGTACCACAATGAAGGAGAACAACGAATACAACAATAAAACAAGAACAACAGTACCACAATGAAGGAGAACAACGAATACAACAATAAAACAAGAACAACAGTACCACAATGAAGGACAACAACGAATACAACAATAAAACAAGAACAACAGTACCACAATAAACGAGAACAACGAATACAATAATAAAACAAGAACAACAGTACCACAATGAAGGAGAACAACGAATACAACAATAAAACAAGAACACCAGTACCACAATGAACGAGAACAACGAATACAACAATAAAACAAGAACAACAGTACCACAATGAACGAGAACAACGAATACAACAATAAAACAAGAACAACAGTACCACAATGAAGGAGAACAACGAATACAACAATAAAACAAGAACAACAGTACCACAATAAACGAGAACAACGAATACAACAATAAAACAAGAACAACAGTACCACAATGAAGGAGAACAACGAATACAACAATAAAACAAGAACAACAGTACCACAATGAAGGACAACAACGAATACAACAATAAAACAAGAACAACAGTACCACAATAAACGAGAACAACGAATACAACAATAAAACAAGAACAACAGTACCACAATGAACGAGAACAACGAATACAACAATAAAACAAGAACAACAGTACCACAATGAAGGACAACAACGAATACAACAATAAAACAAGAACAACAGTACCACAATGAAGGTGAACAACGAATACAACAATAAAACAAGAACAACAGTACCACAATGAAGGAGAACAACGAATACAACAATAAAAGGAAGAAAAGGTGCCACAATGAACAGAAACCACAGATGCAACAATAATAACAAGAACTAAAGGTTCCACAATGAACAATTTAGGAAACAAGAAAAGCATTTATCGCTATTTTGCGGCATTTTCCTTTAATCTTGATATCTGATAATTTTCCATCTCACGCTAGTAGAGTGAGATGGAAAATTAATGCTAATCGCTAAGCGTTGTCAAGGACGCACGTATTATTATCGCTGTTTTCTAATATGACGTTATAATGACGTCACATTACCAAATCGTTTATAATAAGTGATTTACGATATAAAATATTAATTGTGTTTAAAAATATGTCAGTATCTCAACAAGAATTATTTAATTATGAATACAAAATAGCGATAAAATAATTAAAGATTTGAAACATCAATTGTCCATTAATGAAAAACCAGAATTAGCAGTTCGTTTCGGAAGATAATTGAATTTTAGGAAAACCTAACGAAAGACAAGACATTGTGTGCTATTGTCTCTTAACTTAATTATCGGTTAAAACATCCGTAATTTACAACATTTAGCTACATCAGTCTGATGAAAAAACATCATTTCCCAACTCAGTTTTTGTCTAATAGCTCCCCTTAAGATTACTGCCTGTGATCAATGATTGGTTGTTTGATTGTTGTTTCTATGAAGGAAGGAATATCACTATACAATTAAATCAACTTCAACGAACAAGACAAAAACTATGCGTCAATCCCGACACAATAAAACAATAAAATACATCAATAAATACAGAGAGAGATATTGATGAGTTTTTATTGTTGTATTTATTAGTTTCTATTAGATAGTACACCTCATTCATGTTGCTAAAATAGAACACATTGTTTTCAACCATTCATTAAACATTTTAAGATTCGATTTTTTGGTGTTTTCACTTTCAGCAATATTTCAGCTATATCATGGCGGCCAACTTTATCACTTGCGGTTGCGAGTCGAGTGTTATTTACAAAGTCGGGCGCTAACCCACGCCGTATTGGTGATAGGCTTTGTATGCGTTGTTAGGTAATCCAACTACCTAACTCATTGAGCCACCCGGGCCCAACATTTTAAGACAATTTTGCGAAATCGTGAAAAGTATATATATATATTGTCTGAAAATCATTGAAACACATTGTCTATTGGAATTTGTAGCTCGCTAGAAGCATAACTATTTTAAGTAAACGAAAATAAATATTTAACCATTTTAGTCTGGGATTTAGAATTAACAATGGCAAGTTGCTATGATAATACTTGACATTTATAAGTGGGGAACATATTCCTTTTAATAAATGACACTAAATAAAAATCACATTTAATTTAATATTTTCCATGCACTTTTTTAATTTGATGAGAATTTCGAATTACCTAAAAAGGGTATTTGTGTAATTGTATCAAATGAAATAACGTCGACTTTTCATTAAAAATTTGTTTTTGGCGTATTTTGGTTCTCATAAAAAACTGAAACGTTGCTTGTTTGGTAACCATTCGTTAGTTAATTCAGTCATCCAATAAGCTTGGTGGTTCTCTTGAATTGGTCCATCATTATTGGATAAATAAACGTTAGACTATGACGAAAAAGCAATAAATAATGGACAATCCAGAGAAACTTGCAGCATAGGGTACACAAGACGAAGAAAATGTGACTGTTTCCAATGACAGTTTTTTTCATTCAAGGCTATGACTTTGTGGTCATTGTAAGTTGTCAATACTCAGATAATTAGGCATTAGTATCTAAAACCCTTACCAGATCCACATATCACATGTCTATATCTTTTAGACGATGATCCCTATTAAAAAAAATGTTAATAACAAGTCTATAAATGCGTGCTATTTTTTTCCTTTTCCGAGTAGAAATTTTCTTGCATTAATGCGTTGCCATGTCTGCAGGAAAAGTTTGAAGATACCAAAGGGCAATCAGAAGCCATGAATCGAAGACAAAACATTGTTTTCCTTTTCCGAGTAGATATTTTATTGCATTAATGCGTTGCCATGTCTGCAAGACAGGTTTGAGGATACTAAATTGTAATCAGAAGCCATAAATCTAAGACAAAAACATACAATAAAATGGACAAATGAAATGGAGCGATGATTACAAAACACTGAACAGAAAATCAAAGAATGAGCAACAGGCAACACGAATTTCCTGTTTGTGCAAAGATTTTTTTTTTCGAGAAATTTACGTTTAATTTTACTCTTGTTATTATTTCAGTGTTCACCTTGACAACAAACGACACAATGACGTTATTACTACGTCATAAAGAAGGTGACGTGCTACAACTGTTGAACACAGAAACATTAGGAACAAAATACGTTGTTAGTATTGAAAAGTATTCATTCATTACGATATATGGGACAGAAAAAGTCACTAACGTGACTATTGTTGCTGTTCACAATTCGCTTAATAACACACACAAACTGGATTTTGGTGAAACTGTGTCCTTCTCACCAGTGATATCAGGGATATATCACGTTGAAGGCTCCGGAAAAATAGGAATCATATATAGCAACATGGATTTAACTTATATGTGTGATAATACAGTCAACATTGTTTGGGAAATGATTCCTCCCTTGGAGTACGCCGGAAGTGAGTTCATGCTGTACATTCCTGATGTTCAAAGTGCCTATCTGGAAGTTTTAGGTATGTATGAGATGAGCTATATGTAAATATTTTTACTTTCTTAAAGGAGAGCGACATTCTATGAAAAGGAGAGTGACATCCCCCAAACAGGAGAGTGACATTCCCCAAACAAAAGAGTGACATTCTCTAAATAGGAGAGTGACATCCCCAAACAGAAGAGCGACATCCCCCAAACAGGAGAGTGACATTCCCCAAACAAGAGAGTGACATTCCCCCAACAGGAGAGTGAGATTCTCCAAACAGGAAAGGGACATTCCCTAAACAGGAGAGGGACATTTCCCAAACAAGAGAGTGGCATTCTTCAAACAGGGGGGAGTTACATTCTCTAAATAGGAGAATGACATCCCCTAACAGGAGAGCGACATCCCCCAAACAGAAAAGTGACATTCCCCAAAAAGGAGAGTGACATTCTCCAAACAGGAGAGTGACATTCCCCAAACAGGAGAGTGAAATTCCCCAAACAGGAGAGGGACATTCTCTAAACAGGAGAGTGACATTCTCTAAACAGGAGAGTGACATTCTCTAAACAGGAGAGAGACAATCTCTAAAGAGGAGAGTGACATCCCCAAACAGGAGAGTGACATCCCTCAAACAGGAGAGTGACATTCCCCAAACAGAAGAGTGACATTCCCCAAACAGGAGAGGGACATTGTAAAAGAAGGAGAGTGACATCCCCAAACAGAAGAATGACATCCCCAAACAGGAGAGTGACATTCCCCAAACAGGAGAATGACATTCCCCAAACAAAAGAGTGACATTCTTCAAACAGGGGAGAGCTACATTCTCTAAATAGGAGAGCGACATCCCCCAAACAGGAGAGTGACATTCCCCAAACAGGAGAGTTATATTCCCCAAACAGGAGCGTGACATTCCCCAAACAGGAGAGTGACATTCTCTAAACAGGAGAGTGACATTCTCTAAACAGGAGAGTTATATTCCCCAAACAGGAGCGTGACATTCCCCAAACAGGAGAGTGACATTCTCTAAACAGGAGAGTGACATTCTCTAAACAGGAGAGAGACATTCTCTAAACAGGAGAGTGACATTCTTTAAACAGAAGAGTGACATTCCCCAAACAAAAGAGTGACATTCCCCAAACAGGAGAGGGACATTGTATAAAAAGGAGAGTGACATCGCCAAGCAGAAGAATGACATCCCTCAAACAGGAGAATGACATTCCCCAAACAGGAGAGTGACATTCCCCAAACAAAAGAGTGACATTCTTTAAACAGGGGAGAGCTACATTCTCTAAATAGGAGAGCGACATCCCCCAAACAGGAGAGTGACATTCCCCAAACAGGAGAGTGACATTCTCCAAACAGGAGAATTATATTCCCTAAACAGGAGCGTGACATTCCCCAAACAGGAGAGGGACATTCTCTAAACAGGATAGTGACATTCTCTAAACAGGAGAGTGGCATTCTCTAAACAGGAGAGTAACATTCTCTAATCAGGAGAGAGACATTCTCTAATCAAGAGAGGTTTGGTTTAGGTTTATGGTGTTTAGCACCACTTTCAACACTATTTCAGTTATATCGTAGCGGTTAGTTTTATTGTTGGGAGTACCAAGAGAAAACTACTGACCCCCCTCAAGTCACTGAGAAACTTTATCACATTATTATAGAAAACCACTGACCTCCCTCAAGTCACTGAGAAACTTTATCACATTATTATAGAAAACCACTGACCTCCCTCAAGTCACTGAGAAACTTTATCACATTATTATAGAAAACCACTGACCTCCCTCAAGTCACTGAGAAACTTTATCATATTATTATAGAAAACCACTGACCTCCCTCAAGTCACTGAGAAACTTTATCACATTATTATAGAAAACCACTGACCTCCCTCAAGTCACTGAGAAACTTTATCACATTATTATAGAAAACTACTGACCTCCCTCAAGTCACTGAGAAACTTTATCACATTATTATAGAAAACCACTGACCTCCCTCAAGTCACTGAGAAACTTTATCACATTATTATAGAAAACCACTGACCTCCCTCAAGTCACTGAGAAACTTTATCATATTATTATAGAAAACCACTGACCTCCCTCAAGTCACTGAGAAACTTTATCACATTATTATAGAAAACCACTGACCTCCCTCAAGTCACTGAGAAACTTTATCACATTATTATAGAAAACTACTGACCTCCCTCAAGTCACTGAGAAACTTTATCACATTATTATAGAAAACCACTGACCTCCCTCAAGTCACTGAGAAACTTTATCACATTATTATAGAAAACCACTGACCTCCCTCAAGTCACTGAGAAACTTTATCACATTATTATAGAAAACCACCGACCTCCCTCAAGTCACTGAGAAACTTTATCACATTATTATAGAAAACCACTGACCTCCCTCAAGTCACTGAGAAACTTTATCACATTATTATAGAAAACCACCGACCTCCCTCAAGTCACTGAGAAACTTTATCACATTATTATAGAAAACCACTGACCTCCCTCAAGTCACTGAGAAACTTTATCACATAATGTTGTATCGAGCACACATCGCCATAATTGGGATTCGAACTTACAACGTTAATTGTAATTAGTACTGATTGAATAGGTAGTTGTAAATCCAACTATCATACGATCATGACCACGACAGCTCTGACGATAGGCCGTATTTCATCCATTATAGAGGCATATAAAACCGTTTTCTGTGTGAATCACATCCATAGCCATGAAGACAATGTAACACATTGTAAAATCATGTGTTTTTCAAAGTACTACTGTTTCTATTGAACTCAAACTGGTAATTGGATATCCCTTTACCATGTTTATATGTCGTGCAGATCACATTACATGGATATCCACCATGCAAGACGTATTTAGCTTTCTGAAACAAATTAATTTGAATTTTCGTTTGATCGTTGAATGTTTTTTCTTTAATGTTTATTTGTAATCTAACATCATTAACAAGCTAAAAAAAACATATTGCACGGAAATAGCATCGTTTATTATTGTCTGATGAAGGCCTTCAAGGGAAAAACAATATTGATAGATTGTCATTTAACATAAATTTATCAGTATATCAGCTATAATCGTGACAAGAACAATTTTAAAAGCAATAAATCATTCAACGCAGAAGGTTGCACTGAGATGGACCTATGGGAAATATATCTATGAAGCATAAACTATTGTTAATGTTTGACAGTAAATTGGACATGGATGTTCATTCTATTATACTTCCAAACACTGCTTGTCATGTTGATTGAAGACGATATGATAGCTGTTATCTTTGAACATAATGAGTCAATGGATTCAAAAACATAAAAGTACAACCAGATCGTATCAAATGATTGTATTAGAACATGGAAATGTACTACGGCTAATTTACACATAGAAATGTACTGCGGCTAAGTTACACATAGAAAATATACTAAGGCTAATTTACAATACAAATGTACTACGGCTAATTTACACATGGAAATTACTACGGCTAATTTACACATATAAATGTACTACGACTAATTTACACATGGAAATATACTTCTGCTAATTTACACATAGAAATGTACAATGTCTAATTTACACATATGAATGTACTACGGCTAATTTACATATGGAAAGTACTACGGCTAATTTACACATGGAAATGTATTCTGGCTAATTTACACATAGAAATGTACTACAGCTAATTTACACATAGAAATGTACTACGTCTAACTTACACATAGAACTGTACTACAGCTAATTTACACATAGAAATGTATTACAGCTAATTTACACATAGTAATGTACTACGGCTAATATACACATGGAAATTACTACGGCTAATTTACACATAGAAATGTACTACGGCTAATTTACACATGGAAATATACTTCTGCTAATTTACACATAGAAATGTACTACGGCTAATTTACACATAGTTATATACTACGGCTAATTTAGACATGGAAATGTAGTATGACTAATTTACACATAGAAATGCACTACAGCTAATTTACACATAGAAATGTATTACAGCTAATTTACACATAGAAATGTACTACAGCTAATTTACACATAGAAATGTACTACGGCTAATTTACACAGACATGTACTACGGCTAATTTACACATAGAAATGTACTACGGCTAATATACACATAGAAATGTACTACGACTAATTTCCACATAGAAATTTACTACAGCTAATTTACACATAGAAATGTACTACAGCTAATTTACACATAGATATGTACTACGGCTAATTTACACATAGAAATGTACTACGGCTAATTTACACATAGAAATGTACTACGACTAATTTACACACAGAAATGTACTACGGTTAATTTACACATAGAAATGTACTACGGTTAATTTACACATAGAAATGTACTACCGCTAATTTACACATAGAAATGTACTACGGCTAATTTGCATATAGAAATGTAATACGGCTAATTTACACATAGAAATGTACTACGGTTAATTTACACATATAAATGTACTACAGCTAAATTACACATAGAAATGTACTACGGTTAATTTACACATAGAAATGTACCACGGTTAATTTCATATATTGAAAATGTATAAAGATAAGGAAGTCAACAAAAATGTCAAAATATTTTTCTTTATCAATGTGTGACGTAAAAGTGTTTTTGACATTTACTTCACTGAATTTGGTACTGTTTTGACAACTGTTTTACCTATTTTGTTCACAAGTATTGTTATAAATACTGTTATAGTGACAGCCGGAACCTTTGAGCCGTAATGAAAGCGGGAGGTTTGGCGGTTTAAAATCTGATTCAACCCACCATTTCTTTAGAAATGCCTGTACCAAGATAGGATCATTACGGTTTTCACAGTTTTCCGGTTGTTGACTGATTTTGTCTGTTTATATACTTATGAGTTTTGACTTTCCCTTTGTAAGATTGTTCGGAGTTCGGTAATTTTGTTATTACCCTTATTTACACATGGAAATGTACTACGGCTAATTTACACATAGAAATGTACTACGGTTAATTTACACATAGAAATGTACTACGGTTAATTTACACATATAAATGTACTACGCTAATTTACACATAGAAATGTACTACGGCTAATTTACACATATAAATGTACTACGGCTAATTTACACATAGAAATGTACTACGGCTAATTTACACATGGAAATGTACTACGGCTAACTTACACATAGAAATGTACTACAGCTAATTTACACATAGAAATGTATTACAGCTAATTTACACATAGAAATGTACTACGGCTAATTTACACATGGAAATTACCACGGCTAATTTACACATAGAAATGTACTACGGCTAATTTACACATGGAAATATACTTCTGCCAATTTACACATAGAAATGTACTACGGCTAATTTACACATAGTTATATACTACGGCTAATTTAGACATGGAAATGTACTATGGCTAATTTACACATAGAAATGCACTACAGCTAATTTACACATAGAAATGTACTACGGCTAATATACACATAGAAATGCACTACGACTAATTTACACATAGAAGTTTACTACAGCTAATTTACACATAGAAATGTACTACGGTTAATTTACACATAGAAATGTACTACCGCTAATTTACACATAGAAATGTACTACGGCTAATTTGCATATAGAAATGTAATACGGCTAATTTACACATGGAAATATACTTCTGCTAATTTACACATAGAAATGTACTACGGCTAATTTACACATAGTTATGTACTACGGCTAATTTAGACAGGGAAATTTACTATGGCTAATTTACACATAAAAATGCACTACAGCTAATTTATACATAGAAATGTATTACAGCTAATTTACACATAGAAATGTACTACAGCTAATTTACACATAGAAATGTACTACGGCTAATTTACACATAGAAATGCACTACAGTTAATTTACACATAGAAATGTACTACGGCTAATATACACATAGAAATGTACTACGACTAATTTACACATAGAAATTTACTACAGCTAATTTACACATAGAAATGTACTACAGCTAATTTACACATAGAAATGTACTACCGCTAATTTACACATAGAAATGTACTACGGCTAATTTACACATAGAAATGTACTACGACTAATTTACACATAGAAATGTACTACGGTTAATTTACACATAGAAATGTACTACGGTTAATTTACACATAGAAATGTACTACCGCTAATTTACACATAGAAATGTACTACGGCTAATTTGCATATAGAAATGTAATACGGCTAATTTACACATAGAAATGTACTACGGTTAATTTACACATATAAATGTACTACAGCTAAATTACATATAGAAATGTACTACGGTTAATTTACACATAGAAATGTACCACGGTTAATTTCATATATTGAAAATGTATAAAGATAAGGAAGTCAACAAAAATGTCAAAATATTTTTCTTTATCAATGTGTGGCGTAAAAGTGTTTTTGACATTTACTTCACTGAATTTGGTACTGTTTTGACAACTATTTTACCTATTTTGTTCCAGTATTGTTATAAATACTGTTATAGTGACAGCCTGAACCTTTGAGCCGTAATGAAAGCGGGAGGTTTGGCGGTTTAAAATCTGATTCAACCCACCATTTCTTTAGAAATGCCTGTACCAAGATAGGATCATTACGGTTTTCACAGTTTTCCGGTTGTTGACTGATTTTGTCTGTTTATATACTTATGAGTTTTGACTTTCCCTTTGTAAGATTGTTCGGAGTTCGGTAATTTTGTTATTACCCTTATTTACACATGGAAATGTACTACGGCTAATTTACACATAGAAATGTACTACGGTTAATTTACACATATAAATGTACTACGGCTAATTTACACATAGAAATGTACTACGGCTAATTTACACATATAAATGTACTACGGCTAATTTACACATAGAAATGTACTACGGCTAATTTACACATGGAAATGTACTACGGCTAACTTACACATAGAAATGTACTACAGCTAATTTACACATAGAAATGTATTACAGCTAATTTACACATAGAAATGTACTACGGCTAATTTACACATGGAAATTACTACGGCTAATTTACACATAGAAATGTACTACGGCTAATTTACACATGGAAATATACTTCTGCTAATTTACACATAGAAATGTACTACGGCTAATTTACACATAGTTATGTACTACGGCTAATTTAGACAGGGAAATGTACTATGGCTAATTTACACATAAAAATGCACTACAGCTAATTTACACATAGAAATGTATTACAGCTAATTTACACATAGAAATGTACTACAGCTAATTTACACATAGAAATGTACTACGGCTAATTTACACAGACATGTACTACGGCTAATTTACACATAGAAATGTACTACGGCTAATATACACATAGAAATGTACTACGACTAATTTACACATAGAAATTTACTACAGCTAATTTACACATAGAAATGTACTACAGCTAATTTACACATAGAAATGTACTACGGCTAATTTACACATAGAAATGTACTACGCTAATTTACACATAGAAATGTACTACGACTAATTTACACATAGAAATGTACTACGGTTAATTTACACATAGAAATGTACTACGGTTAATTTACACATAGAAATGTACTACCGCTAATTTACACATAGAAATGTACTACGGCTAATTTGCATATAGAAATGTAATACGGCTAATTTACACATAGAAATGTACTACGGTTAATTTACACATATAAATGTACTACAGCTAAATTACACATAGAAATGTACTACGGTTAATTTACACATAGAAATGTACACGGTTAATTTCATATATTGAAAATGTATAAAGATAAGGAAGTCAACAAAAATGTCAAAATATTTTTCTTTATCAATGTGTGACGTAAAAGTGTTTTTGACATTTACTTCACTGAATTTGGTACTGTTTTGACAACTGTTTTACCTATTTTGTTCAAGTATTGTTATAAATACTGTTATAGTGACAGCCGGAACCTTTGAGCCGTAATGAAAGCGTGAGGTTTGGCGGTTTAAAATCTGATTCAACCCACCATTTCTTTAGAAATGCCTGTACCAAGATAGGATCATTACGGTTTTCACAGTTTTCCGGTTGTTGACTGATTTTGTCTGTTTATATACTTATGAGTTTTGACTTTCCCTTTGTAAGATTGTTCGAGTTCGGTAATTTTGTTATTACCCTTATTTACACATGGAAATGTACTACGGCTAATTTACACATAGAAATGTACTACGGTTAATTTACACATAGAAATGTACTACGGTTAATTTACACATATAAATGTACTACGGCTAATTTACAAATAGAAATGTACTACGGCTAATTTACACATATAAATGTACTACGGCTAATTTACACATAGAAATGTACTACGGCTAATTTACACATGGAAATGTACTACGGCTAATTTACACATGGAAATGTACTACAGCTAATTTACACATAGAAATGTATTACAGCTAATTTACACATAGAAATGTACTACGGCTAATTTACACATGGAAATTACTACGGCTAATTTACACATAGAAATGTACTACGGCTAATTTACACATGGAAATATACTTCTGCTAATTTACACATAGAAATGTACTACGGCTAATTTACACATAGTTATGTACTACGGCTAATTTAGACAGGGAAATGTACTATGGCTAATTTACACATAAAAATGCACTACAGCTAATTTACACATAGAAATGTATTACAGCTAATTTACACATAGAAATGTACTACAGCTAATTTACACATAGAAATGTACTACGGCTAATTTACACAGACATGTACTACGGCTAATTTACACATAGAAATGTACTACGGCTAATATACACATAGAAATGTACTACGACTAATTTACACATAGAAATTTACTACAGCTAATTTACACATAGAAATGTACTACAGCTAATTTACACATAGAAATGTACTACGGCTAATTTACATAGAAATGTACTACGGCTAATTTACACATAGAAATGTACTACGACTAATTTACACATAGAAATGTACTACGGTTAATTTACACATAGAAATGTACTACGGTTAATTTACACATAGAAATGTACTACGGCTAATTTGCATATTGAAATGTAATACGGCTAATTTACACATAGAAATGTACTACGGTTAATTTACACATATAAATGTACTACAGCTAAATTATACATAGAAATGTACTACGGTTAATTTACACATAGAAATGTACACGGTTAATTTCATATATTGAAAATGTATAAAGATAAGGAAGTCAACAAAAATGTCAAAATATTTTTCTTTATCAATATGTGACGTAAAAGTGTTTTTGACATTTACTTCACTGAATTTGGTACTGTTTTGACAACTGTTTTACCTATTTTGTTCAAGTATTGTTATAAATACTGTTATAGTGACAGCCGGAACCTTTGAGCCGTAATGAAAGCGTGAGGTTTGGCGGTTTAAAATCTGATTCAACCCACCATTTCTTTAGAAATGCCTGTACCAAGATAGGATCATTACGGTTTTCACAGTTTTCCGGTTGTTGACTGATTTTGTCTGTTTATATACTTATGAGTTTTGACTTTCCCTTTGTAAGATTGTTCGAGTTCGGTAATTTTGTTATTACCCTTATTTACACATGGAAATGTACTACGGCTAATTTACACATAGAAATGTACTACGGTTAATTTACACATAGAAATGTACTACGGTTAATTTACACATATAAATGTACTACGGCTAATTTACAAATAGAAATGTACTACGGCTAATTTACACATATAAATGTACTACGGCTAATTTACACATAGAAATGTACTACGGCTAATTTACACATGGAAATGTACTACGGCTAATTTACACATGGAAATGTACTACAGCTAATTTACACATAGAAATGTACTACGGCTAATATACACATAGAAATGTACTACGACTAATTTACACATAGAAATTTACTACAGCTAATTTACACATAGAAATGTACTACAGCTAATTTACACATAGAAATGTACTACGGCTAATTTACATAGAAATGTACTACGGCTAATTTACACATAGAAATGTACTACGACTAATTTACACATAGAAATGTACTACGGTTAATTTACACATAGAAATGTACTACGGTTAATTTACACATAGAAATGTACTACGGCTAATTTGCATATTGAAATGTAATACGGCTAATTTACACATAGAAATGTACTACGGTTAATTTACACATATAAATGTACTACAGCTAAATTATACATAGAAATG
Organism: Bathymodiolus brooksi; assembly: GCA_963680875.1. Lineage (NCBI taxonomy): Eukaryota > Metazoa > Mollusca > Bivalvia > Mytilida > Modiolidae > Bathymodiolus > Bathymodiolus brooksi. The sequence goes on from OY804585.1 coordinate 20,862,356, forward strand.
TACTACGGTTAATTTACACATAGAAATGTACACGGTTAATTTCATATATTGAAAATGTATAAAGATAAGGAAGTCAACAAAAATGTCAAAATATTTTTCTTTATCAATATGTGACGTAAAAGTGTTTTTGACATTTACTTCACTGAATTTGGTACTGTTTTGACAACTGTTTTACCTATTTTGTTCAAGTATTGTTATAAATACTGTTATAGTGACAGCCGGAACCTTTGAGCCGTAATGAAAGCGTGAGGTTTGGCGGTTTAAAATCTGATTCAACCCACCATTTCTTTAGAAATGCCTGTACCAAGATAGGATCATTACGGTTTTCACAGTTTTCCGGTTGTTGACTGATTTTGTCTGTTTATATACTTATGAGTTTTGACTTTCCCTTTGTAAGATTGTTCGAGTTCGGTAATTTTGTTATTACCCTTATTTACACATGGAAATGTACTACGGCTAATTTACACATAGAAATGTACTACGGTTAATTTACACATAGAAATGTACTACGGTTAATTTACACATATAAATGTACTACGGCTAATTTACAAATAGAAATGTACTACGGCTAATTTACACATATAAATGTACTACGGCTAATTTACACATAGAAATGTACTACGGCTAATTTACACATGGAAATGTACTACGGCTAATTTACACATGGAAATGTACTACGGCTAATTTACGAATTTCTTCAGTCAATAAATACTTCAAAACAATGTCGTTAATTTTAAGATTAGTTTTAAAATGCTGATACACAAAATTTGAAATAAAAACGTAGATATCAAATTTATTGCGCACAACGCGTTTCTGGAATAATCACTGTATTCTTTTCTTCTTCGATATACGGATTCTGATGGGCCCTTTGGCATCTTCAAACTCTTCTTCCTCATCAGGCACTCTCAAAATCGAAAGGTTGGAAAGCGAAATAATTTAAAGTTTTGGGAGCAATAAAACAATAACCTCAACTCTAAAGCTTCTTTATTCCTCAATGCTCTGAAATATGTTAAATTTTCCATTTATGGGTATAACCTTCCACAACAAAGGGCGCTAGTTATGCATCAATGAGTCTCGTTCACCACACACATTGGACTAAAACAAAAACTTGCCGGAGATGTTAATGAGGAAGAAAACTTTGAAGATACTAAAAGGGTAATCAGAAAGGGTAAATCGAAGGACTATCAATAAAATAGCTAAAAGAAATGAGACAAAATGGACAAACAATGATCTATAAAACACTAAGCAGAAAACTAAAGATGAACCCCACTAAAAACCGGAGGTGAGCTCGAGTGCTCTGGAAGTGTAAATATTTGTCCTGCTCCACTAATCGTGACCGTCGTGTTACTCTTTTTACAGACCCGGTGAAAAGTTATAAATGAGGAGAGGACCGGATTGTGATTATGACGAACGGAACATATTCCTGGTCATTTGTGACACAGATATTACGTTACCGACAACCAAATCATTGTGGCGATCATAAAGCTTTCGATGTGATGACCTCAACTTAACCACTCGGAACCCATGGTTCAGTAGTTTTCTTGTTTGTAATATCCCTCTATCAAAGAAATCATCATATGAACCACAAGCTCCGAAATATCGTACCAACTGAAATATATAAAATATTCCATATACAGATGTTGCTACATAGAAATGGAAAGTAAACAATTGGAAAATTAAAATCATCTCGTTTGTTCCTGTTATATCTACAGTGCAAACTTACATGAGAACAATTGGTTTTATTGTTCCCAAAACTTTAAATTATTTAACTTTTCAATGTTTCGATGTTGAGCGTACCTGATGAAGGTTATTCCAGAAACGCGTCGTGCGCACTAAATTTTGATATCTACGTTTTTATTGGTTCTGATGGTTGGTGGTTTTCTAAGGGAATGTCGGCTTACTACATCCCATTAATCTAGACCTATGCATAACGATATACAAACGGGCTGCAAATGGTGATAGATGTGTTTAATAAAGTTTCATATTATCATTCAAGTAACAGTAGGGGTACATAAATAGACAATATACTTACATCGTTGGACATTATCAAATTATTTGTGCAAATTTTAGAAACAGTCAGAAAAGTGAGTTTGGCGAGCTTTTATGGCCTGTTTCGCAGCGAGTGCAAATTAATTAATTTTTTTCGACAATGTAGATATGCTGTGTTTATCATGCAATGTCAACAAAATGCAAAAAAGAGCAGAAATAAGCGTCGTTCTAATCGTTTTTGATGGCGTCCTCTGTGAAGTCCGAACTTATCATGTTACCGTTTCGTACCGCCGCTCAACATGGATCAGGTAACTGAAAAAAACACCAATGTATCTAGTCAATACAATTTGACTGACCAAGTAAAATCAGTGCATGGTAACATATAATTAAAAGAGCTAATATAAGACAGCATAACGTGTGGTATTATTGCTAGCAACCATTTAAAAAAATATTTTATACATTTGATGAAGATATCATTAATCATCCCTTGAATAAATTGGAATATCAACCTACTCAGGAGTGACTAGAAATTGAACATCTTGCATGTATGACAACGTATCTGTCGTTCATGTTTATAGCTAATGCTTGATCGCAAAGCATTAATAAAGAATATTTTTATTGCTTCCTTTCTCGGAAAACTTTTTCAGTCATGATGGTCATTAAAATGCAATTAAAAACCAATACGTGGCGTCAAAAAATGAAATTCTATATACAGAACTGACTATAAGTCAAACTACTTAAACTTAGTACCACTTAATTTAAAGATGTTCTATTTTCTTTTTCTTTCAGGGTATCAAGATAGTCAATTAACGCTGCATATATCGGAAGATGCGACGTCAATACGTCTAAAAGCTTTTGAACGAACAATAATTAATGTTACCCAGGCACGTCATGTACGTTTAACTTCCTCAACCGCAGTGACAGTAATGTGCATCGTAAATTTAACAATAGGTATTGATAATAATACTGTATCGAACATGCTTAACGTTTTCCCTGTTGAAAAGAGTGCACGATGTTCCTATTTTACAGCGTTCAATTGCACGAATACAACATGTGGATATTTCGTCACAAGGAACATAACAGAAGATTTCCTAATACTAGACAAGGAAGGCGTAGTAATACGAAGATTTAATTCATCGCATAAGCAAACAAATGGTGTAATTTCTGGTTGGGAAATCAGCAATATTTCCGACGGAATTTATGTGTTGCAATCAGAGCGTACAAATGCACCTTTAGCTGTTTTCTATGTGGACGTAGACAATGGACGTTATTACCAGAATGTAATAACAGACAATACTATAACTTGTGATATAACTTCAATTCCACTTTCGACAGACATTGCCGATGAGGATAACCTTACAAATAACACCTTCACTTCTAACGAAACGTCCGTGCCAAACGTTCTCTTATTGAATAGTACTATTAATTCTTCAGACATTACTTCTACTGGTACTTACAGTGACAACAATACTATATCAACACATGTTGGTGCCGTAAACCAATCAGCTCAATCAGTGCCAAAAACGGGATTGTTGTCGTACTTAACGTCAAATACAACGACCGAAAACGGTACAAGCGTCGTTGGACAGTCGATTAACAATCGTTTGATCTTTCCTTTCATGTATGAAGAAATTCCAGATGACGATAGTGTTCTTAACGAATACTTAATTGCTGTTATTGTTTCCCTTTGCACCGCCATTTTTGCCGTTATTGCAGTAATATCAACGTTTTTATTGCTAGAATTTATAAGACGACGACGACAAATTCGCAATACTAAAATTAGACCATTCGTTACTTAATTCTTGTTTTTATTTTAGTGTGATCCTAGCTCGCCAAACAATACATTATCTTGATATGTCTTGTCCTCTAACATTTATTTTTTAAGAGGCATTATCACTAAAATTTGTAAAGCATTAATTCTTCTAATAATCCGATTGCATTTAATATTATTGCAATTATTATCTAAAAAATAACATTAATCCACACCTGCTGCAAAACAGGCCAGAACATATCGCCAAAGGCTCGCTTTAACTACCTGTTTGTAAAGCTCGTACAAATAAATTTGATATTGCCGACAATATACATACATTGTTTATTCATTTTAAGATGATATTTTCACATTGAATATTGCTAAAGTCTCGCTTTTCTATTTGATTGCAAAGCTCGTACAAATAAATTTGATATTGCCGACAATATACATATATTGAATATTCATTTTAATTTGATTGTTTTCACGTTTAGCATTCAGAAGGATTCCCAAAAGCCTAAATGTTGGCGTTTTAGAAAAGAAAATGATGTTTCTGTGTCATGAGACACATCAATATCATGATTGCCTTGTTTCAGAAGAATAATAAAAATTACTATCTCGAATATTTTATTGCATATACACATGAAATATATAAACAATCAAAATGTGTGATACATCGAATATTTCATTTTTGTTATATTCAAAAATGTGTTAAAATGTTCCCTTTTGTTTTTAATGTTTTATAAATAAACGTTAGAGAATACCCAAGGGGGCAATCAAAAATGGACAATCCAAAGAAAATGGCTACACAAGACACAAGATGCAGACAAACAACACAGAAACACAACACAATATAAATCAAGTTTCTGATATTAACTGCTTTCCGAAAATCTGGTACCTTTCTATTCGTGGTAAGAAAATGATATTTCAAGGGAAGTAACTCCACTGAATAGAAATATTTAAATTCATGACATCTATCATCAGTTGTAAAGTGACGAAGTCCTCTTTTAAATTTAGATTCTCGTATCAACAATATGGATGCATATATTGTGCTATAATTGTTTACGGGTAGAATATTCTGTATCAAGATTCAAATACATTTCGGAAAACAAACCCAGTTTTTCTCGTCTTTACAACTGGTATTGATATTGTCCATTTTGCACAATCGTACTATGCAAACGTATTATATATCTTATTTGGTGCACACAACGCGGTTTAGTGCGCTCATTGTCAAAAGATGGGAAAGCCAAATAATTTAAGGGTCTTCGATAGAAGTAAATACAGAATATATCATTTTATAATTATGACAGCTCAAACAAAACAAAAACATATCACCATGACGACGAAAATGCTCAATTTGGTCTCTTATTTATATCTGCAACTATATCATCGGTGGCGATTCCAATTTCTCTCAGTGTTCTGAAATTAACGTCTGTCAGCCCACTTCGTTAAAGTAATCAAGTTGCCCGTAGTTGTTTCTCCCATGGGCTGTGATAGCTTCATATTTAATTTGATTCACATTTTACATATTTTGACAAATAAATGCTATTTACATATCTCATTTTTCTTAATTCTACTTCACAAGTCGCAAGATTTTGATAGTTGGTAGCGGAGAAAAATTGTAATCAACTTGAAGGAGAAGTAAAATTAAGAAATAATTTATGGAAGGGGTAAGTTTGTTGGAGATTTTAATATGGGTAACATTATCTGCGTAAAAACTTTGTAAAGATTTGTGCCGATAATGTTACCCATATTAAAATCTCCAACAAGCTTACCCCTTCCATAAATTATTTCTATTCTAATAGGACATCTACGGTAAATTATTAATCCACATTCCTTTATAGTGTACCCATATTAAAGTCTCCAACAAACTTACCCCTTCCATAAATTATTTCTATGACGTGCTGTTTTGGCTTTGTAAACAAAAGGGTATAATAGAACAGCCAAATACGTCATGATCATCAGCGCGTGTAAGTCATAATAAATCGGGGATTTGTATACCCTTTTGTTTACAAAGCCAAAACAGCACATCATATTAGAATTGTGAATTTGTGGAAACACTGGGTGTGCAATATATGTAAAACTAATTAATTTGCATGAGGTACATATTTTGTGATTAAGATTTTAAGTATTATAAAGTGATAACGCCTCTTTTAAAAATGTGATTATTAAGATGCATACATTATATCTGTATAACTATCGTTCTTTATTAAAGATTTTGTTATAGTGAATATTTATATTTGTATTTAATAACGATGTGGGTATATCGTCTGTACAAAACCATACTGTGTTGGATAGTATGTCTAATGACCAATCAGCGATGTGCTTACAAAATATCATGTGCTTCAAATACTGTATTGTGTCATCGGTGATGTAATGGTTAGCGTGCTCGCCTCGACTACGGTAGATGGTGTGTTCAAGCCACGGTCGGGTCAATTCAAAGACTCTAATATTGGTAGGTGTTGCTTCTTTGGTACCGACGCAGCTTTAAAGAGAAAGAACAATAAGTGGTTGGCTCGGATCAGGATACTGTGTCCTAGTGTTATTTCTCCACACGGACTGTTGTTTCAGTGAGCTAGCACTGTAAACATCCAAGTAAGCATGATGGCCTAGTACAAAGAGGACAGCATTATCATCTCGTCGAATGTAACTTGTTATCTCCACGATATAGCTGACAAATTGATCATTTGGCATCAAGCAACAATCACTCCTTTTACTGGGGCAAATTTCTAATGACCAATCAGCGATGTGCATACTGGACAGCACATTTTGATATTGAACAGTATGTTTTCTGATTGAATAGAGAACTTTCGAATAGGAACGACATTTAATGTGTCGTGAACGTTAGATGTTTATGGATCGTCGGAGAGGAAAGCATATCCATTATCATCTAATTTGTTATTTGATTGATACTTAATCATGTTATAACAAGCGTAACATAACAGGTGCCACATGTGGAGCAGGAACTGCCTACCCCTCCGGAACACCTAAGTTCACACAAGGTTTTTAGTGGGGTTCGTGTTGCTCTATATTTAGTTTTCTGTGTATTGTTTTGTAGATCACTGCTTGTCTGTTGTCCGTTTTCCTTTGGCCATTGTATCGTCTGTTTGTCGATTTACGGCTTCTGATTACCCCTTTGGTATCTTAAACACTTTTATATGACTCAATTACTTTGCTAGAATCAAATAATGTTAGAACTGAAAGTAAAAATAAATGTAAGGAGAATACATAGATTACTACCCTTCCATATTACTTTTATCGTCAGTATTTTAAAAGTCGTTCACCAAGAACACAAACATGGAATTAATTGCTTCCGATTTTATAATGTTTTATGGTATCGTCAAGAACATGCTCATTTAAACCCACACTTTCCTTATTTTTTGCAATCTTCAGAGCTTGATAAATTGCATGTTAACTATGTCATCAATGAATATTCCGGTTAATGTGAAACATGGTGGCATAAATACTTTATATTGGATACTAATATTTCACAAGAATCTATAAAGGGAAATTTATATTGCCTGTTTTTCTACCTGTTCCAGACGCGGACTGTCTATAGCTACATGTGTATGACACTGATATTTGTCTGCAGTCAGAGAAGAAATACAGTCGTACTATGACAAAGTCTATTCACGTAGTAGCATCAGTCAAACGAACGTGGATACTGAAAATCTCTAAAGACCCGGATAATTTAATTTTTTTCCCTTCTTTTTCGAAAATGTAATCTATCCAAACATTTGACTTTTTTACACTTGATACTACCATTCATCCTGAGAAAAAAAATTAAAGAAAAACGTTAAAAGAATAAAAGTTAGAGTATACCAGAGCGGCAATCAAAAATAAAAAAATCCAGAGAAAAGGGCAACATAGGGTACACAAGACGAAGAAAAACAAAACAAAAACATTATCAAAGTATCTTACCTTTAAAATAGTAAGCAACGTTACAGGTTTATAGCTTTTGGTTACCAGTTAACGTATTGTGTAAAGCACAAGGCCAACGCTTGTACAAACAAAAGAAATTCATCAGTATGTTTGAGTTCTTTATAGATAATTCGGTTTTAGAAACATCTGTTTCTACTAATCCTCGGCATCCCAATGAGAACAAATTCTACCCTTCCCCTTGCAGATCTTATCTTTTACTTAACTCGTATATATCATCCAGATTTTATCATGCAATAATACTAAAACATTTGACTACTATCTACACCACTATTCCCCACTCAAGGCTAAAGACAGATTAAAAGAATTAGTCCAACTATGTTCATAAAAAAGAATGACCAACACATGCCTTGTCTTAGCAAGGATTAAATTTTATTTTCTAAAAAAAAAAACTACTCTGATTCTACCAAAATGTTCTCTGAAACTGATATCTTCGAAATGCTCGAGTTTGGGGGCGTGTGTTTCAACAGACGGTCTGCATTCAACTGTACTTCCCTTCTCGCCGACTTGTTCCTTTATTCATACGAGACATACTTCTTACAGAGGCTTTTCGTGACCAACGAAAAGAAGCTATCCCGAACCTTCACATTCCGCTACATGAATGTTGTCCTTCACGACATAATTATGTCATTTTGTTGATCGCATCTATCCCATTGAGCATGAAATAAAGGATAGAACAGATACAGGTAGGTATGCTTCATACCTCGACATGCATCTTGAAATTGAGGGCCAGTTAAGAACTAAAAACTTTACGACAAAATAGATAATTTCAATTTTCCCATTGTGAACATTCCATTTTTTATGTAGCAATATTTCATCAACATAAGCATCTACCAGTTTATCCGATATTCCCGTGATTGTGGTTTTTATCATCATTTCTTTGATGGAAATCATGACTTCGGAAGTTTTACGGTCGCCACCATGACATAGTTAACGGTTATAGCATATCTGTGTTACAAATTACCAGGGATATGTTACATTTGTGGTAATCACAATCCATTCGATGCTTTCCTCATTGATAACTTATCACATGGTTTGTAACGAGATTAATACGACGGGTGCCACTAGTAGAGCAGGAAGTGCTTAACCTCCCCCCCCCCCCCCCCCAGCTTTTAGTCGAGTACATGTACGTGTTGCTCGATCTATAGCTTTCTGTGTAGTGTTTTGTAGATTATTGCTTGTCCTTTTTATTATTTTTTGCTTGTATTGTCTGTCCTTCTTCGATTTACCGAATCTGGTTACCCCTTTGGCACTACGAAGTCAAGAGATTCTGAATAGACCAGTTTTTGTGCTATAAATTCTGAAAAGTGTCTGAAAATTCTGAAAATTACTCAAAATTCTGAAAAGATTCTGAGCAGATTCTGAACATTGCTGAAAATTCTGAACAGATTCTGAACAGATTCTGAAAATTCTGAAAATTTCTGAAAATTCTGAACAGATTCTGAAAATTACTGAAAATTCTGAACAGATTCTGAACAGATTCTGAACATTGCTGAAAATTCTGAACAGATTCTGAACAGATTCTGAACATTGCTGAAAATTCTGAACAGATTCTGAACATTACTGAAAATTCTGAACAGATTCTGAACATTATCTTTCTTCTTAAATCAATATATTTTACTTCATTTTCATTAGATTTTAACTAAATATAGAATGTGATATTTCATTAATTAATTATTTTAAAAAAAATTAGAACAGCTATATTATTTCATTTCTCATTAAATTTGACATTTTCTTTATTTCAATCTTTCTTCTTAAATCAATATATTTTATTTCATTTTTAGCATGTGATATTTCACTAATTAATTATTCAAGAAAAATTAAATTTAAGCAACTATATTATTTCATTTTTTATTAAATTTGTCATTTTTATATCAATTTTTTTCTTCTTAATTCAATGTATTTTACTTCATTTTTAAAAATTAATTAAAAACTTTGAAGTGGCCCCAACTTAAGTGCTAAAACAACAATCTACACTATAAGTATGTAAGTAAGAGCAAAACAATTTTTTTACCTGTATATCATAAAACAGTATGGTATCAATTGCCAATTGATAAACTTGTAACCAGTTTGAAATAAAGAAAATGTCAAATTTAATGAGAAATGAAATAATATAGCTGTTCTAATTTTTTTTTAAATAATTAATTAATGAAATATCACATTCTATATTTAGTTAAAATATAATGAAAATGAAGTAAAATATATTGATTTAAGAAGAAAGATATTGTTCAGAATCTGTTCAGAATTTTCAGTAATGTTCAGAATCTGTTCAGAATCTGTTCAGAATTTTCAGAATCTGTTCAGAATTTTCAGTAATGTTTAGAATCTGTTCAGAATTTTCAGAATCTGTTCAGAATCTGTTCAGAATTTTCAGCAATGTTCAGAATCTGTTCAGAATTTTCAGCAATGTTCCGAATCTGTTCAGAATCTGTTCAGAATTTTCAGTAATTTTCACAATCTGTTCAGAATTTTCAGCAATTTTCAGAATCTGTTCAGAATCTGTTCAGAATTTTCAGCAATGTTCAGAATCTGTTCAGAATCTTTTCAGAATTTTGAGTAATTTTCAGAATTTTCAGACACTTTTCAGAATTTATAGCACAAAAACTGGTCTATTCAGAATCTCGACTTTGTAGTGTGGTATCGTCAAACATGCCCTGCATGACCTGACGTCATCATGTCATTAAGAAAGGAGATTTTGGTCCTTAAAACTAGTTTAACCTCGACACACTTTATTGAACTTCTTGTACCAAGATAGAAGAGTGGATGATCAAGTAGATGTTTTAGGGGTATTACTTTTACCTCTGTTTCTACGATTACCCTAAGATTGTTATGATGGTATGGTGTTACTGGTCGTTATTTTTTTGTTTTTTTTTGTGTAATTTTTTTTTTGGGGGGGCGGGTTTCATTTTATTTATATCACACTAGACTGACTAGTGTGCTTAAATCGGTACAAGTGCGCACTTCTACAAGTTTTTCTTAATGAACTATTTCGAAAACGCGTGCACAACCAAAAGCAAACTATTTACATACTACATATATTATGCTCAACATATCTGTCATACACAGGCAGGTGAGAGTGTTGTCCATTGGTGTTTAACGGCACTTTCAACAATATCTCAATAACATCCATGGCCATCTGTTTTATTTGTGGAAGGAACTCGAGTTAGCAGATAAATTCGCCGACCTGACTCATGTCACGTACACCATTTATTAACAAAGATTCTATAGTACATCTACAAGCCACCAATACGTGCAGATGCGATTCCAATTACCATACAATCGCGGCAATAATGACCCTCAATCACATATGAGTCCCATGTAGCTCACTTCTGATTCATCTACAGTCAAACCTGCCTTAAAGGGCACGTCGATATAACCAATCACTATGAAGGGCAGTCTTATTTTCCCATTAATCAATAGTGCGTATAATTTTAACCTGTATATAAAGGGCAACTGTTCATAAAGGACACATTTTTAGATTCCCTTAAGTGCCCTTTATATACAGGTTTGACTGAATATGGTTCCCCTATGTTAATTATTTGTGACTCAAATAGGACAAACATGTATATGTACAGTATTTCAGAGAATGAGTGAGTGATTGTTTTAGTAGTTTAATCGTGTTGAGAAAAACGTACATTTATGATGACGATACTTGCCTTGTGTTAGACTAACACGCTGAGATGGGTTTATATAATGTTAAATCATGTTTACCGAATAAAACATTCCGCAAATAGAAATAACGCTCTATTCAGATATAATTTTTTTTTACTTTGAACGTACCTGATGATCTAGGTTTTTATTCCACACATGGCTTTAAAAAAGTATTCTTTTGTTCCAGTTTTCCTCTAGTTGGTTTGTTTATATATTGTATCCGAATTATCGTTTTGTGATAATCGATCTTGAATTTTGCAATATACATTTTTGTATTTCTTTTCATCGTATACTTTTACAATACAATTAACAACTATTCAATCATTGTGGCTCTGAAAAAATGTTTTGAAGATAAGATAGGGTGCTCAGTAAGGGTTACAAAATCCTGCTCCACATATGACACACGTCGTGTTACTGCTAAACGACACGAACATTATATGATATGGACACCACTCTACGTAAATATTATAAATAAAAATAACATACATAAAACATGAACCTTCAACTACAACACAAATGAGGATCAAGACAAACAGAACATCGTTTTACGCGGAAATCGTAATCGTAGCGGACATCACGACACGGAACTCAAACGTGACTGACGACATGTCATTTGACAACATGTTCTATGGCGTTTTCTTACGAGAAGCTTAAGACACGGATCATGTGAAATCAATGTTACATGGTTAAATCAAATACAAATCAGTAGCTTTGAGAATACAATTTGAAATAAATTGGAGGTTCATGTATTAATAGGGGAGGATTGCTATCCCATTAACTGGTTCTGCCTGTTCCAACCCAGGACCTGAATTTCCAACGTCACATGTCGTTGTCTTTTTGTGTTAAGTGAGAAGATGAGAGCTGATTGTTCATTTTGTTAATATTGAAGGGTTCCACTAGGTTAAGTTGAAGTCATCACTTCGAAAGCTTTACGGTCGCCACCATGACATTCACCGCTACGGAATATCTGTACCACAAATGACCACGGATGTGTTCCACTTGTCGTAAGTACTTCCCGGTCCTTTACTCACTCATGATTTATCACCGGGTTTGTAACTAGATTAACCCGACGGGTGCCACTAGTGGAACAGGAACTGGTTAACCTTCCGGAGCACATGAATTCACCACCTGTTTTTAGTGGGGTTCATGTTACTCGATCTTTAGTTGTATGTGTATGTTTTGTAGATCGTTGTTTGTCCTTATTTCCTTTTTCTTTTGGCCATTGTGTTGTCTGTTCTTCTTTTGGCCATTGTGTTGTCTGCTCTTCTTCTTTTGGCCATTGTGTTATCTGTTCTTCTTTTGGCCATTGTGTTGTCTGTTCTTCTTCTTTTGGCCATTGTGTTGTCTGTTCTTCTTTTGGCCATTGTGTTGTCTGTTCTTCTTTTGGCCATTGTGTTGTCTGTTCTTCTTTTGGCCATTGTGTTGTCTGTTCTTCTTCTTTTGGCCATTGTGTTGTCTGTTCTTCTTCTTTTGGCCATTGTGTTGTCTGTTCTTCTTCTTTTGGCTATTGTGTTGTCTGTTCTTCTTCGATATACAGATTCTCATTACCCCTTTGGTATCTTAAAACTCTTCTTGTTAACCATCACTGTTTAAACTTTCTTTTCATTTTCAGTAATACTTAAAAATTAGCGAGTCCAAAAGGACTTTGACAAACTATATAATTTGATATAGATTAACATCGCCTGTTCTAACATAAAAATGCAATAAGTTTCAAATATTTTTGCCTTTTCGGTAATTCGTTAAACCAGATATTATTGATTAGTGTAAATGCCTTTAGTCATATTGTATTTGTAGGATAAATAAGGTTACTTAATTAATCTTATGTACCTTTGATCAATAACTTAAATGTAATCGTCCTGAATAATCTTTAGAAAAATATGAATTTGTTCATTAATACTTGAAAATACAATCAAAACTAAAGAAGTAACTATATTATCATCTAGAATATATTGAAATTCGATTTTGCTTTCATTACCTCCATAATTTTTTTAGGTTTTGCGTCATATATATATTGAGTAGACAAAAACAGATATAAAACAACGATATCGACTGTAAAATAGGTCACGCGTACATTTGTACTTTCACAGACAGTATGACCTCTACAGCAACAACGGTCAAATACATAGCTAAGTCACGCGTACATTTGTACTTTCAAAGACAGTATGACCTCTACAGCAGCAACTGTCAAATACATAGCTAAGTCACGTTTACATATTTGTATGTACTTTCCAACACCATATTATGGCCTCTACATCAGCAACGGTCACAAATACGTCTCTCATACATTTATGTTTCCAATTACCTTATGGCCTCTACAGACAGTACATGAAAGTCTAGGTATGAATACGATCACAAGTTTTGGTGTCGAATTGTACATGTAGACAAGATGTAAATTCAACACCATACGACCACGGGAACGACACTTATTGATTTGATTGATTGATTGTTGTTTAAAGTCACTTGTATTTCAACAGGTTGTCAACATCATTTATTGTATGAAGCTTGTTCTCGTCATGAATATAACGTTAAACAACAACAAATTAATCAATATAGCGCAGCAGTACAAAAAGGTATTTTCGGAAATTTATTGCAATAAGATACTCCTGGTATAGTAAAGAAAAGTTATCTTATTCCTGATGATTGCTATTCCAGAAACGCGTCGTGCGCACTAAATTTGATATCTACGTTTTTATTACAATCACTGGGTCGATGCCTCTGCTGGTGGACTATTAGTTCCCGAGAGTATCGCCCACCCACTAGTCAGTGCTTCGGCACTGACATGGTCTATTAGATATATTTATTACTGAAATTTACAGTTCCTAAATAATATAATTATTGATAAAACTAAGGCTCTCCTCCCTCAGGCATAGATGACCATAGTCAATTTTGGCTTTCCAATATTTCGATTTTGAGCGTACCTGATCAAGGTTATTCCAGGAACGCGTCGTGGGCACTACATTTGATATTTACGTTTTTATTTTTATACAAGATGTGTACATGTTTGTATATCAATACCAGAGGCGGATCCAGGATTTCAAGTTAGGGGGGGGGGGGGGGGGGGCGCACTTAAAAAAATGGCGTCGAGCGGAGGAAGGCGCGAAAATTTTAGGGGTATTTCGTGTGAAAAAAATCACTATTTTACGCCAAAAAATCTTATTTTTTACAATTGCGGAGGGAGGCGCGAACATTTTTGGGATATTTCGTGTGAAAAATCACGATTTTACGCCAAAAAATCATATTTTTTCCAATTTTAGGGGGGGCGCGCGGCGGGTGCGCCCCCCCCCCCCTGGATCCGCCCCCGAATACTAATAAATTTCCAGTGTCGATTCATTAATTACTTCCTCCGTTAGCCTAAAAACCGGATTACTTTGTAAGTTATATTTCTAAAGAGAATTAATATGTTGCTGTCTGAAATGCGTCATATTTCAATTTCCTTTGTTCACAAAGTATCAATATTCTTCCTGTTTAATCGGTATTTGACCAATCGTATTTATTCCGATCCGATTTGTTATTCAGATTTTTGTACAAGGATAGGTGACGCTGAAGGGTGAGCTATGGTAACCTGATAGAATAGGAAATTCAATTGGTCGACCTTTGACCTACGGGAAGGAAACTTATGCTTAAGTGATATTTTCGCTCCGTCTTTTGACAGTAAAATAAATAATCAATCAATCAACTGTATCTGTGGATACACATCTCTTTATACGAAGAGGTCGTCTGGCCATTGTGCAGAGAGAATCAGATACCACATACTGACGGGAAGAAAATGAGTCATCCTCCTTACATGTAAGCACCAATTTGGTATGAGTTGTTAGATATCTCCTCTTTAACATGTGGTAATCAAAACACCCTTCCAGATTACATTGAGAACAGGCATGGGAGATCCTAGCCGATTTTGGCTATCATATTTAGGCATTGTGGTTTTATTGTATTGCTCCCACAGACGTTTGCATTATTTGATTTTCCTATCATTTGACTTTGGGTGACCCGGATGAAGGCTATTCCAGAAACGCATTTAGATATATCTACGTTTTTATGTTTTACCCACGTGTTGAATTGATGTTGTAAATCATGTTCATATATCAATACAAACGATGCGCAATTGACGTTAAACAGCAACAAAATCCATCAATCAATCAACAATCCATAGAAGCTAGGAGTTCTATTTTTATACCTCTACCTCCATGAAAATGTTGACTGTTAAGATTCTGCTATTGACATTTAACACGTGTTCTAACAGAACCTACCAAAACATCTGTCATTCAGAAAAATCCCATTACAGTAATGGATCTTAATCTTAACAGAGTATTTACACATGTAATGAAACGTAATTGGCGTGTTATAATTTAAAATTGTCACCGGCCATAGGCTTAATTATCACAAAGTTAATAAGATTTAAATACGAAACTTTTAAAAGGATCTTGACGTTTAAGTTGAACTTGTATAATGGTAACATATTTTATCATTAGTGACACTGGGGACATTTCACTGCAGTTTGCAATTTAATTATTGACGAGGTGATTGATTGAAAAATCTTAGCGATCTACGAAAGTATTCAGAATGTAGAAAATGTTAACAATCTTAGCGATCTACGAAAGTATTCAGAATGTAGGAAATGTGAAAAATCTTAGCGATCTACGAAAGTATTCAGAATGTAGGAAATGTGAAAAATCTTAGCGATCTACGAAAGTATTCAGAATGTAGGAAATGTGAAAAATCTTAGCGATCTACGCAAGTATTCAGAATGTAGAAAATGTGAAAAATCTTAGCGATCTACGCAAGTATTCAGAATGTAGAAAATGTGAAAAATCTTAGCGATCTACGCAAGTATTCAGAATGTAGGAAACTATATATCAATTCGTCCCCTTCGGCACTATAGTGAATCTTGGGTAAGGGATATGGTGTTTAACGCCACTTTCAACAATATCTCAGTTATATCGTGGCGGTCAGTTTTATTCATGGAGGAAATCGGAGAAAATCACAGACCTGTTGCAAGTCATTAATAAACTATCACATAATGTTGTATCGATTACACCTCGCCTGAGCGGAATTCGAACTCACAATTCAGTGGTGATAGGCACTGATTTGCAAAGGTAGTTGTAAATCCAACTATAATGAAGATTGCACTCACCCATTACTCTATAATATTTATTGCACTATAGCTATTTATTGTACAATGCATCTCTTCGTTTCCTTGTGGCAATCAAAATATATATCCTTAGATACTTGCATAAAAATATCTGTCCTTGGACCAATCCACCAAAGGTTGCTTAAGTAAATTATTAGCCTAAAACACCAATTTTGTATTATGAGGGAAGGTTTGGACCCACATAACACTTGTAACCCTGCCACATTTTATTGAAGATTCTGTATCAATGCCAAGAGAATGAGCAGTTGTTTTATATGTGTGCTAGGGATAACGATTTTACCTCTTTCAACGATTTTGCGATTGTATTTTGGAACTGTTCCGACATTGTTGTAGTTTGTGCTTTGTATTTTATTTATATCACACTGTTGTGTTTAAATTTGGTATACACCTCTTCAAACTCTTTCACAATATATATATAAAACAACAAACGATAGCTAAACGTCAGGGCCCGTGTGGCTCAATGAGTTAGGTAGTTGGATTACCATCATATCACCAATACGGCGTGGGTTCACGCCCGGCTTTGTAAATTGCAAAAAGGGTGCACTCGACTGGCAGCGGCAAGTGATAAAGTTTACTAGTTGCTTGCCCATGGTTGGTGGTTCTCTCCGGGTAGTCCGGCTTCTTCCACCACTAAAACTGGTCGGCATGACATAGCTGAAATATTGTTGAAAGTGACGTTAAGCACAATAAATCAAATCAAAACATATATAATATGCTTAACACATCATTGATGTAATAGGACGTGATAGTTGTGGTATTGTTTGTGTTTTATTTTATTCCCTAACATTATCAATAGGCTCAAATGTATAGTTATGGCTGTCGTGGTCGTATGTTAATTGGATTTATAACTGCCTGTGCAGTGCCTATCACCATTAAAGTTGTGAGTTCAAACCTCGTTCATGCCGAGGTGTACTCGATTATGTGATAAAGTTTGTCAGTGACTTGCGATAGGTCGGTGGTTTTCTGCGGGTACTCCGGTTTCCTCCACCAATAAAACTGACCGCCACGATATAACTGAAATATTGTTGAAAATGTCGTTAAACAACATAAGCCAAACCAAACCATTATATGTACATTCTACCATAGACAAAGCAACAATATGTCCTTCACCTACGTTGTTAATATGCGTTGTTGAAATGTACTTTTCACCTTTCCACAAATAGTTACAGAAACTATATGGCATTTGTGATTAACTCATTACAGAAAGGCCAATAAGGGATGTATGTGTTATAAATTGTATTAACATATCATGAATATGTAATCTCAAAACAACCGTAATTTAACAATCAATAAAGAGAAGGGGTCGTCGTGGTCGTTATCGTATGGTAGTTGGATTTATGACTACCTTACCAACCAGTGCCTATCACCACTAAAGTTGTGAGTTCGAATCCCGCTCATGGCGAGGTGTACTCGATACAACATTATGTGATAAAGTTTGTCAGTGACTTAAGAGAGGTCTGTGGTTTCCTCCGGATACTCCGGTTTGCTCCACCAATAAAACTAATCGCCACGATATGACTGAAATATTGATGGAAGTAGCGTTAAGCACTATAAGCCTAAACCTTACCAATAAAGAGAACACCAAAAAGCCATAAATTATTTATATAACATGCTACTCAGTGTTAGAATTACATTTTTAAGTGAAACAATGTTTTGTTCTTTCCTCGCGGGATTCACACCCCACACCGTTGGTACACAGCAAAACCAATTCAGTTAGAATGATGACGAACATTTATTCTCCTCGGCCAAATTACAGTTTGTTTGACCGATGTGATACCTTGTCATTTTTGAGAAGATTTGTTTGTTTGACCGATGTGATACCTTTTCATTTTGGAGAAGATTTGTTTGTTTGACCGATGTGATACCTTGTCATTTTGGAGAAAATTTGTTTGTTTGACCGATGTGATACCTTGTCATTTTGGAGAAGATTTGTTTGTTTGACCGATGTGATACCTTGTCATGTTGGAGAAGACTTCATAAGATTGTATTACTTGTATCTAATCCATTTTGTCTATTTAATTGGCAAATACAATATGTTTAAACTACCTTGACATGTAAGGTTAAGCTAAATGCCGTCATTGTACATGTGTTGAAACATGTGGCGATGGTACATGTATCTGCACATGTATGCGTATGCAAAGGCTCATTTTACGCTAGTGCCATCATATAATTATTACAATCGTTTCTATGTTTCTATAACTACCCAACAAAATACCGATGTGAAAGATGCCAGTGTTTAATAGCATATAAAAAAAGTTTCAAGATACTAAAGGAGTAACCCGAAGCCGTGTATCGAAGAAGAGCAGACAATAAGATGTCAAAAGAGAAAAGATAGTTGGACAAGCAATAATCTACAAAACACTAAGCAGAAAACTAATGATATATCAACACGAACTCCACTAAAAAATACGGGTGACCTCAGGTGCTCCGGAAAGGTAGGCAATTCCTGCTCCACTAGTGACACCCGTCGTTTTACTCTTGTTCCAAACCCGATGATAAGTCAAAACATTCGTGCTTTAAGTGAACAATAACAAAAATATACTCAATTTACATGACTTGACAAAGTTGTTACACAAGCAATGTGTAATGCAGCTTTAGAATGGTCACTGCACTTTGGCTTACGTATCAAAATTAAACGTTAGAGACAATTCAGAGAAACTGGCAACATAGGGTACACAAGATGAAGAAAAACAAAACAAAAACACAACACAATATGTGTTGGACACTACTATGCGCAAACAAATACAAATAACATAAATAAGACATGATCCCTCCAACAAAATAGAAAATAATGAAATTTAGTTACAATTTCTTTGGACTTTAGTTCATCTAAGGATTTTAATTAAGGTTCTATATTACATTGACTCTCTGCTTATTAGTGACACTTGTAATTTTTACTGCAGTTGTAATTTAATTATTCTTACAAATGATTGAGTTCATCTTCACAATTAAGACAATAATTCAGATTCTTGACATGTGAGATTACGCCGTCTTAAAGCTTCAGGCTACATATATATCGAAATCCCCAGTATGAACCATCCTCTTAATTTAATTACACCAAATGTCTCTGTAGATGAGAAGACATGGATATATCACATTTACAGTACATTCACAAGGGACAAATAAAAAAGAACATTACAGCTACGCGATGTGCATTTCTGTAATACGCCTCTTTTGTTATATTTTATACCATACAGTTGTAGAGCAGCAATTACATACCCTTTCGGAATAACTGTGTAAAACCCCGAATTGTATGGGGTTGCCGTTGTTTTTAGTTTTCTCTTAGTGCTTTCTAGATAATTGTTTGTCCAATGTACTGTCTGTCCGTCGATTTACAGCTTCTGACTACCCCTTTGGTATCTTCAAAATTTCTTTGGGGAAAAGAAAAATTGAAAATCATACTTCGAAATACAGATAGATTCATTGAGTGTTGGTTAGATGTTAAGTGAGCAGTATCTCGCCTACACTCATAACGAGAACAAATATACAAACTATAAATCGCATAGGTAAAGCTGTGGCACCGAGATATGCATATGGGTAGAACTCTAGATTGTCAAAGTAAAACGAAGATATCATAGATGGGGTTTGACAATTTTACATAGCAACTGGCCACTACAATTCCTAACAAGATCTAACTCATTAGCAGATGTTCTAAGATGTCATTTGCCTGCAAGGATTATGACATTCTCCACAAAAGAGGCTCTCATTAATAGATCGTTTTAAGAGCGATTTGTATGTTTCATTCATCCTGCACAACTAGCGGATATCCCTTTCAGAGGACTTGTACCCCGCAATGGGGACACCAGGTCATATTTCTATATCCCCAAGGAGATCGAAGACAAACAAATGCCTGAATCTACCTACATCCAATACCAAATAGGACTATACAACATTTTTTAAAATTTAATATCATTCTGTAAATTAGTATACAATAGCTTCATGTCAGCAAACATGTGCTTACTACACAACCGTGCTGGCATAACGATGGAAATCTTAAATAACAATGACTCACTCACTCACTTAAATTCCACAAGCAGTGGTATCGACCCAGTGGTAGTAATAAACATCTCAAATGTTGAGCGACACCAGTGGAGCCTCTGGATTAAATATTTATACTATTAATATCACAGTTGTCTTGTCTTTGTAAAGTACTGAGTAATGGAAATAACTTAGATGTATATTCGATTTTCCTATGTCTTTAAAATATCCTAACTTGTTCGCATTCCTTTCATGATAGACGGGCCCAGAAAACTAGCTTAACTCAGCTCCTTTGCATAGAAATTTCCTGTACCACGAACGGTAAGTGAGTGGTTATAATTATGGGTGTGTGCCAGGGGTATCGATTTTACCTCTATTTCTATGACTTTTCTATTATATTTTAGAAACGTGTAAATGTTTTTTTGTTTTGTTCATATTATTAAAACAATGCAATATTATTTTGACCTATCCCAGTGCCGTCTGCTTAGGCCAATCCATGTATCACCTGTTTAGACCCATCCCTGTGACATCTAATTGTCTTGTTTGTTTAACTTCTCGAAATAATTATCTCAAATCTCCGCCTTTAAATAACTATAAATCCATAAGCCAGTCTTATTTAAAAAAAACATCAGTCAAGCGGTATTTTCATTGGACACATGTTTTCACAAAAATAATAGATGACTTACATTCTTATATCTGTCGATAATGATAAGATGACGTACTATCATGGTTTTTTTGTGTTTTTTTTTTTGTAATTGTTTATTTTTAAAATAGACAAAATAGAAAAAGTATTACCTACATATGAATTTCAATACATACAATACACGAAAAAATGTATATGTAAATGATATTTTGTTTTCGTACTATCATGTTTTGTAGATGTGACATTGGACCACTTATCAACATGACAAAGTGAATATAGGACACGAGATAAAAACCGGGAGTCCTTCCAATTCAGCACTTCAATGAACTTTGGTCCTATTAAGTTGCACCCTATATAATCCTACAAATTAAAAAAGGGTTCATGAATAACCCCTAGTCAAATACATAATGTATGTCCTCACGAAACAATAGTTACAATAAAACAGTCATAAATTATTTTTTTCTCTGTTGTACATGTACATAATCCCGTTCTATATCTGTTGGTCCGATATGCTAAGAGGAGATCTGTTCGGAGTTCGGTAATTTTGTTATTACCCTTATTTATTTGAATATTGATATATTACTGTTACAAATCGCGTGTTTTTCGTCCGAAGCTGTAAATGAAGGCATGAGTTCTGGTCAAGCTTACTTTGAGTTATATGTTTTTGTCGTTAAAATATTCAAAAAGTTGCATAATGGATTAGGGTTATGATGTTTAACGCCACTTTCAACACTATTTCAGCTATATCGTGGCGGTCAGTTTATTGGTCGAAGAAACCACCGACTTGCCGCAAGTCCCTGACAAACTTTATCACATAATGTGGTATCGAGTACACCTCGCATGAGCGGGCGTAACACTCACAAAGGTGATAGGCACTGATTGCATATGTAGTTGTAAATCCAACTACCATACTATCATGACCACGACGGCACCAGTTGCATAATGCGTTATATGAAAGTACAAGAAAGTTCAAGCTAGTTTATTTTTGTTATCCGGAAACATACCTTTGTTGCACCTGAAAAAAACTGAATGTATAATTTGTTTCTCTTCCCGATTGTCACAGTTACAATTACTAATTTTTAAGCTTTTCCTCCTTTAACATTTACGGTAGAAATTTAAAGCCATTTTCGCAGTGTAATTATTTGATGTAGTTAATTAAACACGTTGTATTTTTCATATAAATGGGTTTTGCACTTCCGGTTCCTGTCTACATCAAGTAAAGGTGTTTTGTTGCCGGATTTGTATCTGTTGTTCTGAATCATTTCTTGACTATTTGTGTCATAGGAAGCTTTAAAAGATGTTAAGATGTTCTTTCTATATTATGTAGATAGCATAGATATTGGGATTACAATTAAAGATTTAATGTAAATGTTACATGATGTGTTGTGTACGTTAGAAGTTCTTAATGTCATTTTAACAATATTTCCGTCATGTCATGATAGCTAATCTTTATAAGTAGAAGTTAAGAAACCGCAGGAAATCATCGACTTGCATGTAACTGGTGCATTTATGCACATCGAAGGAATCGAAAATATCAACTTTATTGACGAAGGCACTGATTGCACTGATAGCTGTACTGGGTATTAGTGACGGTTCCTATCACTCGACACACAGAGTTGCCTGACATGTCCATGGATAGGAGGTGCCCTATCGATAAGGGTTGTCTAATTGAAACACAGAAAGCTGGAATGTGGACCATAGTAAGTAACGCGTTCGAGAGTTCCATATTCCGTTCACATTAAATACAGTCAAACCTGCCCATGAAGTCACCTCTATTAAGCAGTCACCTATATTAAGAGGTCACCTTTTTCTTGTCCAGTCATAGAACATTTCATATGAATTGAACCTCTTTTAAGAGGTCACCTGTCTTATAAGGCCACTTTTTCTTTGTCCCAGATGTGACCTCTTAATACAGGCTCGACTGTGCATCTTTTGCAAATTTCGAAAAGAGAAGGCGCCTTGTATCCGCTACAGAAAGCTACATGTTTCTTCCGAACCCAACTATCCATACTTTTATTTTTGCATTTGTGAATATTGTATTGATATTGTTGATCTTGTTCTCTTCCTTAGGATGCACGACCTATTTACAGCTGCATGTCAAACAATCAATCATAGATGACTATTATCTTGTTCTCTTCCTTAGGATACACGACCTATTTACAGCTGCATGTCAAACAATCAATCATAGATGACTATTATCTTGTTCTCTTCCTTAGGATGCACGACCTATTTACAGCTGCATGTCAAACAATCAATCATAGATGACAATTATCTTGTTCTCTTCCTTAGGATACACGACCTATTTACAGCTGCATGTCAAACAATCAATCATAGATGACTATTATCTTGTTCTCTTCCTTAGGATACACGATCTATTTACAGCTGTATGTCAAACAATCAATCATAGATGACTATTATCTTGTTCTCCTCCTTAGGATCCACGACCTATTTACAGCTGTATGTCAAATAATCAATCATAGATGACTATTATCTTGTTCTCTTCCGTAGGATGCACGACCTATTTACAGCTGTATGTCAAACAATCAATCATAGATGACTATTATCTTGTTCTCTTCCTTAGTATGCACGACCTATTTACAGCTGTATGTCAAACAATCAATCATAGATGACTATTATCTTGTTCTCTTCCTTAGGATACACGACCTATTTACAGCTGTGTCAAACAATCAATCATAGATGACTATTATCTTGTTCTCTTCCTTAGGATGCACGACCTATTTACAGCTGTATGTCAAACAATCAATCATAGATGACTATTATCTTGTTCTCTTCCTTAGGATACACGACCTATTTACAGCTGCATGTCAAACAATCAATCATAGATGACTATTATCTTGTTCTCTTCCTTAGGATGCACGACCTATTTACAGCTGTATGTCAAACAATCAATCATAGATGACTATTATCTTGTTCTCTTCCTTAGGATACACGACCTATTTACAGCTGTATGTCAAACAATCAAACATAGATGACTATTTTCTTGTTCTCTTCCTTAGGATGCACGACCTATTTACAGCTGTATGTCAAACAATCAATCATAGATGACTATTATCTTGTTCTCTTCCTTAGGATACACGACCTATTTACAGCTGTATGTCAAATAATCAATCATAGATGACTATTATCTTGTTCTCTTCCTTAGGATGCACGACCTATTTACAGCTGCATGTCAAACAATCAATCATAGATGACTATTATCTTGTTCTCTTCCTTAGGATGCACGACCTATTTACAGCTGTATGTCAAACAATCAATCATAGATGACTATTATCTTGTTCTCTTCCTTAGGATACACGACCTATTTACAGCTGTATGTCAAACAATCAATCATAGATGACTATTATCTTGTTCTCTTCCTTAGAATACACGACCTATTTACAGCTGTATGTCAAACAATCAATCATAGATGACTATTATCTTGTTCTCTTCCTTAGGATACACGACCTATTTACAGCTGTATGTCAAACAATCAATCATAGATGACTATTATCTTGTTCTCTTCCTTAGAATACACGACCTATTTACAGCTGCATGTCAAACAATCAATCATAGATGACTATTATCTTGTTCTCTTCCTTAGGATGCACGACCTATTTACAGCTGCATGTCAAACAATCAATCATAGATGACTATTATCTTGTTCTCTTCCTTAGGATGCACGACCTATTTACAGCTGTATGTCAAACAATCAATCATAGATGACTATTATCTTGTTCTCTTCCTTAGAATACACGACCTATTTACAGCTGTATGTCAAACAATCAATCATAGATGACTATTATCTTGTTCTCTTCCTTAGGATACACGACCTATTTACAGCTGTATGTCAAACAATCAATCATAGATGACTATTATCTTGTTCTCTTCCTTAGGATACACGACCTATTTACAGCTGTATGTCAAACAATCAATCATAGATGACTATTATCTTGTTCTCTTCCTTAGGATGCACGACCTATTTACAGCTGTATGTCAAACAATCAATCATAGATGACTATTATCTTGTTCTCTTCCTTAGGATACACGACCTATTTACAGCTGTATGTCAAACAATCAATCATAGATGACTATTATCTTGTTCTCTTCCTTAGGATACACGACCTATTTACAGCTGCATGTCAAACAATCAATCATAGATGACTATTATCTTGTTCTCTTCCTTAGGATACACGACCTATTTACAGCTGTATGTCAAACAATCAATCATTGATGACTATTATCTTGTTCTCTTCCTTAGGATACACGACCTATTTACAGCTGTATGTCAAACAATCAATCATAGATGACTATTATCTTGTTCTCTTCCTTAGGATGCACAACCTATTTACAGCTCTATGTCAAACAATCAATCATAGATGACTATTATCTTGTTCTCTTCCTTAGGATGCACGACCTATTTACAGCTGCATGTCAAACAATCAATCATAGATGACTATTATCTTGTTCTCTTCCTTAGGATGCACGACCTATTTACAGCTGCATTTCAAACAATCAATCATAGATGACTATTATCTTGTTCTCTTCCTTAGGCTGCACGACCTATTTACAGCTGCATGTCAAACAATCCATCATATATGACTATTATCTTGTTCTCTTCCGTAGGATGCACGACCTATTTACAGCTGCATGTCAAACAATCAATCATAGATGACTATTATCTTGTTCTCCTCCTTAGGATGCACGACCTATTTACAGCTGCATGTCAAACAATCAATCATAGATGACTATTATCTTGTTCTCTTCCTTAGGATGCACGACCTATTTACAGCTGCATGTCAAACAATCAATCATAGATGACTATTATCTTGTTCTCTTCCTTAGGATGCACGACCTATTTACATCTGCATGTCAAACAATCAATCATAGATGACTATTATCTTGTTCTCTTCCTTAGGATACACGACCTATTTACAGCTGTATGTCAAACAATCAATCATAGATGACTATTATCTTGTTCTCCTCCTTAGGATGCACGACCTATTTACAGATGTATGTCAAACAATCAATCATAGATGACTATTATCTTGTTCTCCTCCTTAGGATGCACGACCTATTTACAGCTGCATGTCAAACAATCAATCATAGATGACTATTATCTTGTTCTCTTCCTTAGGATACACGACCTATTTACAGCTGTATGTCAAACAATCAATCATAGATGACTATTATCTTGTTCTCTTCCTTAGGATACACGACCTATTTACAGCTGTATGTCAAACAATCAATCATAGATGACTATTATCTTGTTCTCCTCCTTAGGATACACGACCTATTTACAGCTGTATGTCAAACAATCAATCATAGATGACTATTATCTTGTTCTCTTCCTTAGGATACACGACCTATTTACAGCTGTATGTCAAACAATCAATCATAGATGACTATTATCTTGTTCTCTTCCTTAGGATGCACGACCTATTTACAGCTGCATGTCAAACAATCAATCATAGATGACTATTATCTTGTTTTCTTCCTTAGGATGTACGACCTATTTACAGCTGCATGTCAAACAATCAATCATAGATGACTATCTTATTATCACGATGGAGACATCCTCTTAATTCATGTACGGTTGAACCTCGAACTCGGCTAAGTTGTTGGATACCTCGAAGAATAAATATTGTCTTTCGTAGTAGCTATTAGTTCAATTCACGACGAATAACTTGAAGTAATATCGACGGTCATATCGTTTTCTGCATAAAGAGAGGTTCGAAAGTATACAATGTTAAAAGTATGGAAACGACACTGAAGTGAAAATGAGCTAACATGTCATTCATCACTAATACAACAGATACTCAACACCGAGGCATATACTTTTCCAACCCTTTCTAATTAAAATTTGATTAACAACGTTCAGTCACCTTTAAAAACCTCAAGGTTTCGGTTATGGAAAGATTCCTCTCCTGCCGCATTATTCAGATGCAAAACATTAACGGTTCACATCATAGACTCTTCACCACTAAAACGCAAACCTAAAATAATTTATACAGCAATAAATTTAGGTTTCTTTTAAAATTGACAGAAGGTTTGAAAATAAACTCGTGTAAGGAAAGAAACTGGTACTAAAAAAATCAATCAAACAATTCTTTGAGGTACTTTAAATTGATATGAGTTTACGAATTTTATTTCTTTTTAAGTTCGTATTGCAAGTCTCGAAAGCATCGTGAAATGCATCAATAGCCATTTCATTACACGTGTCATCTGCCAATAGTCTTCTAAGGGCACGTTTGATACCAATCCTTGAAAATTAAATCGATGTAGCATGTTAAAGTGGTGATATTAAATTAAGTATTTAACACGACGAATACAATGAAAATATATAGACATAAGAAGTGAAACTGGTTTTTATACGACAAGTAGACTCCTTAACACTATAAAGATCGTTTTCATTTCATTTCATTTGTAATTATGCTTTTGTTTTGAGAAAACAAATTGCTACGGACGGTGAGATTAAGACCAAAAGCATTACTACAATCGATGACCTTTTATGTTCAGTTTTTTCAAAGTGCTTAATAGGAGTTCTTATAGGTTAAATTATCCCCATGCGCCCTTTAGAAAAATGTTTTCCTTTAGCACCATAGATAGCATCTAACAAAATCCAGAACCGGCTCATTTCAAAAGACTAAGCAGTAATATTCTACATCATCTTTATGTATTGAATTGCATATCGATTTTATGAAGGAGAACCCACAAAGCTAATGTGTTAGTTCATTAAAAAATAAAAGGAAACACAAAACTTAATTTCAAATTGAAAACTTGTGAAAATACACTGTATCTTTTCCTTAGAAGAATTTAAAGCAATTTAAATAAGTTTCATGAAAGTTTGAAGAAGTCAAATGGGTAATTAGAATCCGTCAATCGAGGAAGGAAGGGCAATACCATGGTAAACAAGGATAAAAGGACAAACAACGATCTACAAAACAATTTACAGAAACATAAAGATCGAGCAACATGTTACTCGATCTTTAGTTGTATGTGTATGTTTTGTTGATCGTTGTTTGTCCTTTTGTACTTTTTCATTTGGCCATTGTGTTTTCTGTTCTTCTTCGATATACGGATTCTGATTGCCCCTTTGGTATCTTCAAACTCTTCTTCATGAAACCCTCTAAAAATCGGGTGTGGACTCAGGTGCTCTGGTAGGGTAAGCAGTTTCTGCTCCACAAGCGACACTAGTGGCATCTGTTACGGCAGGTGGTCGTGACGACATTCACAATCAACTTCTAATACAACTTCCAGAACCAATTGCATACACTCCTTTAGTTAACATTGTGGTATTGCTTAATTAAAACTATTGAATCATAACAGGGAAACCTGAAACTTTCTTGGTTTCTTGTATGCAATGAGCTTCTTTTTAGCAAACAAGGTCGATGTTTATAACATCTTGTTCGAAAACGCCTTAACACAATCAAAATATAACATAGAAATACAATTAATTCTTTTTCCTATCCAGAACTTATTTTATGCAGCTCACCAATAAAAACAGTAGAAGAAACTAAATTTCTTGGATTAATGTTTGACAATAGAATCACCTTGAAAACCAAGTGTCAATATTTAAACAGTTATGACGAATACTAAAGGTTTTTACAATGTAAATGCCTTATCTACTTTACATAGATATATTTCAAACGTCATATGTTGTGGAAAGTTTATTATGTTCAATGAATTTATATGAGATGAGATTGTTCGTTTTGTTGGTATTTGAGGAATCATTGACCATTACTGTCTAATCTTTCTTTTCATCGTTAATTCGGTCGAAAGTCCATTATTGTTTTACAAGCAATGGGACCTACCGTAAATATATTTTTTTATTGCGGCTCTCGCTTCGAGCATTTAGAATCTACCCAGTTGGTGGTTGTATGTTGAGACGAACAAACCCTCATTACATCCCAGACGAATCAAACATTGACTACAACCAAACTCAAAGCATGTCCTCCACATCCTGCTAACGATTATATTTCAATCCCATATGTAAGAAAATTTTAACGAGAAACAACCAAACGAAGTTCAACCTTTGCCACACGAATCCTGTCACACATGGGAAATTCTAATATTAATTTGGACGAACTACCTGTTGAAGCTCTGAAATGTGATACAAATCCTTCAATAATTTAGTAACACTTTACTTTAATCAGATCAAACAAATCATAATGCATTGCTCTATGTACAGATGGTTCTAGGGATGGTTATATTGTTGAATCCACTGCTGTCCTCGGGCAAGAATTTGATTTTCCTCTCCTGCCATCTGCCTGCTCGCAAATATATTTCTTCATCTGATTAATCTAAATTTACGATATAACAACGGGGGTCGTCGTGGCCATGATCGTATGGTAGTTGGATTTATCTATGCAATTAGTGCCTATAACCACTGATGTTGTGAGTTCGAATCTCGATCAGGGCGAGGTGTACAACATTATGTGATAAAATTTGGCACGCAATAATCGAAATATTGTTGTAAATGGCGTTAAGCACCAT
Organism: Bathymodiolus brooksi; assembly: GCA_963680875.1. NCBI lineage: Eukaryota > Metazoa > Mollusca > Bivalvia > Mytilida > Modiolidae > Bathymodiolus > Bathymodiolus brooksi. The sequence goes on from OY804585.1 coordinate 20,891,945, forward strand.
CACACAAACAAAAAAAACAATTTTCTAGTAACAGAAAGTGGAAAAAGTCCAAATCAGTTTCCTTATAAAAGCATTGAAATTGGCAAAAGACTTGTGATGGTGGGAACAGAGAGTACTTACCCCTGAAGTCCCACTCACAGATGTATCCACGGCAACACAGTCGTGGATCGGGAGATGAGGGATGTCTTGAATAAATTAAAATGTTCTATACGTATACTGATCTTAAACCATGAAAAATTTATATATTTTTTTAAAAGTTTGAAATGATAATTAAGACATACAACACAATAATAAAATGCATGGAATTCATTCTTAGATTGGCAAAATCCCTTCTTCCTGTTCGGCAGCGAGTGAAACGTAATTTTACTTTAATCGACGATGTAGGTATAATTGTATTTATCCTACAATGTCAGCAAATCCAAAACAACTGCTAAATTTGCTGGAAAGATCAGAAGCAAAGAGTCGCTTCAATCGTTCTCTATGGAGTTCTCTTTCACGTCCTTGTTTTACTGTAACGCTTTCTAACCGTTCGCTTGCCACGAATCAAGCTCCAGGAGACTGTTGTAGTCAAGGCGAATTGAACATAATTTTAGTCGTTTAAATGTGCATTTGGCGCCGTAAAATCTGATTCAACCCACCATTTCTTTGGAAATGCCTGTACCAAGTCAGGGCCATTGCGGTTTTCCCAGTTTTCCGGTTGTTACGGTAATTTTGTTGTTACCCTTATTCAGTAATGATTGATCTATGATATTTTGAAAACATTGGAGAGCAGACAAAAATGCAACCTGCAACGAAACCTCGCTAAAGCTACCCATTGATTAATATTATAATAATCATAATAATAATTTCTTTTCTTTAACTTTATATATTATATTATTGATTCTGGAAATAAGCCATACAGTCAATTTCACTACAATATCAAATATTTCAACAATATACATTTCTTATATTGTTTATCCTTCTAGTGCACCTGAGTTCATCCTCGGGTTTTATTGGGATCTTTAATTTTCTGTGTAGCGCTTTGTAAATCGATGTTTGTCCTTTTTCGCTTAGTCATGGTGTGTTGTCTGTCCTACGATTTGCGGATTTTGATAACCTCTTTGGTGTCTTCAAACTCTTCTTTTGAACTGAGGGATACTAAAGCTATAATTTTTGTATTAGAATAACGAAAAATCCAAATATCTTTTAAACTATAGATTTTTGAACAGCAAACTAAACGAGAGTTTCATTTAGAATTAGGAGTGCTAACTAAAAATGTTACAGTTATGCTTCTTATTGTTTTGGCTGAGGCTGCACTCAGATGAAATGTTGTATTCTGGTCCTATTTTGTTGTAATTTTTCGGGTGGGCGTAGATGTACTTTATAGAAGAGCCATCAGTACGTCAGGTATCTTACCTGTAAAATCTTTCTCTTAGCCACGTGTACTTTAGACGAACCTGACAAGCATTTCTCATAAATTATTGTTATATTTTGCATTTTTTGTAAAATGGGTAAAATGTCGGACTTATCTTCGGAATGCCAAAAGTTTGTAAAACAATTGTTTGCCTTTTTTAGTAAGGAAAATGCAACGAAGATGCCAATTGTCTCATTTGATGGGGTATATCAAAGGACATCTAAAGCTTTGGGTGTGTCTTACACTTCAGTGCACCGTATTATGAATGGTAAGAGGCCTTGTATGTCAAATAGACCCAAAGAAAGAGCTAACATTTTGGACGACTTTGATCATTGTGTTATTAAAAGAACAATCCACGGTTTATATTCACGGAAAATTGCTCCGACCGTCTCAATAATGCATAAGGAAATAAAAGATTCTATTAAAATATCAAAGTCTAAACTTACTCTAACTCTCATTGATCTTGGATATACTTATAAAAAAATAGGTTCTGTACGATCAAGTGTCTATTATCAATGATAGGTATAATTATCTGAGAAAGATCTAATTTTTTAGGGAAGCAGGGTATGTTATTGTGTACATGGATGAAACATGGGTTAACCAAAATCACTGCACATATTATATGTGGCTTCCGAATGATGGGTCTGATGCCCCAAAAATACCCTCGGGTAAAGGTAAACGTTTGATTGTTTTGCATGCAGGTACGTGAAGTGAGGGCTTGATTGACGGCTGCGATTTAGTGTTTCTGGCCAAATCAAAGGATGGTGACTATCACCAGGAGATGAATAGTGTTGTCTTTCTTGAGTGGTTTGAAAATCCATTGATGCCTGCTCTGAAAAATCCTAGCTTGGTTGTGTTAGATAATGGAAGTTATCACAATGTTAAAACAGAAGATACGGTGTGCCCAAATTTTAGTCAGAAAAAAGCTGTTCTCTAAAACTATCTTACACAACACAACATTCCTTTTTCTGCTACTGATACCAAAAAAGTATTATATATAAATGTAAGGATACATTTTATGAAAAGAAATTTAACTGGATATCAATTTGGCATATACTGAACAAGATTAAATGTAAACAAAGCATTATCCAGTTCCAATGGAAATGTTTGCATAACATTGTATATTCAGAATATGAATTACAAAAAATGGGAAAATCAAACGGTCAATGTCATTTTTGTAAAAATAAAATAGAGTCCCTTATGCATTTGTTTTACAGGTGTCATAAAATTAAACATGTCTTAGATGAATTAAAACACATTTTTAATAGCATTTTTGAAAAGAATATGGTACTTGTTGAGGAAAACTTAATCATTGGGTGTATGAGGGAGAAATAACTGAAGATCTACTTTTAATGAATTTAGTCATTTGTATATTAAAATGGGTAATTTGGAAAACAAGAAATTATATAAAATATAATAAAAACATTTACAGGGATGCAATAGTTATCACAAATCTCACAAATGAACTCAGAAGTAATATACAAATGATGATTAAAAACCCAGAAGTTCGAAACTTATATAATATTAGGAAATTACAGTTATTATTGGATACATTATGAATTTAGTTGTATTAATAATTTATTTCATTGTTTACTATGTAAACATGTATGTTTATAAATTGAATATGAGAGATAAAATATGATTTATTTGATTATGGTATTGTATTCTTACTACAACTGTACCAGTATTTATTTATTTAATTATATTGTTCATTGTGAATATCTGTAAACCTTTGAGGTTTCCTGGCACCCAGAGGTAAATTGTTCACAAGTGTAATATAGATATAATTTTAAAAAAAGTATTATATGAAAAAATAAAACCAAAAAGACCCCAGTAGTTTATAAAACAGATAAAATTTCTCATTTACACGGACATGAAGTATTAAGAACCCTCGTTCGACACTGTGAACTTAACCAGATAGAATTAATATGGGCTCAAGTCAAAGGTGTCGTGGCTGAAAACAATACCACCTTCCGATTAAAAGATGTTAAAGAACTCACGTACGCCGCTTTCGGAAAAATTACAAAAGTTGTGTGGACAAAGGCAGAAGACCATGAGGTCAAAATTAAAAAAGAATACTGCAAAGAAAACTGTATAGATAGAAGTCAATGTCGTCAAAGAGCTCCGATCGAAAATGTTTGGTCAACATCCGGGATATTTAAAAGCGGTATTTTTAAAGCAGACACGGGTAATTATCGTAAGTATTTATAAATATACTCTTTATATAATGTTTTGAATTATGATGCTTTATGATTGTTATTATTATTAATTTCATTTTTTCTCCAAATATCATTTATTTTTGCAGTGTAAAATTAGATTTTTCTATAAGTTATAAGGAATCCGGCTTCAAAATCATTACAATCAACTGAAATATCGCTATATCTTGCATTTACGAATGAATTAAATGTTGCCCAAAAAGAAAAAAATATTGATGAATGATTGATTTTACTTAAAAATACTATTTTGTTGATGAAAAGTCAATTAGTAACTAGTTATACCCTAAAACATGATGTTAACAGATGTTTTTGAAATCCGGTGGTCAAAATGTAAACATGTATACAAACCGGTTGGGTCATTTATAAATAACCGGGTTTGTCAGTATGTAAATACCACTGATCTTATTGTAATTGAGCATTATATTGCCATTTAACAATAGCTATGATTAGGAAATATCTCAAAGGCGATAAGTACTGATCCATAGTATGAATATTCGCCATGGCTGCTAATTTCAGCTACTTTGAACAATAAAAAAAATCGTTATTTCTATGTTAAATTGCTACTGTCGCGAACACTTGATTTTTTTTAATGCTTTTTGTGGCACTGACATCACGATTGGTGCTCAATACGCTACACTCACTTTAAGTAGTTGTCCAGGCGCAATATTTTAATTTTTAATTTTTATTTTTATTTTTCACTCGTTGATAACGAAGTAAGTCACTCTGTGGAAATAACTTCATGAATACGATATTTAAGTTTCTTCATAGTATAATGTTTACATTAACATTACAGATAAGCAAATCAGCAAAGGCTATAGTATTGAATTCCTTTCCGCACGGACGATTTTGGCAGTTTGTATACAAAGAAAATGTTAGGTGTACTCGATTAATGCAACTTTCGTTACAAGTTGTAATACGACAAATGTTCGCGCTTTGCTCACTGAAAATAGACGCTCAGTGGTCTGAGCCTATGTCGTTCACCTTTCATTCTGCTTTGAGGAAACTTAATACAGACAGAACCTTCTATAGGTGCTTCCCACCAAAGTTCGGCTCATTTGGCTAAGCAGTTTCAGAGAAGAAGATTGTTAGAAATCGGCCAATCAGAAACAAGAATTGTCTGTGGCGACCATGTTTGTCAACGGATCGGGATGAAATGTGCAATCTTTATAGAAGACCTTCCATAGTTGCTTCCTACCAAGTTTCGATTCATTTGGCTAAGCAGTTTGAGAAGAGAAGATTTGTTTTAAATCGGCCAATTAGAAACAACAATCATCTGTGGAGACCATGTTTGTTAACGGATCGGGATGAAATGAGCAATCTTTATAGAAGACCTTCCATAGTTGCTTCATGCCAAGTTTCGGTTCATTTGGCTAAGAACTGTTAGAGGAGAAGATTGTTTTTTAAATCTGCCAATCAGAAACAAGAATAGCCAATCGTAACTACTCGGCCATTCTCGCTACCCTACAAATAACCTCGTATGCATTAGGCGTATAAATCGCACTACCTTTCACATGTCAGTTACATGAAAGTTTGATAAAGTTATATTTTAAGCAATTTTCTATATTTCAATTATTTTCATGGATAAAAGTTAAAGTTTTAATTAGTTTTGCATAATTAGATTTTACTTAGTATGTCTTCCATATTGGATTTTCGTGTACTATATTTTTGTGGGGCTTAACTTAACTTAACTTCCGGCAAACAATTTAAGAAGAATTTCTACTATCTACGTACGAGGTTATTTGTAGGGTAGCGAGAATGGCCGAGTAGTTACGATTGCAAAAATCGCTTGTGGCGACCATGTTTGTTAAGGGCAGTTTAAAAAAAAATGGCTCCTACTGCTATAGCTGTCTAATTTACTCATTTTTATGATTTTATTGGATCTAAATAGTTCAAAAGATCTGTAATGATTTGATGTTTGTTACTGCAAAACATCTTTAAGATATCTAGAAAAACAAAACAAAATATGTCCAAAAAACATGTCAAAATTGTCAGGAGTGCAACCCTTTTTTGTGACACTTTATAAAGTCCTTAATTTTCAACAACCTACCACAGTGCTAAATCAAACAATATGTTATCAAAATCTATTTCATCACAAACTTTGATATGTTGACATACTTTAAGATAGCAATAGATCATGCTTCACATTTATTATTGCATAAAAATATGGCTTTGTAAAAAAGATGTATCTAGTCAGGAGTGCAACAAACATTTATGCAAGTTTTCCTAAATTACATTGTAGAAATGTTGTCTTTTAGTTTTCAAAGATATGGGGTATAAATAAATCTTAATACATCATTGCTGCTTCAAGATTATAGTTAAAGGATACACTAAAATCCGTAGTAAGGCCAAGCATGTCACATTAAAGGCAGCACCCTCAAATGTCAGGAGTGCAACATTTGATATTTTCTTAGACATATTTTCTTTTAAATGTAACTAAAATCACATTTGTCTTTCTATTTCAACAGAGACCTACGAAGAGAACAGATAAAACCCATTTACCTGTTTGAGATACATAAAATATCTCTCACAGAAGCATTTGTTCATGTCAGGAGTGCTACTAGTTTTAAGTGATCTTCTACAGTCTAAATTATAGCTTATTATATGGATGATTTAAATAAAATGAGATTCTGTCAAGTTTAGAATAATGTTTGAAAAAATTAAAAGTGCCAATAGTATTATATGTGCTTTTAATTTTATGTAATAAAGCATTTTTGTTCATTTTAAATGGTCTCATGCTTTAATATCTATTAGGTATTAATACTAGAGACATTCTCTGACATGGGAATATGTTTTCTAGGTTCATAAATCATTGAAATTTGAAATTTGATATAATTAATTTTCTAAGTATCCAAAAAATACTTGTAATTGTACATTAAACATCTATTTTCAATATTAATTTAGATTAATACATGTTTTAAATGTTTTTGTATAGTATATTTCAAAAATAAGTTGGAATTTTCGAGAAGTATGGCTGTAAACAAGTTACAAATAACTAGAAAAATATTACTTTAAGAAACAATTATCATTAAAACTTGGTAAATAAAGGTAATAACAAAATTACCGAACTCCGAACAATCTTACAAAGGGAAAGTCAAAACTCATAATTATATAAACAGACAAAATCAGTCAACAACCGGAAAACTGTGAAACTAATGCTTGAAAGAACACCAACTGATTTTTTCCCTTGTGAATTGTTTTTAAGTTAATAACTCTTCTTTTTCTTGATGGCAATATAATGTCAGGAGTGCAACATATCCTGATAAAATAGTACCATTGATAAAATAATGATAATTTATAATAAATTGCCTTTTCTAACCTATAAGAATATTCTAATTATTTATTTATAATTTATCTAATATATTAGAGTGGTATAATACAAATTTTCAAATGTACATAATTAAAAATATTGCTGCTAAAACTGGGTATTAAAGAAGTGGTATGGCAAAAAATTGTTACAAATTTCCAAATATTGTCATTTCTGTACAAATATTTCATTGAAAACAGGTAAAAATTATTGTATGAGTTAACAGTAACATCACTGTTCAATGTTGGCATTTTAAAATGTGATATTTTCTTCTTTTTTTTCTTTATTATAAATTTATAAAATGTCAGGAGTGCAAACAAAAATAGACAAAATGTTTTTTCTACAACCAATTATTTTGCCATGTTCAAAGAATCAATGTTATTATTTTTTACAAATGGCTACTTATCTTTAAAGTTTGAAAATTTGCTGTCTTAAGTAAAAATATTCATTATTATTTTGATAATAAAAACTTTATCAGGTAGATTGGACAAAAATATTGAGAATTTTTCATAAAAAATAGCTTTTAAGAAAAACTACAACTACCAATAACCCAATATTTTGCACAAAAAGTCATTTATATCAGTTGCATTGTTTGAGAAACTATTATACAAAATAATTGAGACTAAAGATTGTTTAACTGATATAGAATAAGTATGTGTTTTACATGGTTTTTATGCCAATTTGTGTTCAATAAAATGTTCTTAAAAATTTATTGCTTATCTGTTCATAGTTTCTTTCTTGTTTCATTTACTTCAATGTATACAACATTTACAATTATCAGCAGAAAGTTCTTAGGAGTGAGTTTAATTTGGACATTTTTTTCACATGTTGGAGCCATTTTTTATGAAACAGCCCTTAGCGGATCGGGACGAAATGAGTAATCGTTACAGAGGACCTTCCATAGATGCTTCCTACTAAGTTTCACTTCATTTGGTTGAGGCGTTTCAGAGGAGAAGATTAAAATGTGAATAGTTAATGGACGACAGACGACGAACGAAAGACGACGGAGTGATGATTAAAGTTCACATTGCCTTTGGCAAGGTGAGCTAACAACAGTCATTGGGTAGATATGTCGCTCCACTCGGACACATTATTCTGATTCCGAGCCAACCAGTCTTTGCTCTTTCTCCTTAATGCTGCGTTCTTAGCGGAGAAGCAACAAATACCAATTTTATATTCTTTTGTTTGACAAGACCGCAGTTCGTACCCACAATCTATCACACTCGAGGCGAGCACGTTATCCATTACGCTACCGATGTAGTTCCCTATTTTTATTTTCTTTTTATTATTTTTTTAATCAAAATTTCTTATTGTCCTTCAATATATTATTTGAAAACAAAAATTAATCCAAAACAATAAGAGTTACTTGATATCTATATAAAAATTGAGAGTTCCTACTTTTGTTCAAACACTCTTTGAATATTGCAATAATCCAACTGCATAGCAAATAACGAAAACGAATTATAAGTTCTATACAAAATCATGACCATTCTGTCGAAGGTGACTTGGCGAATGCCAATTCTGCACAAACCGTTTGGTATTTCTTACTTTTAATGTTATACAAAACATCCACATGTAAAATATTTTGACTATGTGCTGTTGGTTTTTTTTTCACAAATTTTATTCATTGAAGACAATTTTTTGTTTTTTTCTTTTTATCAATTTGCAAGTCGAACATATCGTTGATAAATGTTATAATGAACCTCAAATAAATTACAAAAAGGAAACATAATTGTGATATTGAGCTGTTTTCGCTATTCTTTCAATTTTTTACATAGACAAAACCGGTTCTACTGAAAAAAAAAATTTGGGACCCAACCGGAAAGTAATGGCTGACAGAGCCGGAACGAATGTACGTAAATAAGCATCGTGCTTTTTACTGTAGTCTAAAACTATTCATGGTGGCACGCCAGTGCAAACTTTCATGTATATAAGCATTACAAAGGGTTTGTGTACTTTAATTACACATATAGACTACTTTTTATAGCTTTATTTGATGATTTCAATCTCATTATTAGCATTTTTCATTGTTTATGTCCATCATTTTATCTATATGCTTGTTTTTACCTATATGTTTCTGTGGTTAACTTAACCACAGAAACATATAGGTAAAAACAAGCAAAAATAATCGACCGATAACGACATCTTCTGGATTCAAGATATAATAAAACTATATGATCATAATACTTACATTTTGTCGTCGCCTGTATGTCAAACATGCCTAATTGACTTGTACCGGAAGATGACAGAACAATTCCGACCGGAGCTCTTTGACGACAGTGGAAGTGTCATATAACCTATTATGATTGATTTTTGTGATGATGACTCGGATGACGACACGGGTTGAAGTATAATCATATTAAGTATAATAGACAGAGACAAATGTAAAAATCGAATAAATGTCACGTTAAAGCCAATGCCGAAAATATTTGGAACATGTGTCTGCCAATTCATTAAGGTTTAAGAACAGTTGTAACTGTTGAAACTATTTGGGGTCAGATGAATTATTTAACTTATATTTATTATAACACATAAATAATACACAAAACAACTTCACACACAAAAAAAAACAAACAAACAAAAAGTTAAACAGGGACAGTTTATAATCCAACCGAAAACCAAACACAAAACGGACCTCGTATTCATAAAAAGTCAAAACAAACAAACACAGAGGTCGAAACTTCGGATTCGAAGTGGAATAGGTTAAATATATATTTCCAAGCTTTTAGCTCACGTTTGAGTTGAAAGATATAACTTGGCTTAGTAGAATAGTTACGTAAAACAATTGCAAGTATCAATGATTCATCAATAACGTTTGCAGTTTTTAGGTATTTTTTACCAATCTTAAGTTGAAGGTTTGGTAAAAAAAAAATAGCTAAACAAATGACAGTGCTCAATGTCATAATCTACCCCTTTCCCCCCAAAAAAAATTCAATCCTCCAATTGATCTCTGAGGTTCTATAATTTAAAAATGTACTAATTTTACGAGCATTTTTTAATTAGGAAGTTGCACAATCTCAAAGCTCATTTTTCGTTCCGTTTCTTACATGTATATAAATTAAAGATCTCATTCATAATCGAACAAAACGACAATAATATATTCTTCATATTATGTGATATATGAAGACTTCATTTTTTCTCTACTTAAGACAGAAGTGCTATATATTTAGTGAAAAAATAAAAATAATGAAAAATATCCCAGTCCAAGCAATTTTTACAGGTAAAAATCAATTAACTCAATAGTGTGTGTAGGAGATGGTGACGGGCTTTACGGAGAACAATGGAATCTTTCGGGTGACCGTCGAGTGTCTATTGTCCTCAGGGATTAAAACCCACGGCCGCAGGCTGTTCTCTTTTATAGACTTATTCCCTCCGTATTTCATAAAACTTTGTCAAAATATACACCCAAAAACTCCTTTAAAATGCGATTTTTCTATATGAGCAGGGCCAACAAATACGTTCACTTTCTGGTCTACAAACTTCCAAATTAAATTAGCACCCTTGATTCTCTACACAACTCTCGCTTACACTTCTACTTTAAAATCTACAGTTTAAAAGATATTTCAAATTTTCGTTATTCTAATCAAAAAATTATTACTTTAATTAGAATGTCCATGAAATTTACATGTTAATATTAATAATCTATTGTTGACTTTTTTTTCTACATCAAATATTTTGTTATCTGCTAATTGACATTATTTGTAGCCATCGTATCATTTTCTCAAATCGATTGTATTAATCATTTGGAATTCATTAATTTACCTTTCAAAGAAAGTTTATTTTTAAAATAGTAGTTCGTCTTTATACTTATGTAGATAACAAATAGCTTATCGTTAACGTTAACGAACGACTTCTTATCAATGATCAATTGCTGGACGAGTCTAATAAAAATCAATGGGTGTTATTGCTGGACGAGTCTAATCAAATCAATGGGTGTTATTGATGGACAGTCCGATACAAACTTAAGGGTGCTATGCTGGACGGGTCTAATAAATACATAAGGGTGCTGTTGCTTGACGAGTTTAAAAAAATAAATATACAATATACGTACATTGTCGGTAAATATAAAATTTATTTGTACGAGCTTTAGAAACAGGCAGAATAGCGAGCCTTCGGCGAGCTTTTCAGGCCTGTTTCGCAGCGAGTACAAATGAATTTTATATTTAACGACAATGTACGTATATTGTGTTTATCCTGCAATGTCAAAAAAGTCGGAAAACTTGTCAGATTTAGACAAAAAGGACAGAAACAAGCGTCATTCCTCGCCTTTCATAAATGTTGTCAAGGGTGTCTTCTTCGTGGTCCGCGTTACATTAGTACCAGTTTCATACTTGTCTGCGCCCTCCGCTGTACATAGCTACAGGGTACCAGGAAAGTTTATTCGTAGGCTGAAAAGTTTATTCGTATAGTACGAAAAATTTATTCGTCTAGTACGAATAAAGCAAAATTTATTCGTATAGCATATTTGTACAACAAATGTACTGATTGCAGGATAAAAGGGTGTTATTGCTGGACTGGTCTAATAAATACATAAGGGTGATGTTGCTGGACGAGTTAAAAAACATAAAGGTGTTATTGCTGGACGAGTCTAATAAAAACATAATGGTGTTATAGCTGATTTTTGATTTTGGGGAAACATCAGGGAGAGAATATTGCCCCAAACAAATACAAAGGTTGTAATGCTTTGAGATAAAAGACAAACTAGCAACAATAGGGAACAGTACACAATGTAGCAATCCCGATGGATAAATAAAAAAGAAAAGAAAATACACATATAACATGTCAATAAGGGTAATAACAAAATTACCGAACTCCGAACAATCTTACAAAGGGAAAGTCAAAACTCCTAATTATATAAACAGACAAAGTCAGTCAACAACCGGAAAACTGTGAAAACCGTAATGACCCTGACTTGGTACAGGCATTTCTAAAGAAATGGTGGGTTGAATCAGATTTTAAGGCGCCAAACCTCCCGCTCTCATTACGGTTCAAAGGTTCCGGCTATCACTATAACAGTATTTAAATACAGGAACAAAATAGGTAAAATAGTTGTCAAAGCAGTACCATATTCGGTGACGTAAATGTCAAAAATATTTTTACGTCACACATTGATAAAAAACATCCTTGACATTTTTCTTGATCTTTATCTTCAAAAGATCGTAGAACAGGTGCCGTTTTTAAAGACCAGTGTATTGGGTTATCCGCTCCTTAATTATCCACAGCAGCATCCATGAATTCCTTATTTACAATTGGTGCATAGTACAAATTGTGTGAGAGAAGGTTCAAATATAAACAGTAGATACATGTCTACAAGCATGCATGACATTTGGTGACAGTTCCCATAGATCATCCTATTGAGTTGCCTATCACATCCATAGGTTGGGAGTTCATGTTATAATAGTATGTGGAGAGGACCAAGCCTCTTGCATGTTACAGGCCCTTTACGTGGATTCGATAAACAAACATTTAGGCTCATCGTAGCAGCTACAAAAGACTCAATTATGTCATCTCTACCAACTTTCCATACACGCCAGTGGTAGACAAAAGTCGTTGCCCCGCCTGTTGCATTCGTCTCTCTTCTCTTTTTGAATGGTTGTACGGTGTTGAGATAGTTCTGGTCTTGACGTTTCTAAACAGAAAATAAATCATACACGACTTCGAAAGGTATAAACGGACAGACTCTTTATAGCATTATATGATATTAAATATTAAATTCTACACGTAAAACAGCAATATTCAAGCTTTGACACAGAGATAAAACTGAAATGAATACAAATGCCACCTACGATAGATATATCAATAACGCGTTTTAGTAGTAATGAGTTAAAATCCCAAGGCTTTGATAGGTGCAATAACTAAAATAATCATGGCATGTTTGATACTTATAAAGACTTATACTGACATGATACATGCAAAGTCTTCGACAACTAAGAGGAAATTGAAAGAAAATATATTTTCCATGCAAAAAAGATTAAGAAAAAGATAGGTAATTGAATTGTCTATCTGTACTCCTCTGCTACATCCGTCTATGGTTCGAAATATAAGAATCGCGAGTACAGTACCATACTTTTCGGTTACAACACGCGTTTCGTATTCGGGTTACGTGTGGTGCTAAGCGCCATTTTCAACAATATTTCAGTTATATCATGGCGGGAAAGATGTTTTGGTGGAGGAAACCGGAGTGCTCAGAAGACCACTGACTTGTCGCAACTCACTGATAAACTTGATCACATAATGTTATATCGAGTACACCTCGCCATGAGAGGGATTCGAACTCACAACTTTAGTGGTTTCGTACTGGATAGTGTTACGAGTACAATTGCAAAAAAATACTGGAAAATTGCATGAGCTAAAGGCCTTTTATAACTTCCTGTTTTGTAGATATGTGTAGTGTTCGAAGCTTTTGGTGTTTAGCATAAAGTCTGTGTTAATACGCCAACGTTTGATGAATGGAAGAATTCTTTAATCAAAGCACTCTGACTTAAATGTTCTCCGTTTACCTAGAAAATGTAAATGTTTGGTGTGCTATGTTGACATTAGACTTATATTATTTGGGCATTATATATTCTGTCGTTGTACGATATTTAATAAAACATACGGCTCTTAATAAAAAAAAAAAAAAAAACATAATGACAAACACATTCCATTCAAAGAACCATTTGAAACATTCCTTTATCCACAAATTAAATCAAGGAGACATCGCATTTCGTAATGTTCTATATTTCATCATCACAGTAACATCTTCACCCATGAGCATAAATCCTACCCTCAAATGTGTGTAAAATTGCCCCTTGTTAGTGGTGATTTTAGATGGCCATTTAATTGTACATTGGAACCTGTCTAATCCGACACACTTTAGGGACCAGTGAAATGTGTCGGATTGTACAGGATGTCGGAATACTCAGGTTTTATTTTAGTTAACAGAAATACCTTGGGGCCATAAATTTCTGTCGGATGTCACAGGATGTCAGAAAACGCAGGCGTCGGATTGCACAAGTTCCGATTCTGTCCATCATCGTCTTTTTGACACGTATGTGGCAATTATAATCAAAACGTTTATACAATGTTTACATGCGGATTCCGTTTTTGTCTTTGTCATGAATACGGCTGTAATAATGCTTACTTGACGTCAAACAGCAATTGTTATTGGCAGGTCGTAGCATAACATAAGTTTGAAATAGAATTCCCACAAAAGACGACAAATGATATGATCAAAGAATGATATTGATAAATCCCCTTGCCGTTCCAGCACTGATCCGCATCTATGATCAAAACAAATGATTCTATGGGAAAAAATCCATACTTAATTTTTATCTGCTATGAAAAAAATCAGTCACATAGAAATTCTTTTGTATTTGTTTGTTATAATCAATCAATAATATTTTCAAAATGTTGACATCTAGCATTCTTCTTCTTTATACTTCAGCACTCCTTCAAAGTATTGATGATAGCGTGCGGACACTCACTGATATCACTATGTCGCGCGTGCATGAGGTCTAATTAAATTTTTGCAACATATATATAAATTAGGAGAGAGGTTACAAAGGATTAAGAGCCTGGAGGACAAACACCGGTATTGATAGCACTTATACAATGACAGAGTTTCTTCAGTATTGGTTTTTTTTAATTGACATAAGTTCAGAAAATTTGATAATATTATGTCTATATATGAAATAATTTAACAGTGACTGCTTACGTTTTTGGTTAAAATAAATACATTCAAAAATATAATGGTATTCATCTCCAATTTGGGATCTATTACATAATATACATTTACGATTTTCTCTTGGAATGTTCTGCCATCGCCCTGTTTCGATGGGGAGTTTATTATTTGTTGTTCTAAATCTGCAAAGCAAAATTGCATATTTTATTTCTAAAATATTTAAATTCTTCATATTTAAACTCTGTTTTAAATGTTTTATAATTGATGGCTTTAGGTGAATTTTGTACTAAAGAATTCCAATTTTGAAGAAACTGATCCTCTAATAGCTGTTTAATTACACATTTCAAATAATCTACATTGTCAAAAAGTTTGTTTCCCATATATTTGAGAGGCCACACTCATTAAATATTTGTTTTACAAACAATATCCAACTAAACTGCATATTATGATTTTCATTCAATTGACGACATAGTCTATACAATATATTAGAATACTTTGTTTGTTTACCAACTATAAGTCTTCCCAGTAACATACGGTTCTGATTTTAATATCAATATATATAGGGTATCGCCCTAGTTCACCATACACCATATAGCTAGGCGTTGATGTTTTTAAATTTAAAAGATTCTTACAAAATTTTAGATGTATTTTTTCCAGAATATCATTGTTACTAAAGCCCCACACTTCACAGCCATATAACAGGATGGGTTTAATCATTTTGTCAAATAGATCAAGTAGACATTTTATTGATAGTTTATACATTCTTCTCATTTTCAAAACTTCATACATAGCTTTTAGTGCTTTATCAGCTAGATGTTTTTTTGTCAAACTAAAATTTCCTGTTCTAGTAAAAATAATCCCAAGATAGTTGAAATTTTTAACTATCTCAAGATTCAGATTATCATAGCTGAAGCTTAAATTTTGTGGTAATCTCCCATTTCCAAACACCATTACTTTGGTTTTATCTGCATTTACTTTTAATTTCCACAAATTACAATCTTCATAAAAAGCATCCAGTTGAGTTTGGAGATCATTTGCTGTCTCAGCTAACAATGCAGTGTCATCAGCATATAACAGAATAAAAAGTTTAAGGTAAATGTCTAAATTGTTTTCTATTTCATCTGAGATAGTTTGTAGTCCTGTAATATTTGTATTTTCTAAAAAAAAAAGTGTCAATGTCATTTAAAAACAATGAAAAAAGAAAAGAAAACAGATTTTCCCCTTGTCTGACTCCATTTGCACAATCAAAGTATTCTGATATACAATTATTATATGAGATACAAGATTTTATACTATCATACATATTAATAATAACATTATACATTTTGCCATTGATATTATTTAACATCATTTTGTAGAAAAGCCCTTCCCTCCATACCTTATCAAAGGCCTTTTCGAAATCTATAAAGGCACAAAATAATTTCCTTTTTTTAAGTTTTAATATTTGGAAAAACGAAAAGAGAGTGAAAATGTTATCTATAGTTGAATAATTTTGGCGAAATCCGAATTGGTTTTCTTTTATAAGTCTGTATTCCTCACAAAAGTTATTGAGTCTTGTATTCAGAATTGATGTAAATAATTTTCCCAAGCAACTTACAATTGTGATAGGCCTATAGTTCTTGGGTTCATAAATATTGCCTTTATTCTTATAAATAGGCTTGATTGTACCAATCAACTAAATATGAGGAACAAAACCCTTATCAAAGATAATGTTAAATAACTTCTCATAAATATTTATAAATTGATTTGATGTCGACTTGATGTATTCGTTTATAATTTCATCCTCACCACAAGCTTTTTCGTTTTTTAATTTTTGTATACATTTTAAAATTTCTTCCTTTGAGATATAGGCGTTTATGTGTTCATTGATTGGTTCATTCTGTAGAATATTAACCTCTGGTAAGCCGTTGTTACCATCACAAATGTCTCTTGTATTCAAATTTTGAAAAATATCATAAAGTTTATCAATTTCAACATTCGGTTGCTTCTTTCTTTTACCTTTGTTCAAAAGTTTCCAAAATTCTTTAGGATTGTTTTTACTCAAATTGTGTACATCTTCTGAAAATTTCTTTCGATAATTTTTATATTTTCTGTCCAATGTATGTTTGTAATGTTTTTCAGCGTCAATCATAGCAAAGCGATTTTGTGGAGAAGTTGAACGTTTAAAACGTTTCTTAAGTTTTCTGTAGTTTTGACGTGCAAATCTACAGTCTAAATCAAACCAGGGTTTATTTTCTTTTTTGAAAGTATTATTCTTGTTTTTTTCCTTAACATTATAAGTTCCAAAAGTTTTTTGGCCAGATGTGACAAATATATTACATAAATTTTCTATCAATATGTCAACAGTATCTTGAGTAATCATATCTTTTTCTGTACTACATAGAGTAAGCATATGTTCTAATTCTAACATTTTTTCAATATCAATATTGTTCTGAAAATGAATTTGCTTTTGGGGGTCCCATCTTTTAGTTGTTATTATATTTTCAACAGTATGGTTCCGAGAATCCACATATTCATCTTGGCTGCTTTGTGAAAAATTATCAGAAGAAAAACATATCGTAATAGGTGAGTGAACATCTGAATATAGCTTACTAGAATCAAGAATGTCAAAATCTTTGAATGATTTCAGCAAATATGGACTACTAATACAGTAATCTACTACACTGGCGTTTCTACAAGTAAATCTTCCAATATTTTTATCCTTACCTACTCTACCATTCACTATAAATAGGCTATTACCTTTACAAAATTCTAACCACATATTTCCATACTTATTTCTTATCATATCCATACTACTTCGTTCAACAGGGAGAGACAATGATTCTAATACTTCAGTATAGTTATCGACATAATCTGAAATATTATTATTATTATGATCGTTGTCATCTAGAATAATAAAATCATCACAATTACTTGTCCTTGCATTAAAATCCCCGACAAGGCAAATATATTTCGTAATATTTAAAAGTGATAAGTATTCTTGTTGAATTTCATTAAATGCTTCGTCTGATGAGTACTTTGTGTATTCAGGGGGTATATAAACTACACCAAAAATTACCGGTTGGTCTAGTTTGAATAACCCCCCCCCCCCCCCCCCCCCCCCTTACACTTAAACCAAAGAACATATTTACAATTAGTTTCTTTTATTTCAATCATGTCACTAAAGTGTCTCTATATCCGACCATAATCCCACCTGACCGACGATAAACTATATTCTTTCGGTTTTTCATTATGAACTTAAAACCTAGAAAATAAATAACATCCAAGTCGTCAGTTTTTGTCTCGACAAAACATAAGATATTATGATTTCTAATCATGTTTTGAAATTCCGGATACTGCAACCTTGACTTGATCCCACAACAATTCAAACTTAACAAATTAATACAATTATTATTAGAATCATTGACTGACCTATTGATAGTTATATCAGAAGTATGACTAGTATTTACAGTTATACATGTATCATTATAATCACTGACTGACCTATTGACAGTTATATCATTATAATCACTGACTGACCTATTGACAGTTATATCACTAGAATCACTGACAGACCTATTGACAGTTATATCATTATAATCACTGACTGACCTATTGACAGTTATATCATTAGAATCACTGATTGACCTATTGACAGTTATATCACTAGAATCACTGACTGACCTATTGACAGTTATATCATTATAATCACTGACTGACCTATTGACAGTTATATCATTATAATCACTGACTGACCCATTGACAGTTATATCATTAGAATCACTGACTGACCCATTGACAGTTATATCACTAGAATCACTGACTGACCTATTGACAGTTATATCATTAGAATCACTGACTGACCTATTGACAGTTATATCATTAGAATCACTGATTGACCTATTGACAGTTATATCATTAGAATCACTGACTGACCCATTGACAGTTATATCACTAGAATCATTGACTGACCTATTGACAGTTATATCATTAGAATCACTGACTGACCTATTGACAGTTATATCATTAGAATCACTGATTGACCTATTGACAGTTATATCATTAGAATCACTGACTGACCTATTGACAGTTATATCACTAGAATCACTGACTGACCTATTGACAGTTATATCATTAGAATCACTGACTGACCTATTGACAGTTATATCATTAGAATCACTGACTGACCTATTGACAGTTATATCACTAGAATCACTGACTGACCTATTGACAGTTATATCATTAGAATCACTGACTGACCTATTGACAGTTATATCATTAGAATCACTGACTGACCCATTGACAGTTATATCACTAGAATCACTGACTGACCTGTTGACAGTTATATCCCTAGAATCACTGACTGACCTATTGACAGTTATATCATTAGAATCACTGATTGACCTATTGACAGTTATATCATTAGAATCACTGATTGACCTATTGACAGTTATATGTTTATAATCAATAACAACAGATATATCATTAATTTTATAAAAATTATATATATTGTTAGAATATTCTTCTTCTACTTTAACTGTAAGTTCATAATCATTACCGTCTATTAAATTATGTAATATTTCTTTAGCTTCATATTGGGTAACAACATAATTAATATTATTTATATTGTCAGTGTTATTTTCACTGTAAACTGTACATATATTATTATAAATAACTTTGGTATCACGGAATTTAACACAATTACAATCTTTTCGTAAATTACATAACAGTTCATTGGTTAATTGTTCTCCATGGCTGTGCTAATAATGATTACTATCATTCAATAACGGGGGGTATCTGATGGGCGTGGACGCTTGTATGGGCTGTTGGCCTCCTTCGGTGTTGTCAAGAGCGAGTCACGGTATCCGTACTTCTTTGCTGATGTAGCATTTGTATTTTCGTTGCCATTGTCGTCTTGACAGTATATCATTCCGTCGATAAATAGTGTGTCCCTTACTAGCACGACATGTTTTCCCTGTTTCCTAGCCTCTTTTTGAATTGAATACAGCTTCTTTCGTCTTTCCTCTATTGCATTTGGAAACTGCTCGTGAATACCGAAAGGGGTGTTTTTAAGCCATTTTGCTCGGTCGAGAACTAGTCTCAGATCTTTGTGGTACAAGAATCTCGCCACGATTGGTCTCGGTCTGTCATTTGAGCGTTTTCCGAATCGGTGCACGTTACCAAATTCAATATGATGTTCTATCCCGAGTTTCTCGTAAATAAAAGCCCTTAATTTTTTCTCAACGTTCTCAGTTCTCTGCTCGAATAGATTTGTGAAAATAAGGTTATTTTTCATCGAGCGACATTGCAAGTCAAGAACAGTGTTTTGTAGTTTACGTACTTCATCTTGATCACTATGCTGTGATTTCGTATCCGCTATTTGTTTTTTCAATTCATCAAAGTTTGTTGACATTTTTTTTTATTTGGTCAGATTGCTTACTGATGTCTTGTGAATGTTTTACAAACTGTGCAGTATGTTTATTTATGAGATCATCTCGTTTGTCACTTTTATTTTTAACATCATCGAGCATATCACTAAGAACCTGGCAACTGGTTTCTACGTGTTTTTGTTTTTTACTGTTTCTGAAACTTTAAATTCAAGTTCTCTCATCTTAGCTGACATAAGAAGTAATTTCCTGTCTTTAATAGAATCGACTGTCGTTTCTATTGATTTTAATCTTCCGTCAATAGATGATACTAGCTGCAATAACATATTCAAAATTACAGGTGTATTGGTATTGAGGTCTTCACTAGAGTCAAAGATCTTCTGACTTTCCAATAACAATTTTGATGTTTCTCCAAGTGACATTTCTATTTGGTATTGTTTGGCAATCAGTGTCTAATAAGATCAATAAGTGGTCACTTAACAAATGGTACGATGTTTTCACTGTTACACTTTTATAATACTAAGAACAGTTCACGTCTAAGTTTAAATTGTACACGTACTGTTTACGTGTAAACTGCTTGAAGATATTCAGATTTCCGGGGTCAAACGTCAATTTCAGAATTTTTCGCGATGAATCCTCTATAACATTCAATCTGTACTGATATTGGACATCAGGTTTGGAGCTACCCGGGGCTGAGGGTCCATATATAATACATAACCATTTTCAAAACTAATTAACCGATAAAAGATGGTTAATTTGAAAGTTTTTACTACAACAAAGTTTCACCAACCTCCATCTTGACTATCCACGTGATAAAATTTCAGGATTTTTTTTTCTTCTTCTTCTTCTTTTTATTGCTTTTATATACTATACATTTTAGGTTAAAACTATATACAAGTGTGGTGTTTAGATGTTGAAGTGTTGTTCTAAGACATATATTGGGATCTGCTCTCGGAAACTGTCTAGTGTAGTGCATTGTACTGCAGCTATAGGTAGGAGGTTCCATTGTTCTATTGTTCTTGAGAAAATTAGTACTTGTTTGAATCTTTAGTTGTTTGTTTTAGTCAAATGGGATCGAATATTTTGGCGTATGAGTACTTATGAAATCGGCAACTTCGTCAGAGAAAAGTGATATTTCGAGTAGATACATGTAAAACAAAATCTCGGAGTTTGTGATACTGAGTGGCGGTAGGATAGAAATAAAGATGTGTTCGTCGGTACGTCATACCACAAAATAGAATGTCCGACGAACTGGAAAATTAAGTTTCTTTATCCGAAATCCGGAAAATAACAGAATTCGAATACAATTTTTGATAAGCACCTAAGATTGTTTATCTATATATCTATAGTGTTAAATTATAGATAAAGCATTGTATGAACTATTTATATTAGTACCTTCAAGTACATATGTATAGTTTCTGGCATGTTAAAATACACGACAAACAAACTTTTCATTGTACAACTGTTCTTGCTGTGTATGCACCAACAATTCATTTTACCGAAAACTCATCATGAAAAAGGCAAGTCAAATTTATACGCTTTTTTCTTAAATAAGTTTCATTTTGTCACATCCATTGGCATTGAAGGCTGTTGGTAGATGATAAGCCCGGCGGAGTTGTTTGAAAGGACCAAAAGAAATGAACTTCTATCTTTGTATACATCAAGGTTACCAAAATGCCCTACGTCAAAGAACAGACAACATAATGACCCAAAGAAAATCTACAAACAATGATCTACAAAGCACTGCACAGAAAACTAAAATTGAGCAACAGGAACCACACAAGACACCGGGAATGGGCACGGGTACTCATAAGAGGTAATTAGTTGTTGTTTCACTAATGATATACCCCTGGGTTGCATCTGATGTTTTGCATAGTTGAACCACAAGCTCTGGAATATCGTCTCAACTGAGGGATATATACTCCATGTGTAGGTGCCGCTGGAATGTTATTACATATAAATGGAAAGTTCACAATGGAAAAATTGAAATCATCTCTTTTGTCGTAAAATTTCGTTCTTAACCGTAAATAAGTTGTTGCTCCACTTATACTATATCCCTGGGCTACCTCTGGCGTTTTGCATCGTTAAACGACGGTTCGTTGTCCTCTTTAATTATAATCTTAACGTGTCAAACACCTCATAACGGCCATTACTAGATTGATTATTGTTTTCTGAGATAGCGTGATAGTTGTATGAAAATACAAATAAAATATATTATTGTAATGCCAAAAAGGTGATAACATTAACAAAAGAACACATTATTGAAATGTGCAAGTTCCAATAAAATCCTTAATTGATGAAAGATGAATATTTTCCCATGAATTGTGTCTCTACTGTTTGGAGGTTGGTTTCCCAAAGTTCACAAAATGCTTCTATTTCAGCGTAAGTATTTTACTTAATGAAATGTTTCAAATCAATGGCAAATGGATGTTCATTGAAACATTTTGAAGATCCGATGCTTTATGACGAAAACAACTTATCTTAATTCAGTCATTTAATTTCATCATTTTAATTTGGAAAATATTTTTGTTCTTTTTTAATTTGGAAATTATGTTTACTCCTTTTTGCAGATAGACGTTTAAATTCGGCAACTTTAGTGACAGCTCTCTATGATATTGGTAGGGGTGACTGGCATAACTATCAGCGTTCTTTTCACAGCTACATCCATTACGTTACGAATGTATTAAAGCTTAACATACCATTGGTGGTATATTGTGAGGAGTCTACATCTGATCATCTGAAAATTAAGTACAGAAGCTTGTTACATTCCAATGTACATATTGTTACAAAACCATTTCGTGAAATAGAATATGAAAAACATCGTCAAGTTGTCCAAGAAATTATGAAATCTAAGCAATTTCGTAAGGATAATCAGATGCTTAATAATCCAGAAGGATTTTCAGTAGACTACATTCTCTTGATGAACAACAAATTGTCTTTCGTTAAAAACTCAATAAAAATCAACAAGTTCAATAGCACTCATTATTTCTGGATAGATGCGGGTTATGGTCATGGCGATCGTGACGTGTTTCCGGCTGATGAAGGGTGGTCACCGACAAAACTGATGACGATGAACACAACTGTGACGTTTACGGTATTAAATGATCCGAATTTGCACAAAGATATTATTTTGAGACTGCATAAAAAGAATGTAGACCCTGTCATTGCTGGTGGATTTTTTGGTGGACATGAAAAGGCAGTTTTAGAGTTTTATCATCTTTACAATAAAATCTTCAATAGTATGGTCTTAGAAAATATTGTCGATGACGATCAAAACATTGCTCTGATGTGTAATTACGAACTTCCAAGATTATTCAATTTAGTACCGGGAGATTGGTTTGACGCATTTAAATTATACGGTTAATGAAATACATCCATAACCTTGATGTTCAATACATTGTTTGATCTCATAAAGTTTATTATAGTGTTTCTTTGTATTAGTTTTCAAATGCTTGTTTTCGCATTTGGATTATCAATGCTACTACTGGGTGCTGGTGTCGATTCCCAGCAGTCAACGCATATAGGTACGTCACCATGTTGTGGATAGAGGCTGGCCTCAAGAATGGGTTTGTCAGGTTACAATTCTGAAATCTTGACCGTGAACCATTGTGGGTACCTACCACGTTTGGAGAGTGCCACGCTCCTTGCACATTAAAGACCCTTTTAGTAGCTGCTAAGAAATGTGTCATGTGTTCTATTCCTCCTTCATTTCTTTATAATAGTCTTATTTACGCTATCTGTGTTTGTGTACTTATAGTGGTGTCATACATATATTGCTTTGTGTTTTTATTTTGTTTTTCTTCGTCTTGTGTACCCTATCTTGTCAGTTTCTCCGTATTGTCCATTTTTGATTTCCCCTTCGGTATTCTCTTAATGTTTATTGCCGTTAGACGTTAAGCAACCAACCAATCAATCAATCCATCTGATATAATAAAGGTGACCATTTTACTCATAATTCTCCTATTATTTGTGATCATCATATGAACATTTTATTTCTATTTCTGTATTTATCTAGAGTTAAAGTTGACCCCTGAACCTATTATCAAACATTGACACCCCTAATGGAAAATTAAATGCTGTGCAGTTGAGTGCCATCTTGTGACATCTTTTGCTATGAAAAGTTTGAAGATATCAAAGACGTAATCGGAAGCCGTTAATCGAAGGACAGACAATGCAATGGTCAAAAGAAAGCGGGAACAAAGGCAAACACGATCTACAACATTAACCAGATAACTAAAGATCGAGCACCACGAACCCCCGCGAAGAAGTGGTGATGAACTGAGGTGCTCCGGAAGGGTAGTTAAGTTCCAACTCTTCTTAAAGAAAATACTTACGAGTTGTTACTTTGACTCTTACATGCAGCAGTAATTATATTTGTTTTATATTTGGTAAGTGATAAACGTCAGGTGAGAAATATGTCAACTATATTTATGACGAGTAAAAGATTACTACCAATAAATCATGTTGGTAAAGCTGTCACATTTGGTATTGGATATAGGCGAAAAATATATTGCCACAGCAAAAACGAGGAGATAATGGGTCCGATAATTTAGCATTGCTACGGGCCACCAACGACAACACCTAGCAATGTGTGTCTTAACTACAATGGCGTGAGCAATCAGAAAACACGGGATACTCATTTGAATCCCGTCATTAGGGGCACAACCCTTCAAAATGTGTGCCCGTATGTTTTGGCTCAGAATAATTCAGCGGTCCTGGTTTTCTTCCCTCGATAATTCTGATGGTTATGATACAGCTGCCACAAGTATGAGAGTGTTGATAAGCAGATATAAGCCAAACCCATACAAATCAGCTATGCATGTTTATTGTGTTATTGTATAAGTTCATGAGTTCGCGTAATAAATACGTGGATATCTAATTTAGCACATCCATGCACACACACACACAATCAGGTACGCATCACGTAGTCAGAAGATTGGATATAACATACTGTTACGTTTACTTATTAAACCTTATATGTAATGGTTCATGTTAAGTTACTAATTGACATCTAGATAGAATCTTATTAACAAGACAAGATTAAATATATAAAGAAGGCATTTTCTTGACAATAAACACTTCAGGTTGATTTAGATATCGAATGTAATGAGAGTTCATCACCTTTCTAATGCTTGATTCTTTTAATTTTACGCCTTATTTGAAGCACTTCTTCTGAATCGCAAGACGTTAATATAAAAAAAACCATCCAATTATCGATGGAAGGAAAATCAATGGTTATATCTTGAACTAACATCAAGATACATCGACAGGTCTACGAACAAAGAACAATTAATTCGCGGTAGAATTACGTCATACCTATATTTGTTTTTATTAATAATAGACTCGGCGTTAAGCCTCGATTTTGTTTTCACTTTTGAAATTTTAATTGACGTAAAATTTTAGCAAACAACAATATCGTATCTTTTACGTCATTGTGTTTCGATGCCTACATTGATATATTGGAGGCTAATCTAAAATGTCTTATGTATGTTTACTATGGTAGGCTAATTACAGTGTATTCTGAAAGACAGGAGACGTCGTGGACGTGATAATATGTTAGCTGTTCAATCAGTACATATTACCACTAACGTTCCGAGTATGATTTCCGGTCAGAGCTAATTGCACCCAACCCATAATGCGATAAGTTTGTCAGTCACCTTTAGGTCGATGATTTTCTCCCAGTATTATCAGGGCCAGTTATTATTTTGATTGTATCCTTTTCAGTGGACAAATTAGGTCCTTTTATTATAATACCTTGGTATTCTTCCATCGGAGCCATACACATGGGAATAGTATGTGTCTTAAATGTTTATATAGGTTCACATGACAATGAAAATAGATACGGTTCACAGTAGTTCAGCTGTAAATGGGAATATATGAAGAGCACCTGAGTTCATCCCCGGTTTTTTGTTTTGGGTGTTAGCATTCTGTGTAATGTTGTGTATATCATTGTTTGTCTTTTTGTCCTTTTTCCTTTAGTCACAACCGCATCAGTGACGTAATGGTTAGCGTGCTCGCCTCGAATGCGGTAGATCGTGAGTTCGAGCCCCGGTCGGATCAAACCAACAACTATAAAATTGGTATCTGTTGCTTCTCCGTTAAGCCCGCAGTATTAAGGAGAAAGAGAAAAGATTGGTTGACTCGGAATCAAAATAATGTGTCCGAGTGGAAAGACATGTCTAAACGCGGAATGTTGTTTTAGTGAGCTAGCATTATAAAAATCCAACTCAGCGTGTTGATCTAATATAAAGCGGACCTCATCATCATCTCATTGAAAATTAACTTGTTCTCGCCATGATATAGCTGAACAGTTGCTGAATTGGCGTTAAACAACAATCACTCACTCACTCTTTTGGTCACTGTATTGTCTGTCCTTCGATTTACAGCTGATGATTGCCCCTTTGGCACCATCGACCTTTTCTTACAAACAATAAAACATATATGTAAAAAAGTGGAACTGCTGCGATGGGCAATTGCCACAAGGCAAATGTGAGATAATAGATGGAGGTCTACAAAGTATGCTATTATTTGGAAACTTTGCCGCGAAACTGAGATACTATGATAAATTGATATACCCCTGTATCCCTGTAGAAGATATATACTTTTCTACAATCGTCATAGATACCAAAACATTATAAAAGGTCGAGATAGATCATGGTCAGTGAATATTCAGGAACATGTATTTCTAGCAATATAAGCGGTATTGAAAACCCAGGAGAGGCAAGTTCATATATTGTTTATAGAACTTATTGAAACAATTCAATTCTATATTATTGATACTGGAGACACATTTCCTTACATATTATATGGTGAACAATGACGTTTATTTGTCATTTTGTTTATTTCGGATTGTAATATGAATATATCAATACGTTGTTGACAAGTGTTATGTCGAATGCCAACAGATGACGAAAGATGGTATTGACAATTAGATTTTGGTTCAAAGTTGACTATAGTTTCAATCGTATTTCTTGCAATGGCCGTGCATACTATCTATTGTTTAAATAATGGTTGAGGCCATCGACTGTCTTTAATATAACTAATATTATACATACGACAACTTCTGGGTCACGAAGATTAAATATATTATATATAGTGTTCCAAAATTATATAGAGTACGTTTTACTAAAGTGTATGTACCAAGCCAGGGGACCTATATTTGTGTGTTAGTCGTATCCATTTTGCCTCTTTCAACGATTTTTTTATTGGATTTAGGAATGTTCAGTGTGCTATTTTTTTTTTTTTTTTTTTTTTTTTTTTGTGTTTCATTTTATTGTCAAGTACTTCTTAATACGAATATTGAGCACTATATATGGACCGTCATGGTCCTGATTGTATGGTAGGTGGATTTATGACTATCTATGCAATCGGTGCCTATTGCCAGTAACGTTGTGAGTTCGAATCCCGTTCACATATTGTTGAAAGTGGCGTTAAACACCATCAAACAAACATAAGCATTATATACATGTAGAAATAAAAACGTAGATATCAAATTCAGTGTACGACACGTTTCATTATGTACGCTCATAATCTAAAGATTGCAAATCCAAATAATTTTAAGTTTTTTGGGAGCAGGAAAACCAAGGGGTTTAATCAGAGCCAACATCGGTTAGGTTAACTCATGCCTGAAGGAGATTAGCCTTAGTTGAAACAAATTATAATATTAATCATATGTACACTCATCAGGAATCACAGAATTACAAGGTTTTTATTTATCAGAATTGTTGCTTCAATTACATTAATTATATAACAATTATTTATATCACATTTGTTGATATAATTTACTAATGATGCTTCGTGGGAATATACATCCTGTAAGATCTTTCTCACCACTTTCCAGTCCACTTACAAAGCTTGACCCCCACGTTCACGTCCTCCCGCTTTCCAATCCACTCGGACGCCTTTAATGTCAATTATCAACTGCAGATATTGTATTTCCTCCAAACGATATCTATGCAGTTTGGTGGTGCATTGTTTCAAGGATTTCAATACATGTGTATGGTTTATGAGAGAATCATAAATGATAATATATTTTCGATCGAACAAACGATCTATATAAATATAATTAAAAAGCCCCCTTTAGCATCCAAGATATACTCGACTGAAATCTTTAAATAACGTGTTTTAATACACTTAGTGTGGATCATTTTCATATAAGGATATCGAATGTTTATCCAATGATTTTGGTTTTTTTTTAACTTTGTTTAAAGTAAAGTTGTATAAAATGAGTTCCGGAAGGATCTCGTTGACGGGGATCTATATATGCCTGCATGGGAGGATATCAATGCCTAGGGGACTATCTTTGTGGGGGAGGTTACGTATGGCTGGGGTATGTCTATGTATAGAAGGTTATCTATTACTAGCAGGTCATCTGTATATAGGAGGCTATCTAAGTCTGGAGATATAAAACTTGGAAATATCTTAAAAATTACTTAGCATTTCATTTAAACACTGGCATCTTGACTACCTAGTGTATGATGCCATCGAAGATAGAGTTACAAGGTGACGAACACTCCAACACAGATCATTGTATAAGTTACAGGATGCTTTGTATGTCGACGAATAAAGAACAAAATAATATAAAACGTATTCATCAGCATGACAAGATTTCCTACAAGATTCAATAGATTTTGCATGACTTAATCCCTTGTAGACTTACAAATGCAAATGGCAACATTTGCATCACACAAATCCAAAGATTCAATTAAAGTTGCAAATAAGGTTATATTTTAAAAACGTTTTTTAGACTAAGATTCCCAAAAGATTGCTATAACCTTTGAGTGCTATCAGGAATATCTAAACATCATAATATTTTAGACATGAAAGAAATTAATCATAAAAAAAATAAAATGGCAAAACTATAATCAGTATTTATTCTCTAGGGTAAATTATTAGCGAGGAAAACCATTTACGCATTAAATGGTAAAATGTATCATTAAGTCACGTAGTTGATGAAATCTACACTAGAGACAATATCTACAGTATTGGCACCGTTCAGTCTAGTTTACCCGGGGGCTTCAATATTGCTTTGTTTTAAATGTATATTTTACCATATGCATTATATATGAGACAAAAATGATGATGAGAAATTATTGCAACGCAACAAAATCGCGTTTTATGTATTGCTAGTACTTATCAGAAAACACCGCATCGATGGTGTAATGGTGAATGTGATCGAATCGAGGGCAGTACATCGTGGGTTCGAACACTCTATAGTAGCATTCGGTAGAAAATGTATACTGCACAAACGTAAAATACCACAAAGGAGTACACAAGTTGTCTGAAGACAATACGAAGAGTTTGAAGATACCAAAGGGACAATCAGAATCCGTACATCAAAAATGGCCACAAGAAAAAGGACAAAAGGAGAAAAATGATCTATTAAGTACTACACAGAAACCTATAGATTGAGTTACACGAACCCCACTAAAAGCCCGGGTGTATACTCAGGTGTTCCGGACGGGTTGACAGTTCCTGTTCCACTAGTGACACCATGTCGTGTTATCCTATATACAAATCCGGTGATAAGTCATTTAAGAGGAACATATACTTAAGCAAAATGTCTTAACAAAAAATATCACAGGGTCGGAATAGTTTCTAAATCCAATAGAAAAAAATCGTAGAAACAGGCAAATCGATACCCCCAGATACGCAAATACATGTACGTTACCCCAGATACGCAAATACATGTACGTTACCCCAGATACGCAAATACATGTACGTTACCCCAGATACACAAATACATGTACGTTACCCCAGATACACAAATACATGTACGTTACCCCAGATACACAAATACATGTACGTTACCCCAGATACGCAAATACATGTACGTTACCCCAGATACACAAATACATGTACGTTACCCCAGATACACAAATACATGTACGTTACCCCAGATACACAAATACATGTACGTTACCCCAGATACACAAATACATGTACGTTACCCCAGATACACAAATACATGTACGTTACCCCAGATACACAAATACATGTACGTTACCCCAGATACACAAATACATGTACGTTACCCCAGATACACAAATACATGTACGTTACCCCAGATACACAAATACATGTACGTTACCCCAGATACGCAAATACATGTACGTTACCCCAGATACACAAATACATGTACGTTACCCCAGATACACAAATACATGTACGTTACCCCAGATACGCAAATACATGTACGTTACCCCAGATACACAAATACATGTACGTTACCCCAGATACGCAAATACATGTACGTTACCCCAGATACACAAATACATGTACGTTACCCCAGATACACAAATACATGTACGTTACCCCAGATACACAAATACATGTACGTTACCCCAGATACACAAATACATGTACGTTACCCCAGATACACATATACATGTACGTTACCCCAGATACACAAATACATGTACGTTACCCCAGATACGCAAATACATGTACGTTACCCCAGATACACAAATACATGTACGTTACCCCAGATACGCAAATACATGTACGTTACCCCAGATACACAAATACATGTACGTTACCCCAGATACACAAATACATGTACGTTACCCCAGATACACAAATACATGTACGTTACCCCAGATACACAAATACATGTACGTTACCCCAGATACACAAATACATGTACGTTACCCCAGATACACAAATACATGTACGTTACCCCAGATACACAAATACATGTACGTTACCCCAGATACACAAATACATGTACGTTACCCCAGATACACAAATACATGTACGTTACCCCAGATACACAAATACATGTACGTTACCCCAGATACACAAATACATGTACGTTACCCCAGATACACAAATACATGTACGTTACCCCAGATACACAAATACATGTACGTTACCCCAGATACACAAATACATGTACGTTACCCCAGATACACAAATACATGTACGTTACCCCAGATACACAAATACATGTACGTTACCCCAGATACACAAATACATGTACGTTACCCCAGATAAACAAATACATGTACGTTACCCCAGATACACAAATACATGTACGTTACCCCAGATACACAAATACATGTACGTTACCCCAGATACACAAATACATGTACGTTACCCCAGATACACAAATACATGTACGTTACCCCAGATACACAAATACATGTACGTTACCCCAGATACACAAATACATGTACGTTACCGCTCACTTTCCTGGCTTGGTACGGGTATTTAATAACAAAGTTAAGCTAATTTTGTGTACCCAAATCTCTCCTAAGTGACATGATGAGGTCATGCAAGTGCTTTCCACATGTCAGTAAAATGCCAATACTTAGATTAAAATTATACACCATTGGTAATTTTAAATACCATATTATACCAATCAAGGCCACTAAGTTATGTAAAGGATAAATTAGCCTTCACTTTCCGCGATAATTATAGAACTAATTTGAACAGGATGACAGATAATAGTTTTCAGTATTATGGTTTGTTCGTGTACTATTCTTAGATATCACGCCATCGGTGTAATGGTCAATGCGCTCGCCACAGCAGTAAGTGATCGCGAATAAGACCAACGGTTGGTGTCGAATCAGACCATACAATATTCCATCAGAAGATGATATATACTAACAAGACTTTTTTGTCAACATAATATCTTTTAATCAAAGAAGAGTTTGAAGATACCAAATGTGTAATTAGAATCATTTAATCGAAGAACAGACAACACAATGACCAAAAGAAAAAGTACAAAAGGACAAACAACGATCTAAAAAACATACATATAAATACAAATTATTAGGCATTTTTTTGGGGGGGACTGACTTTATCACGGGGTATATCAGGTGAGCCAAAACGGCGAACCTGATATACCCCGTGATAAAATCAGTCCCAAAAACAAAATGCCTAATATTCTGTTTATCGGTAATTTATGATTAATTTTCAAAAAAATAATAAGATGAATTCTTTAAAACGATATTTTGATGGGATTTTTTTTTTGCGGATGGGTCTGGTTTTGTAAATGTGATTCGGTTCTGGCGCGCGAGATTCATTCAAAAACTAGTTAGCGAGGCGGCAAGATGTTTTTTTTATTATTTGACGTATGTTATACATTATCATGGTTTTGGTGGATTTAAGTGTGTTTTGGAAATTATAATGTTCGAATATGATACCGGTAAGTAATTTTTGTCATAAAAACTTGTGCTAAAACCGTATCGAATACGTTTCACTGAAATATTCTGAATGAAGGTCAAATCAATTGACATCCATAATATTCATCCCACTCGGAAGGCATTTAATATTTTATGCTATTAATTTTAGAAAGTTAATTATAGACACCGACACAAAGTCTTTATTTTTACTAAGAATGGCAGATATATATATGATTTTTTATTGGGGGAGGGGATATGTACAACAAATGTATATATATTTGGATATCCAGAAAACAGAAGTTTTATTTGAGTCTTCCCTGTTATTGGTCAGTGCTATGTTGTATTAAATTTTAGCTCTTTCGGTAATTGGATTGATTTCAATTTTAAATCATCATTAGATATTGCAGTGGTGTATATATACAATGTAAGCCTAAATAATGATGTTCAATCTTTACAAAGTAGTTATTTCTTGGTTTTCTATCATTTAGTCTTACGGGATGCTGATTATTGAAATAATATGGTCAAACGCTAAATGCTTTGTTTACGATAGTAACGAAAATGACATTGACCTTTTCCCGTATTATTGATTTTGATGACGCAACCAATCTTTTTTTAAAAACAAGTATATTCATGCGCGATAGTTGACACATGCCTAATATGGACTGACCTAATAATTTTGATATCACGACCAGTACGTTGAGATAGGCTTTATCAATCGACACACTTCAAAGGAAAACTACACAAATTACGATAAAACTAAAGATAGAGTAACACAAACCCCAAGATTTCTTTTATTGAAGATCATGGAACCGAATAATTTCCATGCGATGCTTTTCATTCTATAAACATATGTCTGTATTATAGTATGCGGCCGTCGTGGTCGTGATAGTATGGTAGTTGGATTTTCAACTACCTGTGCAATCAGTGCCTGTAACCACTTTCGTTGTGAGTTCGAACTCTGTTCATGGCGAAGTGTACTTGATGCAATGTTATGTGATAAAGTTTGTCTGTGACTTGGTCGTGGCTTTCTCTGGGTACTCCGGTGTCATATACCAGTAAAACTTACCTCCACGATATAACTGATATATTGAAAGTGGCGTTGAATACCATTAACCCAAACCCACCCTATAGAACATGGCTATTTTAGTTGATTGTATGTCAACCGAGAGAGGGCTGAATCCTTGCTAGTTGTCCACGGACAAATCAAATAAAGGATGGGATGTAAATGAATGCTTTATGCAGGTAGAATATCACGCTCCTTACACGTGAACGACATCTTGCAGAGCGAGTGTGTTATTTAACGCCAAATAAGCAATGTTCAGCTACATCTTGGCGAAAACAGATTACATTTCAATGAGATGATGAGGGTTTCAGCTTTATACTAGATCAACACACTTAGTTTTATTTTTTAGTGCTAGCACACTGAAACAACAATCTGCGAGTGGACATGTCGTTTGAACCTCTGGACTGTTCTACTAAAAATGTTATTTACGGTATAGAATGTACACTCTGTGGACTTTTGTATGTTGGTGAAACTCGTCAAACATTGCGAAGTAGGATGAGCCAACATCGATATGATGCAAAAGATCCCAAATACAGGATTTTGTATAATCATTTCAATCAACCGGGTCATGACCGCTGTTTGACGATGAAAGTTCGAATCATCGAGAAGATTTACCATCATACAAACAGTCCTATTCTTAGTACACCTTACCGCACCAATAGAGAGTTGTTCTGGATAAAAGAATTAGGCACTGCAATGCCTTACGGTTGCAATGATAACATCAAAGGAGTGGGAAATTTGTCAAGTCCTGGATGCAACGAAATCAACGTGATGAGCCTTTTTAATACTATTCCAAGAACTAAACGTAGCCATGGTCATAAAAGAATTCAACATCCTAATGTTAAAAAGTCCTCTAAACCAAGAACGTTACAAGATACTTTTAATGATTTACTTTCTAATATACAGAAACCTCTTGGAATTCATCATATTCGTACAATCTTATTTTCACTACCTGTAAACTACCTCAAAGATCTTAAGGATTTTGGACTTGACAAAGGAGGCGTAGATCCTTTTTCTCCTAAGTACAGATTGTCTAGTATTATATGTGACGTGGCGTCCTTTCGTCTTTTTAAACCAGTTCGATCTGAACCTCTTCATGATAACAACAGAAAATTCCTCCATATTCCGTTTGCTAACAAAGGAATCGATGCTATTAACATCAGCAACATTCTTAATAGAAAAGAGGTCGTAAAAGAAATTCCACCATATTTCAAAAATCAATCTGTTCCCATTGTCTCCTATAGCTACACTAACAGCATTGGCCGTAAAATTTTCAACTACAAAGAAGCATTGCAAGATATTAACATAGAAGAGTACCTTAAGAACCCTCTGACTTGTGACTGCTCCCACTCTCCTTTTCAATACAACCCATCTGGACATGTAATCACTGGTGATCTGAATATCATTCAACATGAGAGTCTCCGAAAGGTGATTTCTCATGGTCCTAAATTCAGAGAACCTCAACACATCAATTGGAAACATAATTTCAAGATAATTATGGATGCTGTTGAAGATTATGCCAGAAGGTGGATAAAGAGAGAAGTAGACCAAGATCCTGAGTTAGAGTCCTTGTCAGACTGGGTTAGAACAATTAGGTCTCTAGTACAAGGTCGGATTCACAAACTCAAAAATTGTGTTAATAGTCGACCTAAGTCTGTATTTAAAGACCAAGAAGCTGTTAAGTGTCTTTCCTCTCTTCATGACAAATATGTTATCGTTCCTGCTGACAAGGCTTCCAACAATATCGTGTTTGTATGTAAATCATATTACTTCGAATGCCTAATCAAGGAATTAGGCATAAATAGCAACACCTCTAGTAATATCACATACAAACCAACTTCGTTCGACAAAGATGAAATCCTAGCTAACCACAGATCATTCATGACCTCTTTAAACATTCCCTCTGGTAAAGAGTCTGAGGATTTACCCTACTTATATTGGATACCTAAACTCCATAAGACACCATACAAAGAAAGGTACATAGCGGGATCATCAACTTGTTCGACGAAAGAATTGTCTATTCACCTGACAAAGATTCTGTCTGCAGTAAAAGAGGGACAACAGAAATATTGTGAAACTGTTTACTCGCGTAGTGGCATAAATCACATGTGGATTTTGAAAAACTCTAAAGATCTTTTGGATAACCTGAAATCAATATCTTTCTCTCAGGTATCCTCCATCAAAACATTTGATTTTTCAACTCTATATACCACCCTACCGCATGACAAATTAAAAACCCGCTTAAAAGAAACAATTCATAAAGCTTTTAGTCATAGAAACTATGGCTCAAAATTTGTTGTGATAGGCTACAATTCCACATATTTTTCAAACAAAATTCATAAAGGTAAAACATGCTACTCCGAGGAACAAGTGATCAGTATGCTGGAGTTCCTCATCGATAACATATTTGTCTCCTTTGGAGGGACACTGTTTCAGCAGGTCGTCGGCATACCAATGGGTACGAATTGTGCCCCTCTTCTAGCCGATTTATTTCTATACTCATATGAGTCGGAGTTTCTTCAAAAGCTTGTAAAAGATAATAAGATTCATGAGGCTAGAGCCTTTAATTTCACATACAGGTATATTGATGACGTTTTATCTATCAATAATTCTAGATTTGCAGAATTTCTTCCATTGATATATCCTCCAGAGCTGGAAGTTAAAGAGACCACCGATACAGCTTCGTCCGCATCATTTTTGGACTTATACCTCGAATTTGACGACAGTGGTCAACTCAGTACTAAAATTTATGATAAGCGGGACGACTTCAATTTTAAAATCATAAATTTTCCAAACATGTGCAGCAATATACCAGCTTCTCCTGCATATGGTGTTTACATCTCGCAATTGATTCGCTATGCAAGGGCCAGTAGCAATTATTCTGATTTCCTGAAACGTCATCTTCATCTGAGAAACAGGCTACTGGACCAGGGCTATAAAAAGATTCGCCTTATTCGATCTCTTAAAAAGTTTATATTCCGATACCAATATCTTGTCGAAATATATTCCGTCTCTGCAGAAAAAATTATAAGCGATGCATTTTCATATAGTGAAAATGTATAAAGATAAAGAAGTCGCAAATGTCAATAATTTTTTTGTCAATGTGTGACGTAAAAGTATTTTTGACATTTACGTCACCGAATATGGTACTGCTTTGACAACTATTTTACCTATTTTGTTCCTGTATTTAAATACTGTTACAGTGACAGCCGGAACCTTTGAACCGTAATGAGAGCGGGAGGTTTGGCGCCTTAAAATCTGATTCAACCCACCATTTCTTTAGAAATGCCTGTACCAAGTCAGGGTCATTACGGTTTTCACAGTTTTCCGGTTGTTGACTGATTTTGTCTGTTTATATAATTATGAGTTTTGACTTTCCCTTTGTAAGATTGTTCGGAGTTCGGTAATTTTGTTATTACCTTTATTGGACACATTATCATGATTCCGAGCCAGCTAGTCATTGCTCTTACTCCTTAATACTGGATGCCTAGCGGAAAAGCAGCAAATGTCAATTTTACAGTCATTGGATTGACCCAACCAGGTCTCGAACCCACCATCTACTGCATTCGAGACGGACACGTCAATCATTGCATCACCGATGTGATTTACACCACAAGAAAGCCAAACCAAAATAACCTATATAGTATATAATGTATATCCGTAGTTGATACTTAATGTATGTAATAAGGAAAATGATCATTAATTTTCCATTAACATGAATACTTAATACCAGCAGAAAGACAAATTTCCGTCTATGACACCGATAAAAAAGAGGCTATAAACAGTCCGGTGGTATTAATATGAGACAAATTAATGTTTTATGAATGACATAAGCTATAGTGGATATCCGGCTCTAATTTGCTTTGAATAAGATCATCAGAGGTTTTCAAAAGATCATACTTGTCTTGATATTGGACCGTGAGGTTGTACCATTTTAGCTCATCAGACATACAAGGGTCTGGTTTTTAAATGGCTCAAACCTTAATATTATTTTCCCTTCAAAGTGCAATGCGAAATGTTTTGTAAATTACCACAAATAAAAATGAAAAACAACATAATACCACACTGTCGGAATAGCTCAAAAATCTGAAATAAAAATCAAAGAAAGAGGCAATAGCAATGCCCCTACCACACCAACACATGACTGCTCTCTTTCCTGGCTTGGTACAGGCACTTCAATAAAAAAAAAATTGCAGGGTTAAACTAGTTTATGGATACAAATCTCACCTCTCAGTGAAATAATGCGGTCATGCAAATGCTGGTTTTGAGATCCTCTGACAATCGTCCTCATTTAATCTCGTACCGTCAAGAACGTGGTCACAATTTACAATTCTGTTTTCGTATATATTGAAAATTCAAAAGTCTTAATTTATTTTTTAGCTTAGAACAAATGATGTATGTGAGGTCCTCTACAAATATCCCCATTTTGTCTTGATCTTCAAGTAAAAACAAATATGGTTGCCATGGCAATTTTTTTTTCTGATTGGATAAAACTTGTAAAAGGCAAATCTGTAACTACAAAATCGAATGATTTGTTAGTTAGAACAAATAATGTACAGTTGGTGACCAAAGGTATTCGTCAAATATGGCTGCCATTTTATTGGGCAGCTGATTGCATCGTCACAATAAAATCATGTATGGCCAATTAAAAAAGATAAAAAGAAATAAAATCTTACCTTTGATATTTAGTTAGATGTCCCTTCAGTCTAATAACATTAAGAATTCTCCTTGAAATTGAATCGTAAAGATTTCTAATGTAAGTCAATGGAATGGTCTGCCAGATACGGTAAATTTCTTGGAACAGGTAACTGTTGGAATTTATTTTGTGTATGCGTACCTCAAGTTTTCTTTTAATTTATAACCATATATTTTCAATAACATTTATGTCCAGAGATTGTACGGGTCAGCTCATATATTTGTTTTTTATAGAAGTGTCCTTATTTGTCACATACTCCTTGGTCGAACGAGCTCTATGTACGGGCGCGTTGTCATCCTGAAATAGGTAGTCATTTTCTGGAAAGTGTCTAACAATAACCGGTCAGATATTGTCCTCCAGAAAGCTGATGTATTTGTCAACAATTATATTTCCTTCCACCTTGGTAAGTGTTCCTACGCCGTTGTAGCAGATGCCTCCCCACACCATGACACTGAATTTGCAGTCCGTTCTCCCATTCACTAAGTCCGGTCTCCACCCTTCTCCACGTTTCCTCCATACATATACACGCTTGTCCTGCCCAATACAAACTTGTGACTCGTCACTGAATATAACTTTTCTCCATTGATACTGAGCTGTCCACCACCTTTTCTCCCTACACCATGCCAATCGTTTGTTTTCTGTTTTCAAACTTGACCACAACCTCCTTTCTGCATACTCTCCTAGAAAATCCATGATCCCTTAAATGTCGCCTTACCGTCCGTTTAGACACACTAACATTCCTTTCTTCATTAAACTTAGCAATTGTTTTCAACTAACGGGGCTATTCTCTCAATCCCTGTCGTCCATGGCGCGGGGGTCTTTCTGATCTCGGACGATTCTCTACTGTACCAGCTTCTCTAAATCTTCTGATAATGGATGCTATTGTAGATCTTGGCTGCTGCAATACTCTTGCAATGTCTGATATGTGTTCTCCGTTCTTAAACAGATCTACGGCAACCTTTTTCAAGTCTGGTGACATCTCTTTCTCTTTCCGCCCCATGATCTTTGACATACAAAAACATACACAAACACGCGGTAGACGTCACTGTTACGTGTATAGTGACGTGACTACACATTATTTTATTTATGGAAATCATGTTTTCCCCCTGACGTTGATTGATTGATTGATTGATTGATTGATTGATTGATTGGTGTTTAATGTCCAGCGAGCAATTTTTCAGCTATATTCAGGACGAGAACATTTAACAATTTAAACGCCACGTACTCGAAACAAGGAAAGGTGATGGGTAGGGACGGATAATTTTGCCAGTGCAACAGGTCTCTTATGGACCACTCATCATGAGCATAATGCTCATAATGAGCTGTTACACTGGGTTCTTTAACGTGCGGAGAGGGTGGCAATCTCTCAACACGGGACCTCGGTTTTATTTACGTCTCATCCGCAGGACGGGTTGGTTGTGAATTTATGCATCCCGCACAACCGACGGACGCCCCTTCAAGCCGAAGAAGCTATCGGTCCCATTTCTATACCCCGGGGTTCCCGCGGGGTTCCCCTGACGTTGAAACATGTAAGCAAAATCGGTGTTTCTTTGAAGGCGATTTTTATATTCCATATTACCGACGCCTTATTTGACGAATACTTTTGGCAACTCACTGTATGTGAAGTCGTCTATGGATATCACCCACCATTTTATCATATTCCGCTGTAAAACATAGCAGTGATGGGACTATAATTTTAAACACAATCAGTGCATGAATAATCAGGTTATGTTCTAGTGGTCTATGCTTTGACACCAACAAATAATTGCTTCAAAATTCGCATGCTGTAAAAGAACTTATATTCGCGGATCCCAATTTTCGTGTAATGCGAAAAAGACTTTTTCTTTGGTTCAAAAATATCAAAATATTTTACAAAGTATGTTAATTATTGGTACTGCTGTACAACTATTGGTTCGCAATCAATAAAAAGTAGTTCGCAAAGATCAAGGTTATGACTTAAATTCGTCGTTCTCAATTTTCGTGTACTGCGAAAAGACTTTTTCGTGAGTTCTTAAATAGCAAAAAAAAATAATTTTAATGTATGTTATTTATGAGTGCTTCTGTACGACAATTTGATCTCCTACCAATAAAACGTATTTCACAAGATAACAATGTCCTTTGATAATTAACCATATAGTCTAGGAGTCTTAATAACTGATCAAAGTCTATTTACCATCAACTGTGTTGTCATAACAATTGATTTCCTCTAAATTCATGTGGATTGATTTAAATCATCACCAGAGAGCTATGAACAGTCTAGTCTTTGTAATTATTTTACTTGTCTGTTATTCTTCATGAAATAGATTTTCACTGGCAAGTTACATAATCAAGAATAGCGTACATTTTATATTTAAATTTTTTGTAAATATAAATACTGAAATTGTTATGACAAGTAACAGCAAAACCTCCATATAGTCAACAAGGAAGGGGCCTTTAAAGTTTCCCCTATTATGTGTATTTTGGCAATCTAAATGCCACACATAAGACCACTCCATCGCTACATGTTAGCACGCAAAAACTGAAGTTAAAAAATGCCATAGAAGAACATCTACAGGATCAAAAATCCAGACATGTCGTTCATGTGTTAACACAATCTTTGCCTGAAAGAAACGTTTGAAGATACCAAAGGCATAATCAGAAGTCGTAAGGTAAGCAAGGTAAGGCAGTGCAATGGCCAACCGAGAGAAGGTAAGGCAGTACAATGGCCAACCGAGATGAGGTAAGGCAGTACAATGGCCAACCGAGATGAGGTAAGGCAGTACAATGGCCAACCGAGATGAGGTAAGGCAGGACAATGGCCAACCGAGTTGAGGTAAGGCAGTACAATGGCCAACCGAGAGAAGAAAACAAATAATGATTCACAAAACACTACACAGAAATAAAAGCCTGAGCAACACGAGAACCCCATTACAAACTGGGGATTATAGAAAGGCATCTACGAAGCATCTGAATTAAACTTAGGTGTTTGTTGGATCTGTTTGTATCATTTGGATCTGTAAATCCACGATACATTTGTGTATTGTACTGGTTACGTACAATTAGTATAGGATCAGATATGTTATCTTAATTAATCTGTAATAATGCCTTACAATTACAGCGAATGGATCAGAAGATAAGACAAAACCATCAAAAGGTTGAATTAGAATATTTATATATTACTTGTTATTCCAAGCATCTAACAATATGATGTATTCAATATTCTTTCATGTCATTGTCTTGCAGCTATCACGTCTTTCTGTTACGTGCAGTTTAAATGGATGTAGTGGTACAATGAGCTTTAGAGGACATATATTGTATTACATCTTTCATGTCATTGTTTTGTAGCTATCACGTCTCTCTGCTATGTGCAGTTTAAATGGAAGTAGTGGTGCAATGGGCTTTAGAGGACATATATCGTATTACATCTTCCATGTCTTTGTTTTGCAGCTATCAGTTTCTCTGCCACGTGCAGTTTGAATGGATGTAGTGGTATAATGGACTTTAGAGGACAGATATAGATCGGCTGGTATTACACCTTCCATGTCTTTGTCTTGTAGCTATCAGTTTCTCTGCTACGTGCAGTTTGAATGGAGGTAGTGGTATAATGGACTTTAGAGGACAGATATAGACCGGCTTGTATTACATATTCCATGTCTTTGTCTTGTAGCTATCAGTTGCTCTGCAACGTGCAGTTTAAATGGATGTAGTGGTACAATGAGTTTTAGAGGACAGATATTATATTACATCTTTCATGTCTTTGTCTTGTATCTATCACGTTTCTCTGCTACGTGCAGTTTGAATGGAGGTAGCGGTATAATGGACTTTAGAGGACAGATACAGACCGGCTTGTATTACATCTTCCATGTCTTTGTCTTGTAGCTATCAGTTTCTCTGCTACGTGCAGTTTAAATGGAGGTAGTGGTATAATGGACTTTAGAGGACAGATATAGACCGGCTTGTATTACATATTCCATGTCTTTCTTTTGTAGCTATCAGTTGCTCTGCAACGTGCAGTTTAAATGGATGTAGTGGTATAATGGACTTTAGAGGACAGATAAAGACCGGCTTGTATTACATATTCCATGTTTTTGTCTTGTAGCTATCAGTTGCTCTGCAACGTGCAGTTTAAATGGATGTATTGGTATAATGGACTTTAGAGGACAGATATAGACCAGCTTGTATTACATATCCCATGTCTTTGTCTTGTAGCTATCAGTTTCTCTACTACGTGCAGTTTAAATGGATGTAGTGGTACAATGAGCTTTAAAGGACAGATATTGTATTACATCTTCCATGTCTTTGTCTTGTAGCTATCACGTTTCACTGCTACGTGTAGTTTAAATGGAGGTAGTGGTGCAATGGACTTTAGGGGACACATCTACAACAGATTGTATTACATATTAGCAT
The DNA here is from genome assembly GCA_963680875.1 of Bathymodiolus brooksi. Classification (NCBI taxonomy): domain Eukaryota; kingdom Metazoa; phylum Mollusca; class Bivalvia; order Mytilida; family Modiolidae; genus Bathymodiolus; species Bathymodiolus brooksi. The sequence continues at coordinate 20,934,160 of OY804585.1, forward strand.
ATTTTGCATTACTAAGCAATTTAAAACAATGCACTTTGATTCTAGATACAATTTTATTCTATGAAAATAAGCATAGTAAGCATTATTTTTGAACTTTTGTGTGTTTTGTTTTTATTATCTATTATTAGCTTTTTGCATTGTTTGGTATCATTTATTTTTGTGAGCGTTTTTTTAGACACTCAATAATTAATTGATGATTCTCGATTTTAAATATTGATTCGCCACCTTTAGCAGTATTTCAGCTATATCGTGGTCCATTTTAATAATAATAATTAATCAATTCTCCCCTTTGTAAAATAATGATTTATTATTGGTTGCTTAACGCCTAGCAGAAAATATCTCATGCATATTCAGGACTGGAACACTTTGAACTAAATACAAAGACATACTATGAAATGAGGGGTGATTGAGACAATAGGGACAATACCTTGTGACTGTCACTGGATAAGTGTGAAATGCTTGGTATGAACGAAAATATTATGCTTTTGTAACGGCTACACCCCGCCTCCTTTTTTCTAATTTCACAAAAGGGGCCTTTAAGGTGCAAGGAACGTCGCAGTGTTCATCCACGGCGTCCACTATAGTCCACGATAAGGGTTTTGGTAATATAACATGGCACCCCCTTCCAATCGAGAAGATATTCCCTATCCATGCTGGGCAAACTTTTCACGAAAACTAAAACATCAATTAAAGCATTAAGATATGCAAAATTAACATTTATTATTTTATTATAATATTGCTATTTGATAATCAATATTGATGATATAGTTTATAAGCCTTACACAAGCTCCGGCTGTTACAGGATAGTTACCGAAAATCTGCAAGAGAAATAATTAAATATTTTGTCAATATGTAATCCTAATGGGCATTCATTATCAAACAATAGATCATTTGCACAATCCTTATATGATTCTAAAAGTATACGTTTTACGACGTTTTTTTTTTAAATCAAGTCGTAAATGTGCAAATGCTCTATTCCTTGTTATCAGTGTAATTCTTCTTCTTCTTCTTTATATTTCAGCACTCCATCAACATACTGATGATAACGTGCCGGGCACAAATATCACTATGCGAGCGTGCATGTCATCTAATTTCTATATACAGCAAAATATATACAAAGAGATAAAATTTCAAAAGTTATTTCTTTTTCTTCCAATAAAGTTCATCCCTCAGTGGTCCTGAGTATTATCGAACGTGACGGGGATAAATAAATAGTTATATTTTGTGACATTTTAATGTGATATTTTTTATTTTTTATTACAAATGTACTTAGTTGAACCCTGTACATGTAATATTTACATGATTATTCTTACTGAATTGTATGTTATTAACTTTGTTTACATTTATTACCATGATTATCAGATAAAATCATGTCTATATGACAAATTTTATTTTCAATTAAATCCCTAATGAGATATCATTAGCTAATTGTGTCTAGTTTTCTCTCAATAAAATTAACTGTTTTAATATACACGAAACAAATGAGTCATTGTGTAACCATTTTGAACATTGCTTCTTGGAAAGCTTAAAAGACATACATCGAAAGACTAACTCAAGTAACGTTATTGGTGAATGTTTCACGTGTCAGACGATAGCTAAAACTTGCCATGACCAACTTCATTAAATTTTAACAGGATCTTTTGAGTGATAAAGATATTTTGTCTGTCGATTTTGAACAAAGTTGTGAGTTCGAATCCTGCTCGTGACAATGTGCACTCGATACAACATTTTGGGATAAAGTTTGTCAGTGACTTTCGACAGGTCGGTGGTTTTTGCCCGGGTACTCCGGTAAACTGACAACCACGATATAACAGAAATGTTGTTGAAAGTGGCGTTAAGCACCATAAACCAAAACCCTCTTATGTCCTTCTAGAGTAATGAGACCTGATTTATTGAAAATTCAAAAGTCTAATTTATTTTTAGCTTAGAACAAATGATGTATGTGAAGTCCTCTACAAAAATCCCCATTTCTTTTGATCTGCGAGTAAAAACAAATATGGTTGCCATGGCAATTTTTTTGTCTGATTGGATAAAGCTTGTAAAAGACAAATCTGAAACTACAAAATCGAATGATTTGTTAGTTAGAACAAATAATGTACAGTTGGTGACCAAAGGTATTCGTCAAATATGGCTGCCATTTTATTGGGCAGCTGATTGCATCGTCACAATAAAATCATGTATGGCCAATTAAAAAAGATAAAAAGAAATAAAATCTTACCTTTGATATTTAGTTAAATGTCCCTTCATTCTAATAACATTAAGAATTCTCCTTGAAATTGAATCGTAAAGATTTCTAATGTAAGTCAATGGAATGGTCTGCCAGATACGGTAAATTTCTTGGAACAGGTAACTGTTGGAATTTATTTTGTGTATGCGTACCTCAAGTTTTCTTTTAATTTATAACCATATATTTTCAATAACATTTATGTCCGGAGATTGTACGGGTCAGCTCATATTTTTTTTATAGAAGTGTCCTTATTTGTCACATACTCCTTGGTCGAACGAGCTCTATGTACGGGCGCGTTGTCATCCTGAAATAGGTAGTCATTTTCTGGAAAGTGTCTAACAATAACCGGTCAGATATTGTCCTCCAGAAAGCTGATGTATTTGTCAACATTTATATTTCCTTCCACCTTCGTAAGTGTTCCTATGCCGTTGTAGCAGATGCATCCCCACACCATGACACTGAATTTGCAGTCCGTTCTCCCCTTCACTAAGTCCTGTCTCCACCCTTCTCCACGTTTCCTCCATACATATATACACGCTTGTCCTGCCCAATACAAACTTGTGACTCGTCACTGAATATAACTTTACTCCATTGATACTGAGCTGTCCACCACCTTTTCTCCCTACACCATGCCAATCGTTTGTTTTCTGTTTTCAAACTTGACCACAACCTCCTTTCTGCACACTCTCCTAGAAAATCCATGATCCCTTAAATGTCGCCTTACCGTCCGTTTAGACACACTAACATTCCTTTCTTCATTAAACTTAGCAATTGTTTTCAACTAACGGGGCTATTCTCTCAGTCTCTGTCGTCCATGGCGCGGGGGTCTTTCTGATCTCGGACGATTCTCTACTGTACCAGCTTCTCTAAATCTTCTGAAAATGGATGATATTGTAGGTCTTGGCTGCTGCAATACTCTTGCAATGCCTGATATTTGTTCTCCGTTCTTAAACAGATCTACGGCAACCTTGTTCAAGTCCGGTGACATCTCTTTCTCTTTCCACCCCATGATCTTTGACATACAAAAACATACACAAACACGCGGCAGACGTCACTGTTACGTGTGTAGTGACGTGACTACACATTATTTTATTAATAGAAATCATGTTTTCCCCCTGACGTTGAAACATGTAAGCACAATCGGCGTTTCTTTGATGGCGATTTGTATATTCCATATTACCGACGCCATATTTGACGAATACTTTTGGCCACTCACTGTATGTGAAGTCGTCTATGGATATCACCCCACCATTTTCTCATATTCCGCTGTAAAACATAGCAGTGATGGGACTATAAGTTTAAACACAATCAGTGCATGAATAATCAGGTTATCTTCTAGTGGTCTATGCTTTGACACCAAAAAATAATTGCTTCAAATTTCGTATGCTACGAAAGAACTTATATTCGCGGATCCTAATTTTCGTGTAATGCGAAAAAGACTTTTTCTTTGGTTCAAAAATATCAAAATATTTTACAAAGTATGTTAATTATTAGAACTGCTGTACAACTATTGGTTCACAATCAATAAAAAGTAGTTCACAAAGATCAAGATTATGACTTAAATTCGCCGTTCCCAATTAATGCGAAAAGAATTTTTCATGGGTTCTTAAATAACAAAAAAAAATGTTTTAATGTATGTTATTTATGAGTGCTTCTGTACAATTTGGTTTCCTACCAATAAAACGTATTTCACAATATAACAATGTCTTTTGATAATTAACCATATACATGTAGTCTGGGAGTTTTAATAACAGATCAATGTCTATTTACAATCAACTGTGTTGTCATAACAATTGATTTCCTCTAAATTCATATGGATTGATTTAAATCATCACCAGAGAGCTATAAACAATCTAGTCTTTTGTAATTATTTTACTTGTCTGTTATTCTTCATGAAATAAGAACTAGATTTTCACTGGCAAGTTACATAATCAAGAATAGCGTACATTTTATATTTAGATTTCTTGTAGATATAAATACTGAAATTGTTATAACAAGTAACAGCAAAACCTCCATATGGTCAACAAGGAAGGGGCCTTTAAAGTTTCCCCTATTATTTGTATTATGGCAATCTAGATGCCACACATAAGACCATTCCATCGCTACATGTTAGCACGTAAAAACTGAAGTTAAAAAATGCCATAGAAGAACATCTACAGGATCAAAAATCCAGACATGTCGTTCATGTGTTAATAAAATATTTGCCTGAAAGAAAAGTTTGAAGATACCAAAGGTATAATCAGAAGTGGTAAGTTGAGGAAGGTAGGCCAGTACAATGGCCAACCGAGAGAAGGTAAGGCAGTACAATGGCCAACCGAGAGATTAAAACAAATAATGATATCAGAAGTGGTAAGTTGAGGAAGGTAAGGCAGTACAATGTCCAACCGAGAGAATAAAACAAATAATGATCTCAGAAGTGGTAAGTTGAGGAGGTTAAGGCAGTACAATGGCCAACCGAGATGAGGTAAGGCAGTACAATGGCCAACCGAGAGAAGGTAAGGCAGTACAATGGCCAACCGAAATGAGGTAAGGCAGTACAATGGCCAACCGAGATGAGGTAAGGCAGTACAATGGCCAACCGAGAGAAGGTAAGGCAGTGCAATGGCCAACCGAGAGAAGAAAACAAATAATGATTCACAAAACACTACACAGAAATAAAAGCCTGAGCAACACGAGAACCCCATTACAAACTGGGGATTATAGAAAGGCATCTACGAAGCATCTGAATTAAACTTAGGTGTTTGTTGGATCTGTTTGTATCATTTGGATCTGTAAATCCACGATACATTTGTGTATTGTACTGGTTACGTACAATTAGTATAGGATCAGATATGTTATCTTAATTAATCTGTAATAATGCCTTACAATTACAGCGAATGGATCAGAAGATAAGACAAAACCATCAAAAGGTTGAATTAGAATATTTATATATTACTTGTTATTCCAAGCATCTAACAATATGATGTATTCAATATTCTTTCATGTCATTGTCTTGCAGCTATCACGTCTTTCTGTTACGTGCAGTTTAAATGGATGTAGTGGTACAATGAGCTTTAGATGACACATATTGTATTACATCTTTCATGTCATTGTTTTGTAGCTATCACGTTTCTCTGCTACGTGCAGTTTGAATGGAGGTAGTGGTGCAATGAGCTTTAGAGGACAGATATTGTATTACATCTTCCATGTCTTTCTATTGTAGCTATTAATTTCTCTGCTACGTGTAGTTTAAATGGATGTAGTGGTATAATGGACTTTAGAGGACAGATATAGACCGGCTGGTATTGCACCTTCCATGTCTTGTTGTCTTGTAGCTATCAGTTTCTCTGATACGTGTAGTTTGAATGGAGGTAGTGGTATAATGGACTTTAGAGGACAGATATAGACCGGCTTGTATTACATCTTCCATGTCTTTGTCTTGTAGCTATCAGTTTCTCTGATACGTGTAGTTTAAATGGAGGTAGTGGTATAATGGACTTTAGAGGACAGATATAGACCGGCTTGTATTACATCTTCCATGTCTTTGTCTTGTAGCTATCAGTTTCTCTGCTACGTGCAGTTTGAATGGAGGTAGTGGTATAATGGACGTTAGAGGACAGATATAGACCGGCTTGTATTACACCTTCGATGTATTTGTCTTTTAGCTATCAGTTTCTCTGCTACGTGTAGTTTGAATGGAGGTAGTGGTATAATGGCCTTTAGAGGACAGATATAGACCGGCTTGTATTGCATCTTCCATGTCTTGTTGTCTGCTAGCTATCAGTTTCTCTGCTACGTGTAGTTTAAATGGAGGTAGTGGTATAATGGTCTTTAGAGGACAGATATAGACAGGCTTGTATTACATCTTCCATGTCTTTGTCTTGTAGCTATCAGTTTCTCTGCTACGTGCAGTTTGAATGGAGGTAGTGGTATAATGGACTTTAGAGGACAGATATAGACCGGCTTGTATTGCACCTTCCATGTCTTGTTGTCTGCTAGCTATCAGTTTCTCTGATACGTGCAGTTTGAATGGAGATAGTGGTATAATGAACGTTAGAGGACAGATATAGACCGGCTTGTATTACACCTTCCAAGTCTTTGTCTTGTAGCTATCAGTTTCTCTGCTACGTGTAGCTTAAATGGAGGTAGTGGTATAATGGACTTTAGAGGACTGATATAGACCGGCTTGTATTACACCTTCCATGTCTTTGTCTTGTAGCTATTAGTTTTTCTGCTACGTGTAGTTTAAATGGAGGTAGTGGTATAATGGACTTTAGAGGAAAGATATAGACCGGCTTGTAATTACATCTTCCATGTCTTTGTCTTGTAGCTATCAGTTTCTCTGCTATGTGTAGTTTAAATGGAGGTATTGGTATAATGGAACTTTAGAGGACAGATATAGACCGGCTTGTATTGCATCTTCCATGTCTTGTTGTCTTCTAGCTATCAGTTTCTCTGATACGTGCAGTTTGAATGGAGGTAGTGGTATAATGAACGTTAGAGGACAGATATAGACCGGCTTGTATTACACCTTCCATGTCTTTGTCTTGTAGCTATCAGTTTCTCTGCTACGTGTAATTTAAATGGAGGTAGTGGTAAAATGGACTTTAGAGGACAGATATAGACAGGCTTGTATTACATCTTCCATGTCTTTGTCTTGTAGCTATCAGTTTCTCTTCTACGTGTAGTTTAAATGGAGGTAGTGGTATAATGGACTTTAGAGGAAAGATATAGACCGGCTTGTATTACATCTTCCATGTCTTTGTCTTGTAGCTATCAGTTTCTCTGCTACGTGCAGTTTGAATGGAGGTAGTGGTATGATACACTTTAGAGGACAGATATAGACCGGCTTGTATTACATCTTCCATGTCTTTGTCTTCTAGCTATCAGTTTCTCTGCAACGTGCAGTTTGAATGGAGGTAGTGGTGTAACGGACTTTAGAGGAAAGATATAGACCGGTTTGTATTACATCTTCCATGTCTTTGTCTTGTAGCTATCACTTTCTCTGCTACGTGTAGTTTGAATGGAGGTAGTGGTTTAATGGACTTTAGAGGACAGATATAGACCGGCTTGTATTACATCTTCCATGTCTTTGTCTTGTAGCTATCAGTTTCTCTGCTACGTGTAGTTTAAATGGATGTAGTGGTACAATGGGATTTAGAGGACAGATATAGACCGTCTTGTATTACATCTTCCATGTCTTTGTCTTGTAGCTATCAGTTTCTCTGCTACGTGTAGTTTAAATGGAGGTATTGGTATAATGGACTTTAGAGGACAGATATAGACGGCTTGTATTGCATCTTCCATGTCTTGTTGTCTTCTAGCTATCAGTTTCTCTGATACGTGCAGTTTGAATGGAGGTAGTGGTATAATGAACGTTAGAGGACAGATATAGACCGGCTTGTATTACACCTTCCATGTCTTTGTCTTGTAGCTATCAGTTTCTCTGCTACGTGTAGTTTAAATGGAGGTAGTGGTAAAATGGACTTTAGAGGACAGATATAGACAGGCTTGTATTACATCTTCCATGTCTTTGTCTGTAGCTATCAGTTTCTCTGCTACGTGCAGTTTAAATGGAGGTAGTGGTATAATACACTTTAGAGGACAGATATAGACCGGCTTGTATTACATCTTCCATGTCTTTGTCTTCTAGCTATCAGTTTCTCTGCAACGTGCAGTTTGAATGGAGGTAGTGGTATAATGGACTTTAGAGGACAGATATAGACCGGTTTGTATTACATCTTCCATGTCTTTGTCTTGTAGCTATCACTTTCTCTGATACGTGTAGTTTGAATAGAGGTAGTGGTTTAATGGACTTTAGAGGACAGATATAGACCGGCTTGTATTACATCTTCGATGTCTTTGTCTTGTAGCTATCAGTTTATCTGCTACGTGTAGTTTAAATGGATGTAGTGGTACAATGGGCTTTAGAGGACAGATATAGACCGGCTTGTATTACACCTTCCATGTCTTTGTCTTATAGCTATCAGTTTCTCTGCTACGTGTAGTTTGAATGGAGGTAGTGGTATAATGGACTTTAGAGGACAGATATAGACCGGCTTGTATTACATCTTCCATGTCTTTGTCTTGTAGCTATCACTTTCTCTCCTACGTGTAGTTTGAATGGAGGTAGTGGTATAATGGACTTTAGAGGACAGATATAGACCGGCTTGTATTGCACCTTCCATGTCCTGTTGTCTGCTAGCTATCAGTTTCTCTGATACGTGCAGTTTGAATGGAGGTAGTGGTATAATGAACGTTAGAGGACAGATATAGACCGGCTTGTATTACACCTTTCAAGTCTTTGTCTTGTAGCTATCAGTTTCTCTGCTACGTGTAGTTTAAATGGAGGTAGTGGTAAAATGGACTTTAGAGGACAGATTTAGACCGGCTTGTATTACATCTTCCATGTCTTTGTCTTGTAGCTATTAGTTTCTCTGCTACGTGTAGTTTAAATGGAGGTAGTGGTATAATGGACTTTAGAGGACAGATATAGACGGCTTGTATTACATCTTCCATGTCTTTGTCTTGTATCTATCAGTTTCTCTGCTACGTGCAGTTTGAATGGAGGTAGTGGTATAATGGACTTTAGAGGACAGATATAGACCGGCTTGTATTACATCTTCCATGTCTTTGTCTTGTAGCTATCAGTTTCTCTGCTACGTGTAGTTTGAATGGAGGTAGTGGTATAATGGCCTTTAGAGGAGAGATATAGACCGGCTTGTATTGCACCTTCCATGTCTTGTTGTCTGCTAGCTATCAGTTTCTCTGATACGTGCAGTTTGAATGGAGGTAGTGGTATAATGAACGTTAGAGGACAGATATAGACCGCTTGTATTACACCTTTCAAGTCTTTGTCTGGTAGCTATCAGTTTCTCTGATACGTGCAGTTTAAATGGAGGTAGTGGTAAAATGGACTTTAGAGGACAGATATAGACCGGCTTCTATTACATCTTCCATGTCTTTGTCTTGTAGCTATCAGTTTCTCTGCTATGTATAGAATAATTGGATGTAGTGGTATAATGGACTTTAGAGGACAGATATAGACCGGCTTGTATTACATCCTCAATGTCTTTGTATTGTAGCTCTCAGTTCCTCTGCTATGTGCAGTTTGAATGGAGGTAGTGGTATAATGGACTTTAGAGGACAGATATAGACGGCTTGTATTACATCTTCCATGTCTTTGTCTTGTATCTATCAGTTTCTCTGCTACGTGTAGTTTAAATGGAGGTAGTGGTATAATGGTCTTTAGAGGACAGATATAGACAGGCTTGTATTACATCTTCCATGTCTTTGTCTTGTAGCTATCAGTTTCTCTGCTACGTGCAGTTTGAATGGAGGTAGTGGTATAATGGACTTTAGAGAACAGATATAGACCGGCTTGTATTGCACCTTCCATGTCTTGTTGTCTGCTAGCTATCAGTTTCTCTGATACGTGCAGTTTGAATGGAGGTAGTGGTATAATGAACGTTAGAGGACAGATATAGACCGGCTTGTATTACACCTTCCAAGTCTTTGTCTTGTAGCTATCAGTTTCTCTGCTACGTGTAGTTTAAATGGAGGTAGTGGTATAATGGACTTTAGAGGAAAGATATAGACCGGCTTGTAATTACATCTTCCATGTCTTTGTCTTGTAGCTATCAGTTTCTCTGCTATGTGTAGTTTAAATGGAGGTATTGGTATAATGGAACTTTAGAGGACAGATATAGACCGGCTTGTATTGCATCTTCCATGTCTTGTTGTCTTCTAGATATCAGTTTCTCTGATACGTGCAGTTTGAATGGAGGTAGTGGTATAATGAACGTTAGAGGACAGATATAGACCGGCTTGTATTACACCTTCCATGTCTTTGTCTTGTAGCTATCAGTTTCTCTGCTACGTGTAGTTTAAATGGAGGTAGTGGTAAAATGGACTTTAGAGGACAGATATAGACAGGCTTGTATTACATCTTCCATGTCTTTGTCTTGTAGCTATCAGTTTCTCTTCTACGTGTAGTTTAAATGGAGGTAGTGGTATAATGGACTTTAGAGGAAAGATATAGACCGGCTTGTATTACATCTTCCATGTCTTTGTCTTGTAGCTATCAGTTTCTCTGCTACGTGCAGTTTGAATGGAGGTAGTGGTATGATACACTTTAGAGGACAGATATAGACCGGCTTGTATTACATCTTCCATGTCTTTGTCTTCTAGCTATCAGTTTCTCTGCAACGTGCAGTTTGAATGGAGGTAGTGGTGTAACGGACTTTAGAGGAAAGATATAGACCGGTTTGTATTACATCTTCCATGTCTTTGTCTTGTAGCTATCACTTTCTCTGCTACGTGTAGTTTGAATGGAGGTAGTGGTTTAATGGACTTTAGAGGACAGATATAGACCGGCTTGTATTACATCTTCCATGTCTTTGTCTTGTAGCTATCAGTTTCTCTGCTACGTGTAGTTTAAATGGATGTAGTGGTACAATGGGATTTAGAGGACAGATATAGACCGTCTTGTATTACATCTTCCATGTGTTTGTCTTGTAGCTATCAGTTTCTCTGCTACGTGTAGTTTAAATGGAGGTATTGGTATAATGGACTTTAGAGGACAGATATAGACGGCTTGTATTGCATCTTCCATGTCTTGTTGTCTTCTAGCTATCAGTTTCTCTGATACGTGCAGTTTGAATGGAGGTAGTGGTATAATGAACGTTAGAGGACAGATATAGACCGGCTTGTATTACACCTTCCATGTCTTTGTCTTGTAGCTATCAGTTTCTCTGCTACGTGTAGTTTAAATGGAGGTAGTGGTAAAATGGACTTTAGAGGACAGATATAGACAGGCTTGTGTTACATCTTCCATGTCTTTGTCTGTAGCTATCAGTTTCTCTGCTACGTGCAGTTTAAATGGAGGTAGTGGTATAATACACTTTAGAGGACAGATATAGACCGGCTTGTATTACATCTTCCATGTCTTTGTCTTCTAGCTATCAGTTTCTCTGCAACGTGCAGTTTGAATGGAGGTAGTGGTATAATGGACTTTAGAGGACAGATATAGACCGGTTTGTATTACATCTTCCATGTCTTTGTCTTGTAGCTATCACTTTCTCTGATACGTGTAGTTTGAATAGAGGTAGTGGTTTAATGGACTTTAGAGGACAGATATAGACCGGCTTGTATTACATCTTCGATGTCTTTGTCTTGTAGCTATCAGTTTATCTGCTACGTGTAGTTTAAATGGATGTAGTGGTACAATGGGCTTTAGAGGACAGATATAGACCGGCTTGTATTACACCTTCCATGTCTTTGTCTTATAGCTATCAGTTTCTCTGCTACGTGTAGTTTGAATGGAGGTAGTGGTATAATGGACTTTAGAGGACAGATATAGACCGGCTTGTATTACATCTTCCATGTCTTTGTCTTGTAGCTATCACTTTCTCTCCTACGTGTAGTTTGAATGGAGGTAGTGGTATAATGGACTTTAGAGGACAGATATAGACCGGCTTGTATTGCACCTTCCATGTCCTGTTGTCTGCTAGCTATCAGTTTCTCTGATACGTGCAGTTTGAATGGAGGTAGTGGTATAATGAACGTTAGAGGACAGATATAGACCGGCTTGTATTACACCTTTCAAGTCTTTGTCTTGTAGCTATCAGTTTCTCTGCTACGTGTAGTTTAAATGGAGGTAGTGGTAAAATGGACTTTAGAGGACAGATTTAGACCGGCTTGTATTACATCTTCCATGTCTTTGTCTTGTAGCTATTAGTTTCTCTGCTACGTGTAGTTTAAATGGAGGTAGTGGTATAATGGACTTTAGAGGACAGATATAGACGGCTTGTATTACATCTTCCATGTCTTTGTCTTGTATCTATCAGTTTCTCTGCTACGTGCAGTTTGAATGGAGGTAGTGGTATAATGGACTTTAGAGGACAGATATAGACCGGCTTGTATTACATCTTCCATGTCTTTGTCTTGTAGCTATCAGTTTCTCTGCTACGTGTAGTTTGAATGGAGGTAGTGGTATAATGGCCTTTAGAGGAGAGATATAGACCGGCTTGTATTGCACCTTCCATGTCTTGTTGTCTGCTAGCTATCAGTTTCTCTGATACGTGCAGTTTGAATGGAGGTAGTGGTATAATGAACGTTAGAGGACAGATATAGACCGCTTGTATTACACCTTTCAAGTCTTTGTCTGGTAGCTATCAGTTTCTCTGCAACGTGCAGTTTAAATGGAGGTAGTGGTAAAATGGACTTTAGAGGACAGATATAGACCGGCTTCTATTACATCTTCCATGTCTTTGTCTTGTAGCTATCAGTTTCTCTGCTATGTATAGAATAATTGGATGTAGTGGTATAATGGACTTTAGAGGACAGATATAGACCGGCTTGTATTACATCCTCAATGTCTTTGTATTGTAGCTCTCAGTTCCTCTGCTATGTGCAGTTTGAATGGAGGTAGTGGTATAATGGACATTAGAGAAAAGATATAGACCGGCTTGTATTACATCTTCCATGTCTTTGTCTTGTAGCTATCAGTTTCTCTTCTTTTTTATTATATATGGAGGTAGTGGTATAATGGACGTTAGAGGACAGATATAGGCCGGCTTGTATTACATCTTCCATGTCTTTGTCTTGTAGCTATCAGTTTCTCTGCTACGTGTAGTTTAAATGGATGTAGTGGTACAATGAACTTTACAGGACAGATATAGACCGGCTTGTATTACACCTTCCATGTCTTTGTCGTGTAGCTATCAGTTTCTCTGATACGTGCAGTTTGAATGGAGGTAGTGGTACAATGGACTTTAGAGGACATATATAGACCGGCTTGTATTACATCTTCCATATCTTTGTCTTGTAGCTATCAGTTTCTCTGCTACGTGCAGTTTGAGTGGAGGTAGTGGTATAATGGACTTTAGAGGATAGATATAGACCGGCTTGTATTACACCTTCCATGTCTTTGTCTTGTAGCTATTAGTTTTTCTGCTACGTGTAGTTTAAATGGAGGTAGTGGTATAATGGACTTTAGAGGACAGATATAGACCGTCTTGTATTACATCTTCCATGTCTTTGTCTTGTAGCTATCAGTTTCTCTGCTACGTGTAGTTTAAATGGAGGTATTGGTATAATGGACTTTAGAGGACAGATATAGACCGGCTTGTATTGCATCTTCCATGTCTTGTTGTCTTCTAGCTATCAGTTTCTCTGATGCGTGCAGCTTGAATGGAGGTAGTGGTATAATGAACGTTAGAGGACAGATATAGACCGCTTGTATTACACCTTCCATGTCTTTGTCTTGTAGCTATCAGTTTCTCTGCTACGTGTAGTTTAAATGGAGGTAGTGGTAAAATGGACTTTCGAGGACAGATATAGACCGGCTTCTAATACATCTTCCATGTCTTTGTCTTGTAGCTATCAGTTTCTCTGCTACGTGTAGTTTAAATGTAGGTAGTGGTATAATGGACTTTAGAGGACAGATATAGACCGGATTGTATTACATCTTCCATGTCTTTGTCTTGTACTATTAGTTTCTCTGCTACGTGTAGTTTAAATGGAGGTAGTGGTATAATGGACTTTAGTGGACAGATATAGACCGGCTTGTATTACATCTTCCATGTCTTTGTCTTGTAGCTATCAGTTTCTCTTCTATGTGCAATTTGAATGGAGGTAGTGGTATAATGGACTTTAGAGGACAGATATAGACCGGCTTGTATTACATCTTCCATGTCTTTGTCTTGTAGCTATCAGTTCCTCTGCTACGTGTAGTTTGAATGGAGGTAGTGGTATAATGGCCTTTAGAGGACAGATATAGACCGGCTTGTATTGCACCTTCCATGTCCTGTTGTCTGCTAGCTATCAGTTTCTCTGATACGTGCAGTTTGAATGGAGGTAGTGGTATAATGAACGTTAGAGGACAGATATAGACCGGCTTGTATTACACCTTTCAAGTCTTTGTCTTGTAGCTATCAGTTTCTCTGCTACGTGTAGTTTAAATGGAGGTAGTGGTATAATGGACTTTAGAGGACAGATATAGACCGGCTTGTATTACATCTTCCATGTCTTTGTCTTGTAGCTATCAGTTTCTCTACTACGTGCAGTTTGAATGGAGGTAGTGGTATAATGGACTTTAGAGGACAGATATAGACCGGCTTGTATTACATCTTCCATGTCTTTGTCTTGTAGCTATCAGTTTCTCTGCTACGTGTAGTTTGAATGGAGGTAGTGGTATAATGGCCTTTAGAGGACAGATATAGACCGGTTTGTATTGCACCTTCCATGTCTTGATGTCTGCTAGCTATCAGTTTCTCTGATACGTGCAGTTTGAATGGAAGTAGTGGTATAATGAACGTTAGAGGACAGATATAGACCGGCTTGTATTACACCTTTCAAGTCTTTGTCTGGTAGCTATCAGTTTCTCTGCTACGTGTAGAATAATTGGATGTAGTGGTATAATGGACTTTAGAGGAAAGATATAGACCGGCTTGTATTACATCCTCAATGTCTTTGTCTTGTAGCTCTCAGTTCCTCTGCTATGTGCAGTTTGAATGGAGGTAGTGGTATAATGGACATTAGAGAACAGATATAGACCGGCTTTTATTGCATTTTCCATGTCTTTGTCTTGTAGCTATCAGTTTCTCTGCTTTTTTATTTTATATGGAGGTAGTGGTATAATGGACTTTAGAGGATTGATATAGACCGGCTTGTATTACACCTTCCATGTCTTTGTCTTGTAGCTATTATTTTTTCTGCTACGTGTAGTTTAAATGGAGGTAGTGGTATAATGGACTTTAGAGGAAAGATATAGACCGTCTTGTATTACATCTTCCATGTCTTTGTCTTGTAGCTATCAGTTTCTCTGCTACCTGTAGTTTAAATGGAGGTATTGGTATAATGGACTTTAGAGGACAGAAATAGACCGCTTGTATTGCATCTTCCATGTCTTGTTGTCTTCTAGCTATCAGTTTCTCTGATGCGTGCAGTTTGAATGGAGGTAGTGGTATAATGAACGTTAGAGGACAGATATAGACCGCTTGTATTACACCTTCCATGTCTTTGTCTTGTAGCTATCAGTTTCTCTGCTACGTGTAGTTTAAATGGAGGTAGTGGTAAAATGGACTTTCGAGGACAGATATAGACCGGCTTCTATTACATCTTCCATGTCTTTGTCTTGTAGCTATCAGTTTCTCTGCTACGTGTAGTTTAAATGTAGGTAGTGGTATAATGGACTTTAGAGGACAGATATAGACCGGCTTGTATTACATCTTCCATGTCTTTGTCTTGTACTATTAGTTTCTCTGCTACGTGTAGTTTAAATGGAGGTAGTGGTATAATGGACTTTAGAGGACAGATATAGACCGGCTTGTATTACATCTTCCATGTCTTTGTCTTGTAGCTATCAGTTTCTCTACTACGTGCAGTTTGAATGGAGGTAGTGGTATAATGGACTTTAGAGGACAGATATAGACCGGCTTGTATTACATCTTCCATGTCTTTGTCTTGTAGCTATCAGTTTCTCTGCTACGTGTAGTTTGAATGGAGGTAGTGGTATAATGGCCTTTAGAGGACAGATATAGACCGGTTTGTATTGCACCTTCCATGTCTTGATGTCTGCTAGCTATCAGTTTCTCTGATACGTGCAGTTTGAATGGAAGTAGTGGTATAATGAACGTTAGAGGACAGATATAGACCGGCTTGTATTACACCTTTCAAGTCTTTGTCTGGTAGCTATCAGTTTCTCTGCTACGTGTAGAATAATTGGATGTAGTGGTATAATGGACTTTAGAGGAAAGATATAGACCGGCTTGTATTACATCCTCAATGTCTTTGTCTTGTAGCTCTCAGTTCCTCTGCTATGTGCAGTTTGAATGGAGGTAGTGGTATAATGGACATTAGAGAACAGATATAGACCGGCTTTTATTGCATTTTCCATGTCTTTGTCTTGTAGCTATCAGTTTCTCTGCTTTTTTATTTTATATGGAGGTAGTGGTATAATGGACTTTAGAGGATTGATATAGACCGGCTTGTATTACACCTTCCATGTCTTTGTCTTGTAGCTATTATTTTTTCTGCTACGTGTAGTTTAAATGGAGGTAGTGGTATAATGGACTTTAGAGGAAAGATATAGACCGTCTTGTATTACATCTTCCATGTCTTTGTCTTGTAGCTATCAGTTTCTCTGCTACCTGTAGTTTAAATGGAGGTATTGGTATAATGGACTTTAGAGGACAGAAATAGACCGCTTGTATTGCATCTTCCATGTCTTGTTGTCTTCTAGCTATCAGTTTCTCTGATGCGTGCAGTTTGAATGGAGGTAGTGGTATAATGAACGTTAGAGGACAGATATAGACCGCTTGTATTACACCTTCCATGTCTTTGTCTTGTAGCTATCAGTTTCTCTGCTACGTGTAGTTTAAATGGAGGTAGTGGTAAAATGGACTTTCGAGGACAGATATAGACCGGCTTCTATTACATCTTCCATGTCTTTGTCTTGTAGCTATCAGTTTCTCTGCTACGTGTAGTTTAAATGTAGGTAGTGGTATAATGGACTTTAGAGGACAGATATAGACCGGCTTGTATTACATCTTCCATGTCTTTGTCTTGTACTATTAGTTTCTCTGCTACGTGTAGTTTAAATGGAGGTAGTGGTATAATGGACTTTAGTGGACAGATATAGACCGGCTTGTATTACATCTTCCATGTCTTTGTCTTGTAGCTATCAGTTTCTCTGCTACGTGCAGTTTGAATGGAGGTAGTGGTATAATGGACTTTAGAGGACAAATATAGACCGGCTTGTATTGCACCTTCCATGTCTTGTTGTCTGCTAGCTATCAGTTTCTCTGATACGTACAGTTTGAATGGAGGTAGTGGTATAATGAACGTTAGAGGACAGATATAGACCGGCTTGTATTACACCTTTCAAGTCTTTGTCTTGTAGCTATCAGTTTCTCTGCTACGTGTAGTTTAAATGGAGGTAGTGGTAAAATGGACTTTAGAGGACAGATTTAGACCGGCTTGTATTACATCTTCCATGTCTTTGTCTTGTAGCTATTAGTTTCTCTGCTACATGTAGTTTAAATGGAGGTAGTGGTATAATGGACTTTAGAGGACAGATATAGACCGGTTTGTATTACATCTTCCATGTCTTTGTCTTGTAGCTATCAGTTTCTCTGCTACGTGCAGTTTGAATGGAGGTAGTGGTATAATGGACTTTAGAGGACAGATATAGACCGGCTTGTATTACATCTTCCATGTCTTTGTCTTGTAGCTATCAGTTTCTCTGCTACGTGTAGTTTGAATGGAGGTAGTGGTATAATGGCCTTTAGAGGACAGATATAGACCGGCTTGTATTGCACCTTCCATGTCTTGTTGTCTGCTAGCAATCAGTTTCTCTGATACGTGCAGTTTGAATGGAGGTAGTGGTATAATGAACGTTAGAGGACAGATATAGACCGGCTTGTATTACACCTTTCAGGTCTTTGTCTGGTAGCTATCAGTTTCTCTAATACGTGCAGTTTAAATGGAGGTAGTGGTAAAATGGACTTTAGAGGACAGATATAGACCGGCTTGTATTACATCTTCCATGTCTTTGTCTTGTAGCTATTAGTTTCTCTGCTACGTGTAGTTTAAATGGAGGTAGTGGTATAATGGACTTTAGAGGACAGATATAGACAGGCTTGTATTACATCTTCCATGTCTTTGTCTTGTAGCTATCAGTTTCTCTGCTACGTGCAGTTTGAATGGCGGTAGTGGTATAATGAACTTTAGAGGAAATATATAAAAACGGCTTGTATTACATCTTCCATGTCTTTTTCCTGTAGCTATCACTTTCCCTGCTACGTGCAGTTTGAATGGAGGTAGTGGTATAATGGACTTTAGAGGACATATATAGACCGGCCTGTATTACACCTTCCATGTCTTTGTCTTGTAGCTATTAGATTTTCTGCTACGTGTAATTTAAATGGAGGTAGTGGTATAATGGACTTTAGACGAAAGATATAGACCGTCTTGTTTTACACATTCCATGTCTTTGTCTTGTGGCTATCAGTTTCTCTGCTACGTGCAGTTTAAATGGAGGTATTGGTATAATGGACTATAGAGGACAGATATAGACCTGCTTGTATTGCATCTTCCATGTCTTGTTGTCCTCTAGCTATCAGTTTCTCTGATACGTGCGGTTTGAATGGAGGTAGTGGTATAATGAACGTTAGAGGACAGATATAGACCGGCTTGTATTACACCTTCCATGTCTTTGTCCTGTAGCTATCAGTTTCTCTGCTACGTGTAGTTTAAATGGAGGTAGTGGTAAAATGGACTTTAGAGGACAGATATAGACCGGCTTGTATTACATCTTCCATGTCTTTGTCTTGTAGCTATCAGTTTCTCTGCTACGTGTGGTTTAAATGGAGGTAGTGGTATAATGGACTTTAGAGGACAGATATAGACCGGCTTGTATTACATCTTCCATGTCTTTGTCTTGTAGCTATCAGTTTCTCTGCTACGTGTAGTTTGAATGGAGGTAGTGGTATAATGGCCTTTAGAGGACAGATATAGACCGACTTGTATTGCACCTTCCATGTCTTGTTGTCTGCTAGCTATTAGTTTCTCTGCTACGTGTAGTTTAAATGGAGGTAGTGGTATAATGGACTTTAGAGGACAGATATAGACCAGCTTGTATTACATCTTCCATGTCTTTGTCTTGTAGCTATCAGTTTCTCTCCTACGTGCAGTTTGAATGGAGGTAGTGGTATAATGGACTTAAGAGGACAGATATAGACCGGCTTGTATTACATCTTCCATGTCTTTGTCTTGTAGCTATCAATTTCTCTGCTACGTGTAGTTTGAATGCAGGTAGTGGTATAATGGCCTTTAGAGGACAGATATAGTCCGGCTTGTATTGCACCTTCCATGACTTGTTGTCTGCTAGCTATCAGTTTCTCTGATACGTGCAGTTTGAATGGAGGTAGTGGTATAATGAACGTTAGAGGACAGATATAGACCGGCTTGTATTACACCTTTCAGGTCTTTGTCTTGTAGCTATCAGTTTTTCTGCTACGTGTAGTTTAAATGGAGGTAGTGGTAAAATGGACTTTAGAGGACAGATATAGACCGGCTTGTATTACATCTTCCATGTCTTTGTCTTGTAGCTATCAGTTTCTCTGCTACGTGCAGTTTGAATGGCGGTAGTGGTATAATGAACTTTAGAGGAAATATATAAAAACGGCTTGTATTACATCTTCCATGTCTTTTTCCTGTAGCTATCACTTTCCCTGCTACGTGCAGTTTGAATGGAGGTAGTGGTATAATGGACTTTAGAGGACATATATAGACCGGCCTGTATTACACCTTCCATGTCTTTGTCTTGTAGCTATTAGATTTTCTGCTACGTGTAGTTTAAATGGAGGTAGTGGTATAATGGACTTTAGACGAAAGATATAGACCGTCTTGTTTTACACATTCCATGTCTTTGTCTTGTAGCTATCAGTTTCTCTGCTACGTGCAGTTTAAATGGAGGTATTGGTATAATGGACTATAGAGGACAGATATAGACCGGCTTGTATTGCATCTTCCATGTCTTGTTGTCCTCTAGCTATCAGTTTCTCTGATACGTGCAGTTTGAATGGAGGTAGTGGTATAATGAACGTTAGAGGACAGATATAGACCGGCTTGTATTACACCTTCCATGTCTTTGTCCTGTAGCTATCAGTTTCTCTGCTACGTGTAGTTTAAATGGAGGTAGTGGTAAAATGGACTTTAGAGGACAGATATAGACCGGCTTGTATTACATCTTCCATGTCTTTGTCTTGTAGCTATCAGTTTCTCTGCTACGTGTAGTTTGAATGGAGGTAGTGGTATAATGGCCTTTAGAGGACAGATATAGACCGACTTGTATTGCACCTTCCATGTCTTGTTGTCTGCTAGCTATTAGTTTCTCTGCTACGTGTAGTTTAAATGGAGGTAGTGGTATAATGGACTTTAGAGGACAGATATAGACCGGCTTGTATTACATCTTCCATGTCTTTGTCTTGTAGCTATCAGTTTCTCTCCTACGTGCAGTTTGAATGGAGGTAGTGGTATAATGGACTTAAGAGGACAGATATAGACCGGCTTGTATTACATCTTCCATGTCTTTGTCTTGTAGCTATCAATTTCTCTGCTACGTGTAGTTTGAATGCAGGTAGTGGTATAATGGCCTTTAGAGGACAGATATAGTCCGGCTTGTATTGCACCTTCCATGTCTTGTTGTCTGCTAGCTATCAGTTTCTCTGATACGTGCAGTTTGAATGGAGGTAGTGGTATAATGAACATTAGAGGACAGATATAGACCGGCTTGTATTACACCTTTCAGGTCTTTGTCTTGTAGCTATCAGTTTCTCTGCTACGTGTAGTTTAAATGGAGGTAGTGGTAAAATGGACTTTAGAGGACAGATATAGACCGGCTTGTATTACATCTTCCATGTCTTTGTCTTGTAGCTATTAGTTTCTCTGCTATGTGTAGTTTGAATGGAGGTAGTGGTATAATACTCTTTAGAGGACAGATATAGACCGGCTTCTAATACATCTTCCATGTCTTTGTCTTGTAGCTATCAATTTCTCTTCTACGTGCAGTTTGAATGGAGGTAGTGGTATAATGGACTTTAGAGGACAGATATAGACCGGTTTGTATTACATCCTCCATATCTTTGTCTTGTAGCTATCACTTTCTCTGCTACGTGTAGTTTGAATGGAGGTAGTGGTAAAATGGACTTTAGAGGACAGATATAGACCGGCTTGTATTACATCTTCCATGTCTTTGTCTTGTAGCTATTAGTTTCTCTGCTACGTGTAGTTTGAATGGAGGTAGTGGTATAATACTCTTTAGAGGACAGATATAGACCGGCTTGTATTACATCTTTCATGTCTTTGTCTTGTAGCTATCACTTTCTCTGCTACGTGCAGTTTGAATGGAGGTAGTGGTATAATGGACTTTAGAGGACATATAGAGACCGGCTTGTATTACACCTTCCATGTCTTTGTCTTGTAGCTATTAGTTTTTCTGCTACGTGTAGTTTAAATGGAGGTAGTGGTATAATGGACTTTAGAGGAAAGATATAGACCGTCTTGTGTTACATCTTCCATGTCTTTGTCTTGTAGCTATCAGTTTCTCTGCTACGTGCAGTTTAAATGGAGTTATTGGTATAATGGACTATAGAGGACAGATATAGACCGGCTTGTATTGCATCTTCCATGTCTTGTTGTCTTCTAGCTATCAGTTTCTCTGATGCGTGCAGTTTGAATGGAGGTAGTGGTATAATGAACGTTAGAGGACAGATATAGACCGGCCTGTATTACATCTTCCATGTCTTTGTCTTGTAGCTATCAGTTTCTCTGATACGTGTAGTCTAAATTGAGGTAGTGGTAAAATGGACTTTAGAGGACAGATATAGACCGGCTTGTATTACATCTTCCATGTCTTTGTCTTGTAGCTATCAGTTTCTCTGCTACGTGTAGTTTGAATGGAGGTAGTGGTATAATGGCCTTTAGAGGACAGATATAGACCGGCTTGTATTGCACCTTTCATGTCTTGTTGCCTGCTAGCTATCAGTTTCTCTGATACGTGCAGTTTGAATGGAGGTAGTGGTATAATGAACGTTAGAGGACAGATATAGACCGGCTTGTATTACACCTTTCAAGTGTTTGTCTTGTAGCTATCAGTTTCTCTGCTACGTGTAGTTTAAATGGAGGTAGTGGTAAAATGGACTTTAGAGGACAGATTTAGACCGGCTTGTATTACATCTTCCATGTCTTTGTCTTGTAGCTATTAGTTTCTCTGCTACGTGTAGTTTAAGTGGAGGTAGTGGTATAAAGGACTTTAGAGGACAGATATAGACCGGCTTGTATTACATCTTCCATGTCTTTGTCTTGTAGCTATCAGTTTCTCTGCTACGTGCAGTTTGAATGGGGGTAGTGGTATAATGGACTTTAGAGGACAAATATGGACCGGCTTGTATTACATCTTCCATGTCTTTGTCTTGTAGCTATCAGTTTCTCTGCTACGTGTAGTTTGAATGCAGGTAGTGGTATAATGGCCTTTAGAGGACAGATATAGACCGGCTTGTATTGCACCTTCCATGTCTTGTTGTCTGCTAGCTATCAATTTCTCTTCTACGTGCAGTTTGAATGGAGGTAGTGGTATAATGGACTTTAGAGGACAGATATAGACCGGTTTGTATTACATCTTCCATGTCTTTGTCTTGTAGCTATCACTTTCTCTGCTACGTGCAGTTTGAATGGAGGTAGTGGTATAATAGACTTTAGAGGACAGATATAGACCGGTTTGTATTACATTTTCCATGTCTTTGTCTTGTAGCTATCACTTTCTCTGCTACGTGTAGTTTGAATGGAGGTAGTGGTACAATGGGCTTTAGAGGACAGATATAGACCGGCTTGTATTACACCTTCCATGTCTTTGTCTTGTAGCTATCAGTTTCTCTGCTATGTGTAGTTTAAATGGATGTAGTGGTACAATGGGCTTTAGAGGACAGATATAGACCGGCTTGTATTACACCTTCCATGTCTTTGTCTTATAGCTATCAGTTTCTCTGCTACGTGTAGTTTGAATGGAGGTAGTGGTATAATGGACTTTAGAGGACAGATATAGACCGGTTTGTATTACATCTTCCATGTCTTTGTCTTGTAGCTATCACTTTCTCTGCTACGTGCAGTTTGAATGGAGGTAGTGGTATAATGGATTTTAGAGGACAGATATAGACCGGTTTGTATTACATCTTCCATGTCTTTGTCTTGCAGCTATCACTTTCTCTGCTACGTGTAGTTTGAATGGAGGTAGTGGTATAATGGACTTTAGAGGACAGATATAGACCAGTTTGTATTACATCTTCCATGTCTTTGTCTTGTAGCTATCACTTTCTCTGCTACGTGTAGCTTAAATGGAGGTAGTGGCATAATGGACTTTAGAGGACAGATATAGACCGGCTTGTATTGCACCTTCCATGTCTTGTTGTCTGCTAGCTATCAGTTTCTCTGATACGTGCAGTTTGAATGGAGGTAGTGGTATAATGAACTTTAGAGGACAGATATATACCGGCTTGTATTACACCTTTCAAGTCTTTGTCTTGTAGCTATCAGTTTCTCTGCTACGTGTAGTTTAAATGGAGGTAGTGGTAAAATGGACTTTAGAGGACAGATTTAGACCGGCTTGTATTACATCTTCCATGTCTTTGTCTTGTAGCTATTAGTTTCGCTGCTACGTGTAGTTTGAATGGAGGTAGTGGTATAATGGACTTTAGAGGACAGATATAGACCGGCTTGTATTACATCTTCCATGTCTTTGTCTTGTAGCTATCAGTTTCTCTGCTACGTGCAGTTTGTATGGAGGTAGTGGTATAATGGACTTTAGAGGACAAATATAGACCGGCTTGTATTACATCTTCCATGTCTTTGTCTTGTAGCTATCAGTTTCTCTGCTACGTGTAGTTTGAATGGAGGTAGTGGTATAATGGCCTTTAGAGGACAGATATAGACCGGCTTGTATTGCACCTTCCATGTCTTGTTGTCTGCTAGCTATCAGTTTCTCTTCTACGTGCAGTTTGAATGGAGGTAGTGGTATAATGGACTTTAGAGGACATATATAGACCGGTTTGTATTACATCTTCCATGTCTTTGTCTTGTAGCTATCACTTTCTCTGCTACGTGTAGTTTGAATGGAGGTAGTGGTAAAATGGACTTTAGAGGACAGATATAAACCGGTTTGTATTACATCTTCCATGTCTTTGTCTTGTAGCTATCACTTTCTCTGCTACGTGTAGTTTGAATGGAGGTAGTGGTACAATGTGCTTTAGAGGAGAGATATAGGCCGGCTTGTATTACACCTTCCATGTCTTTGTCTTGTAGCTGTCAGTTTCCCTGCTATGTGTAGTTTAAATGAATGTAGTGGTACAATGGGCTTTAAAGGACATATATAGACCGGCTTGTATTACACCTTCCATTTCTTTGTCTTATAGCTATCAGTTTCTCTGCTACGTGTAGTTTAAATGGAGGTAGTGGTATAATGGACTTTAGAGGACAGATATAGACCGGCTTGTATTACATCTTCCATGTCTTTGTCTTGTAGCTATCACTTTCTCTTCTACGTGCAGTTTGAATGGAGGTAGTGGTATAATGGACTTTAGAGGACAGATATAGACCGGCTTGTATTGCACCTTCCATGTCTTGTTGTCTGCTAGCTATCAGTTTCTCTTCTACGTGCAGTTTGAATGGAGGTAGTGGTATAATGGACTTTAGAGGACATATATAGACCGGTTTGTATTACATCTTCCATGTCTTTGTCTTGTAGCTATCACTTTCTCTGCTACGTGTAGTTTGAATGGAGGTAGTGGTAAAATGGACTTTAGAGGACAGATATAAACCGGTTTGTATTACATCTTCCATGTCTTTGTCTTGTAGCTATCACTTTCTCTGCTACGTGTAGTTTGAATGGAGGTAGTGGTACAATGTGCTTTAGAGGAGAGATATAGGCCGGCTTGTATTACACCTTCCATGTCTTTGTCTTGTAGCTGTCAGTTTCCCTGCTATGTGTAGTTTAAATGAATGTAGTGGTACAATGGGCTTTAGAGGACATATATAGACCGGCTTGTATTACACCTTCCATTTCTTTGTCTTATAGCTATCAGTTTCTCTGCTACGTGTAGTTTAAATGGAGGTAGTGGTATAATGGACTTTAGAGGACAGATATAGACCGGCTTGTATTACATCTTCCATGTCTTTGTCTTGTAGCTATCACTTTCTCTTCTACGTGCAGTTTGAATGGAGGTAGTGGTATAATGGACTTTAGAGGACAGATATAGACCGACTTGTATTGCACCTTCCATGTCTTGTTGTCTGCTAGCTATCAGTTTCTCTGATACGTGCAGTTTGAATGGAGGTAGTGGTAAAATGAACGTTAGAGGACAGATATAGACCGGCTTGTTTTACACCTTTCAAGTCTTTGTCTTGTAGCTATCAGTTTCTCTGCTATGTGTAGTTTAAATGGATGTAGTGGTACAATGGGCTTTAGAGGACAGATATAGACCGGCTTGTATTACACCTTCCATGTCTTTGTCTTATAGCTATCAGTTTCTCTGCTACGTGTAGTTTGAATGGAGATAGTGGTATAATGGACTTTAGAGGACAGATATAGACCGGTTTGTATTACATCTTCAATGTCTTTGTCTTGTAGCTATCACTTTCTCTGCTACGTGCAGTTTGAATGGAGGTAGTGGTATAATGGACTTTAGAGGACAGATATAGACCGGTTTGTATTACATCTTCCATGTCTTTGTCTTGTAGCTATCACTTTCTCTGCTACGTGTAGTTTGAATGGAGGTAGTGGTACAATGGGCTTTAGAGGACAGATATAGACCGGTTTGTATTACACCTTCCATATCTTTGTCTTGTAGCTATCAGTTTCTCTGCTATGTGTAGTTTAAATGGATGTAGTTGTACAATGGGCTTTAGAGGACAGATATAGACCGGCTTGTATTACACCTTCCTTGTCTTTGGCTTATAGCTATCAGTTTCTCTGCTACGTGTAGTTTGAATGGAGGTAGTGGTATAATGGACTTTAGAGGACAGATATAGACCGGCTTGTATTACATCTTCCATGTCTTTGTCTTGTAGCTATTACTTTCTCTGCTACGTGTTGTTTGAATGGAGGTAGTGGTATAATGGACTTTAGATGACAGATATTAACCGGTTTGTATTACATCTTCCATGTCTTTGTCTTGTAGCTATCACTTTCTCTGCTACGTGTAGTTTGAATGGAGGTAGTGGTACAATGGGCTTTAGAGGACAGATATAGGCCGGCTTGTATTACACCTTCCATGTCTTTGTCTTGTAGCTATCAGTTTCCCTGCTATGTGTAGTTTAAATGAATGTAGTGTTACAATGGGCTTTAGAGGACAGATATAGACCGGCTTGTATTACACCTTCCATGTCTTTGTCTTATAGCTATCAGTTTCTCTGCTACGTGTAGTTTGAA
Organism: Bathymodiolus brooksi; assembly: GCA_963680875.1. Taxonomy (NCBI): domain Eukaryota; kingdom Metazoa; phylum Mollusca; class Bivalvia; order Mytilida; family Modiolidae; genus Bathymodiolus; species Bathymodiolus brooksi. The sequence goes on from OY804585.1 coordinate 20,960,352, forward strand.
TGGAGGTAGTGGTATAATGGACTTTAGAGGACAGATATAGACCGGTTTGTATTACATCTTCCATGTCTTTGTCTTGTAGGTATCACTTTCTCTGCTACGTGCAGTTTGAATGCAGGTAGTGGTATAATGGCCTTTAGAGGACAGATATAGAACGGCTTGTATTGCACCTTCCATGTCTTGTTGTCTGCTAGCTATCAGTTTCTCTGATACGTGCAGTTTGAATGGAGGTAGTGGTATAATGAACGTTAGAGGACAGATATAGACCGGCTTGTTTTACACCTTTCAAGTCTTTGTCTTGTAGCTATCCGTTTCTCTGCTATGTGTAGTTTAAATGGATGTAGTGGTACAATGGGCTTTAGAGGACAGATATAGACCGGCTTGTATTACACCTTCCATGTCTTTGTCTTATAGCTATCAGTTTCTCTGCTACGTGTAGTTTGATGGAGGTAGTGGAATAATGGACTTTAGAGGACAGATATAGACCGGTTTGTATTACATCTTCCATGTCTTTGTCTTGTAGCTATCACTTTCTTTGCTACGTGTAGTTTGAATGGAGGTAGTGGTACAATGGGCTTTAGAGGACAGATATAGACCGGTTTGTATTACACCTTCCATATCTTTGTCTTGTAGCTATCAGTTTCTCTGCTATGTGTAGTTTAAATGGATGTAGTGGTACAATGGGCTTTAGATGACAGATATAGACCGGCTTGTATTACACCTCCATGACTTTGTCTTATAGCTATCAGTTTCTCTGCTACGTGTAGTTTGAATGGAGGTAGTGGTATAATGGACTTTAGTGGACAGATATAGACTGGTTTGTATTACATCTTCCATGTCTTTGTCTTGTATCTATCACTTTCTCTGCTACGTGTAGTTTGAATGGAGGTAGTGGTATAATGGACTTTAGAGGACAGATATAGACCGGTTTGCATTACATCTTCCATGTCTTTGTCTTGTAGCTATCACTTTCTCTGCTACGTGTAGTTTGAATGGAGGTAGTGGTATAATGGACTTTAGAGGACAGATATAGACCGGTTTGTATTACATCTTCCATGTCTTTATCTTGTAGCTATCACTTTCTCTGCTACGTGTAGCTTAAATGGAGGTAGTGGTATAATGGACTTTAGAGGACAGATATAGACCGGCTTGTGTTACATCTTCCAAGTCTTTGTCTTGTAACTATCAGTTTCTCTGCTATGTGTAGTTTAAATGGATGTAGTGGTACAATGGACTTTAGAGGACAGATATAGACCGGCTTGTATTACACCTTCCATGTCTTTGGCTTATAGCTATCACTTTCTCTGCTACGTGTAGTTTGAATGGAGGTAGTGGTATAATGGACTTTAGAGGACAGATATAGACCGGCTTATATTACATCTTCCATGTCTTTGTCTTGTAGCTATCAGTTTCTCTGCTACGTGCAGCTTGAATGGAGGTAGTGGTATAATGGACTTTAGAGGACAGATATAGACCGGCTTGTATTACATCTTCCATGTCTTTGTCTTGTAGCTATCAGTTTCTCTGCTACGTGTAGCTTAAATGGAGGTAGTGGTATAATGGAATTAAGAGGCCAGATATAGACCGGCTTGTATTACATCTGCCATGTCTTGTAGCTATCAGTTTCTCTGCTACGTGCAATTTGAATGGCGGTAGTGGTATAATGGACTTTAGAGGACAGATATAGACCGGCTTGTATTACATCTTCCATGTCTTTGTCTTGTAGTTATCAGTTTCTCTGCTATGTGCTGTTTGAATGGAGGTAGTGGTATAATGGACTTTAGAGGACAGATATAGACGGCTGGTATTACATCCTCAATGTCTTTGTCTTGTAGCTATCAGTTTCTCTGCTACGTGTAGAATAATTGGATGTAGTGGTATAATGGACTTTAGAGGACAGATATAGACCGGCTTGTATTACATCCTCAATGTCTTTGTCTTGTAGCTATCACTTTCTCTGCTACGTGTAGCTTAAATGGAGGTAGTGGTATAATGGACTTTAGAGGACAGATATAGACCGGCTTGTGTTACATCTTCCAAGTCTTTGTCTTGTAGTTATCAGTTTCTCTGCTATGTGTAATTTAAATGGATGTAGTGGTACAATGGGCTTTAGAGGACAGATATAGACCGGCTTGTATTACACCTTCCATGTCTTTGGCTTATAGCTATCAGTTTCTCTGCTACGTGTAGTTTGAATGGAGGTAGTTGTATAATGGACTTTAGAGGACAGATATAGACCGGCTTATATTACATCTTCCATGTCTTTGTCTTGTAGCTATCAGTTTCTCTGCTACGTGCAGCTTGAATGGAAGTAGTGGTATAATGGACTTTAGAGGACAGATATAGACCGGCTTGTATTACATCTTCCATGTCTTTGTCTTGTAGCTATCAGTTTCTCTGCTACGTGTAGCTTAAATGGAGGTAGTGGTATAATGGATTTTAGAGTAGAGATATAGACCGGCTTGTATTACATCTGCCATGTCTTGTAGCTATCAGTTTCTCTGCTACGTGCAATTTGAATGGCGGTAGTGGTATAATGGACTTTAGAGGACAGATATAGACGGTTGGTATTACATCTTCCATGTCTTTGTCTTGTAGCTATCGGTTTCTCTGCTACGTGTAGAATAATTGGATGTAGTGGTATAATGGACTTTAGAGGACAGATATAGACCGGCTTGTATTACATCCTCAATGTCTTTGTCTTGTAGCTATCAGTTTCTCTGCTACGTGCAGTTTGAATGGAGGTAGTGGTATAATGGACTTTAGAGAACAGATATAGACCGGCTTGTATTACATCTTCCATGTCTTTGTCTTGTAGCTATCAGTTTCTCTGCTACGTGTAGTTTAAATGGAGGTAGTGGTAAAATGGACGTTAGAGGACAGATATAGACCGGCTTGTATTACATCTTCCATGTCTTTGTCTTGTAGCTTTCAGTTTCTCTGCTACGTGTAGTTTAAATGGATGTAGTGGTACAATGGGCTTTAGAGGACAGATATAGACCGGCTTGTATTACATCTTCCATGTCTTTGTCTTATAGCTATCAGTTTCTCTGCTACGTGTAGTTTGAATGGAGGTAGTGGTATAATGGACTTTAGAGGACAGATATAGACCGGCTTATATTACATCTTCCATGTCTTTGTCTTGTAGCTATCAGTTTCTCTGCTACGTGCAGCTTGAATGGAGGTAGTGGTATAATGGACTTTAGAGGACAGATATAGACCGGCTTGTATTACATCTTCCATGTCTTTGTCTTGTAGCTATCAGTTTCTCTGCTACGTGTAGCTTAAATGGAGGTAGTGGTATAATGGAATTAAGAGGCCAGATATAGACCGGCTTGTATTACATCTGCCATGTCTTGTAGCTATCAGTTTCTCTGCTACGTGCAATTTGAATGGCGGTAGTGGTATAATGGACTTTAGAGGACAGATATAGATCGGCTTGTATTACATCTTCCATGTCTTTGTCTTGTAGTTATCAGTTTCTCTGCTATGTGCTGTTTGAATGGAGGTAGTGGTATAATGGACTTTAGAGGACAGATATAGACGGCTGGTATTACATCCTCAATGTCTTTGTCTTGTAGCTATCAGTTTCTCTGCTACGTGTAGAATAATTGGATGTAGTGGTATAATGGACTTTAGAGGACAGATATAGACCGGCTTGTATTACATCCTCAATGTCTTTGTCTTGTAGCTATCACTTTCTCTGCTACGTGTAGCTTAAATGGAGGTAGTGGTATAATGGACTTTAGAGGACAGATATAGACCGGCTTGTGTTACATCTTCCAAGTCTTTGTCTTGTAGTTATCAGTTTCTCTGCTATGTGTAATTTAAATGGATGTAGTGGTACAATGGGCTTTAGAGGACAGATATAGACCGGCTTGTATTACACCTTCCATGTCTTTGGCTTATAGCTATCAGTTTCTCTGCTACGTGTAGTTTGAATGGAGGTAGTTGTATAATGGACTTTAGAGGACAGATATAGACCGGCTTATATTACATCTTCCATGTCTTTGTCTTGTAGCTATCAGTTTCTCTGCTACGTGCAGCTTGAATGGAAGTAGTGGTATAATGGACTTTAGAGGACAGATATAGACCGGCTTGTATTACATCTTCCATGTCTTTGTCTTGTAGCTATCAGTTTCTCTGCTACGTGTAGCTTAAATGGAGGTAGTGGTATAATGGATTTTAGAGGAGAGATATAGACCGGCTTGTATTACATCTGCCATGTCTTGTAGCTATCAGTTTCTCTGCTACGTGCAATTTGAATGGCGGTAGTGGTATAATGGACTTTAGAGGACAGATATAGACGGTTGGTATTACATCTTCCATGTCTTTGTCTTGTAGCTATCGGTTTCTCTGCTACGTGTAGAATAATTGGATGTAGTGGTATAATGGACTTTAGAGGACAGATATAGACCGGCTTGTATTACATCCTCAATGTCTTTGTCTTGTAGCTATCAGTTTCTCTGCTACGTGCAGTTTGAATGGAGGTAGTGGTATAATGGACTTTAGAGGACAGATATAGACCGGCTTGTATTACATCTTCCATGTCTTTGTCTTGTAGCTATCAGTTTCTCTGCTACGTGTAGTTTAAATGGAGGTAGTGGTAAAATGGACGTTAGAGGACAGATATAGACCGGCTTGTATTACATCTTCCATGTCTTTGTCTTGTAGCTTTCAGTTTCTCTGCTACGTGTAGTTTAAATGGATGTAGTGGTACAATGGGCTTTAGAGGACAGATATAGACCGGCTTGTATTACATCTTCCATGTCTTTGTCTTATAGCTATCAGTTTCTCTGCTACGTGTAGTTTGAATGGAGGTAGTGGTATAATGGACTTTAGAGGACAGATATAGACCGGCTTATATTACATCTTCCATGTCTTTGTCTTGTAGCTATCAGTTTCTCTGCTACGTGCAGCTTGAATGGAGGTAGTGGTATAATGGACTTTAGAGGACAGATATAGACCGGCTTGTATTACATCTTCCATGTCTTTGTCTTGTAGCTATCAGTTTCTCTGCTCCGTGTAGCTTAAATGGAGGTAGTGGTATAATGGATTTTAGAGGACAGATATAGACCGCCTTGTATTACATCTGCCCTGTCTTGTAGCTATCAGTTTCTCTGCTACGTGCAATTTGAATGGCGGTAGTGGTATAATGGACTTTAGAGGACAGATATAGACCGGCTTGTATTACATCTTCCATGTGTTTGTCTTGTAGCTATCAGTTTCTCTGATACGTGCTGTTTGAATGGAGGTAGTGGTATAATGGACTTTAGAGGACAGATATAGACCGGCTTGTATTACATCTTCCATGTCTTTGTCTTGTAGTTATCAGTTTCTCTGTTACGTGCTGTTTGAATGGAGGTAGTGGTATAACGGACTTTAGAGGACAGATATAGACCGCTGGTATTACATCTTCCATGTCTTTGTCTTGTAGCTATCAGTTTCTCTGATACGTGCAGTTTGAATGGAGGTAGTGGTATAATGAACTTTAGAGGACATATATAGACCCGCTTGTATTAAATCTTCCATGTCTTTGTCTTGTAGCTATCAGTTTCTCTGCTACGTGCAGTTTGAATGGAGGTAGTGGTATAATGGACTTTAGAGGACAGATATAGACCGGCTTGTATTACACCTTCCATTTCTTTGTACTGTAGCTATCAGTTTCTCTGCTACGTGTACTTTAAATGGAGTTAGTGGTATAATAGACTTAAGAGGACAAATATAGACCGGGTTGTATTACATCTTCCATGTCTTTGTCTTGTAGCTATTAGTTTCTCTGCTACGTGTAGTTTAAATGGAGGTAGTGGTATAATGGACTTTAGAGGAAAGATATAGACCGTCTTGTATTACATCTTCCATGTCTTTGTCTTGTAGCTATCAGTTTCTCTGCTACGTGCAGTTTGAATAGAGGTAGTGGTATAATGTACTTTAGTAGACAGATATAGACCGGCTGGTATTACATCTTCCATGTCTTTGTCTTGTAGCTATCAGTTTCTCTGCTACGTGCAGTTTGAATGTAGGTAGTGGTACAATGACCTTTAGAGGACAGATATGGACCGGCTTGTATTACATCTTCCATGTCTTTGTCTTGTAGCTATCAGTTTCTCTGCTGCGTGCAGTTTGAATGGAGGTAGTGATACAATGACCTTTAGAGGACAGATATAGACCGGCTTGTATTACATCTTCCATGTCTTTGTCTGGTAGCTATCAGTTTCTCTGCTACGTGTAGCTTAAATGGCGGTAGTGGTATAATGGACTTTAGAGGACCGATATAGACCGCTTGTATTACATCTTCCATGTCTTTGTCTTGTAGCTATCAGTTTCTCTGCTACGTGTAGAATAATTGGATGTAGTGGTATAATGGACTTTAGAGGACAGATATAGACCGGCTTGTATTACATCTTCCATTTCTTTGTCTTGTAGCTATCAGTTTCTCTGCTACGTGTAGTTTGAATGGAGGTAGTGGCAAAATGAGCTTTAGAGGACAGATATAGACGGCTTGTATTACATCTTCCATGTCTTTGTCTTGTATCTATCAGTTTCTCTGCTACGTGCAGTTTGAATGGAGGTAGTGGTATAATGGACTTTAGAGGACAGATATAGACCGGCTTGTATTACATCTTCCATGTCTTTGTCTTGTAGCTATCAGTTTCTCTGCTACGTGTAGCTTAAATAGAGGTAGTGGTTTAATGGACTTTAGAGGACAGATATAGACCGACTTGTATTACATCTTCCATGTCTTTGTCTTGTAGCTATCAGTTTCTCTGCTACGTGAAGTTTCAATGGATGTAGTGGTACAATGAGCTTTAGAGGACAGATATAGACCGGCTTGTATTACACCTTCCATATCTTTGTCTTGTAGCTATCAGTTTCTCTGATACGTGCAGCTTGAATGGAGGTAGTGGTATAATGAACTTTAGAAGACATATATAGACCGGCTTGTATTACATCTTCCATGTTTTTGTCTTGTAGCTATCAGTTTCTCTGCTACGTGCAGTTTGAATGGAGGTAGTGGTATAATGGACTTTAGAGGACAGATATAGACCGGCTTGTATTACATCTTCCATGTCTTTGTCTTGTAGCTATCAGTTTCTCTGCTACGTGTAGTTTAAATGGAGGTAGTGGTATAATGGACTTTAGAGGACATATATAGACCGGCTTGTATTACATCTTACATGTCTTTCTCTTGTAGCTATCAGTTTCTCTGCTACGTGCAGTTTAAATGGAGGTAGTGGTATAATGGACTTTAGAGGACAGATATAGACCGGCTTGTATTACATCTTCCATGTCTTTGTCTTGTAGCTATCACGTTTCACTGCTACGTGTAGTTTAAATGGAGGTAGTGGTGCAATGGACTTTAGGGGACACATCTACAACAGATTGTATTACATATTAGCATATTTTGCATTATTAAGCAATTTAAAACAATGCACTTTGATTCTAGATACAATTTTATTCTATGAAAATAAGCATAGTAAGCATTATTTTTGAACTTTTGTGTTGTTTGTTTTTTTTATCTATTATTAGCTTTTTGCATTGTTTAGTATCATTTATTTTTGTGAGCGTTTTTTAGATACTCAATAATTAATTTATGATTCTCGATTTTAAATATTGATTTGTTGTTGTTTATCGCCACCTTTAGCAGTATTTCAGCTATATCGTGGTCCATTTTAATTATAAGAATTAATCAATTCTCCCCTTTGTAAAATAATGATTTATTAATGGTTGCTTAACGCCTAGCAGAAAATATCTCATGCATATTCAGGACTGAAACACTTTGAACAAAATACAAAGACATACTATGAAATGAGGGGTGATTGAGACAATAGGGACAATACCTTGTGACTGTCACTGGATAAGTGTGAAATGTTTGGTATGAACGAAAATATTATGCTTTTGTAACGGCTACACCCCGCCTCCTTTTTTCTAATTTCACAAAAGGGGCCTTTAAGGTGCAAGGAACGTCGCAGTGTTCATCCACGGCGTCCACTATAGTCCACGATAAGGTTTTCGGTAATATAACATGGCACCCCCTTCCAATCGAGAAGATATTCCCTATCCATGCTGGGCAAACTTTTCACGAAAACTAAAACATCAATTAGAGCATTAAGATATGCAAAATTAACATTTATTATTTTATTATAATATTGCTATTTGATAATCAATATTGATCATATAGTTTATAAGCCTTACACAAGCTCCGGTTGTTACAGGATAGTTACCGAAAATCTGCAAGAGAAATAATTAAATATTTTATCACTATGTAATCCTAATGGGCATTCATTATCAAACAACAGACCATTTGCACAATCCTTATATGATTCTAAAAAGCATACGTTTTATGACGTTTTTTTTTAAATCAAGTCGTAAATGTGCAAATGCTCTATTCCTTGTTATCAGTGTAATTCTTCTTCTTCTTTATATTTCAGCACTCCATCAACATACTGATGATAACGTGCCGGGCACAAATATCACTATGCGAGCGTGCATGTCATCTAATTTCTATATACAGCAAAATATATACAAAGAGATAAAATTTCAAAAGTTATTTCTTTTTCTTCCAATAAAGTTCATCCCTCAGTGGTCCTGAGTATTATCGAACGTGACGGGGATAAATTAATAGTTATATTTTGTGACATTTTAATGTGGTATTTTTTATTTTTTATTACAAATGTACTTGGTTGAACCCTGTACATGTAATATTTACATGATTATTCTTACTGAATTGTATGTTATTAACTTTGTTTACATTTATTACCATGATTATCAGATAAAATCATGTCTATATGACAAATTTTATTTTCAATTAAATCCCTAATGAGATATCACTAGCTAATTGTGTCTAGTTTTCTCTCAATAAAATTCACTCCTTGGAAATCATAGTTTTAATATACACGAAACAAATGAGTCATTGTGTAACCATTTTGAACATTGCTTCTTGGAAAACGTAAAAGACATACATCGAAAGATAACTCAAGTAACGTCATTGGTAAATGTTTCACGTGTCAGACGATAGCTAAAACTTGCCATGACCAAACTTCATTAAATTTTGAACATTTTCCCTTATGCTGTTTATAGAGACGTCGTGGTTGTGATTGTATGGTAGTTGGATTTACAACTACCTATGTAATCAGTGCCTATCACCACGAAAGTTGTGAGTTCGAATCCTGCTCGTGACAATGTGTACTCGATACAACATTTTGGGATAAAGTTTGTCAGTGACGTTCGACAGGTCGGTGTTATTTGTTCGGGTACTCCGGTTAACTGACCACCACGATATAACAGAAATGTTGTTGAAAGTGGCGTTAAGCACCATAAACCAAAACCCCCTTGTGTCCTTCTAGAGTAATGAGACCTGATGTATTTAAGTTATTTATAATAACTTTGGTTTGCTTTGATCGATTGTCATGAAATTTGTATAAAGTGAAACGATTGGTCAAAGTAAGCTCTCTCTCTCTCTTTCTCTCTCTCTCTCTGCTGGCCATGGGTGGGGTGTGTATCATGCGGTCACGGCACACCTCTTTATTTTGTGTTGGGGGAAAGAAATGTGATGATTACTTTACAGTCATAAGATAAAATATTTTAAAAGGAACGACGCATACAAAACATGTATATATTTGAAATTTGAAATGTCTTTCTGTTCGAAAACTCGAAAAATGTAAATAATATATCATGGCCAACAAAATTACATTAGAAAGATGTTAAAACTTTATATTAAAATAGGAACTCTTTGAAAGTAACAAATTTAGTAATTTTCTCTTTAATTTAATTTAACTTAATTTAAAGTTTTAAAACAATACATTGAGAAGTGTGGAAGTTAAGATTATCATAGGAAACCAAGTATGTAATGGATAGAGTCGGGATATTTTGTTTTGCGATGGATCATCAAAGACCACTCCCAACAATATATTGTTCAGTATGCTCTGCTGCAAGTTGTTTTTTACGTGCAAGTAGTGTGTCGTTCTTAATACAAGGGGAACTCATTTACGTTACATCCTTGCGTGTTGTTATTTAATACGTCCCAAGCAAGTGTAGTTTTTGGAGAAGCAGTACCCGGTCTTATGTTATATTTTTATAACTCTAGACTCCAATACATCAAAATGAAGCCAAAGTCAATTAGTTTTATTATTGGTATATACACTTAATGTCTTATTTATATAGCCATGTGTTCTCTTGGGGGCTAATCTATTCGATGAAAAAATACCCTGGTAATAAACATTTCTCATATTACACTGGGAGAGCGTGAGAGATCTCTCCACGCGAAAAGACAATCATTTTATTTAATATCAATCATTCTTCCATAAAACTATAACGAGTAGAATCCAGTACAAAGTCGATTCGGAATAATCGTAACGAAGGCAATTCTTACAAGGTCAAAAGAACTCATTTGTTACAAATTTGTCGAATTCTTAGGGATCCGTTCTATCTATTGGGTAATTTAGCGTTATGGTTGCTTAATGTGCGAAAACAGATATAAGAATTTTTCGATACGTCTTATTAGTGATAGACGTAAAACTTCCTTGATCAATAGAACTTAATATTTAATGATGTTATAGAAAACATTATTATATAGAAGGGAGAATTAATTAGTTTAATATACATGTAATGGAAAAGAGAATCATACCCTGATTAGTATGACATCAATATAGAAAAAAATAAGAAACAAAACAAATTCAGTTTATTAGTGCAATCAGCACCGTTTACACATGCATGTCTCCTAAAAAGAACCGCTTAGTCCTTGTGATTCTTCAATATAAATATTTTCATTATTAAACTGATTTTAGGTTTGTTTTCAATCGGACACTGGTAGTTTCCCATCGGCGGTCGCCATATTGTTTACACTGGTTACAAAAAAGTAGTTCCTGCACGCAAAAGTTCGTCGAGTTATATAAGAATTACGTTTTTGTAATTTCCAATTATTTGACAAAGACATGAAAATATCAGGAATACGCCATACTGTTAGTAACTACATGTAACAGAAATAGTTGAACATTTGGGATTTTTGAAAATATGGTATATTCATTGTTTTGAGAAAGCACAATTTATTAAACAAATCTGAATCATCCATCCTTAGAAGTATTACACTGTAATTTGCCTATGGATGGGTGTTTTGATTTCCAAAAGGAAAAAAAGGGGGATCAAGAATAGGGTCTGAATATGTTCCAGTCCAATGACCACTTGTCCGATAGGAGCTATATTACAATTTATCAGTTTATGATATTCTCGAAAGACGCGAAACTCGTTTGCATCTCTGATTATGGACTAGTTGTATATTTGATCCGCATAAACACGTTTAGTGTTGTTCCCCGCTGTGGAGAAACAATGTTGTATATCTATACCCCGGGGTTGTATCAAAGGCGCTGAGAATTTTAAGCAAACTTTCTCAAAATAACACTGATAGCTTCTCTATGTGGTTATGTTGGGCTATGTGTGTTTGATGCCACATTCCAACAATATTTCAGTCATATCGTGTGGCAGTTATTTTTGTTTGTGTAGAAGAAACCATAGAAAACTACCGCCCTGCATCAAGTCCCTCTAATCTTAATTACATAATGTTGTATCGAACACACCTGGTCGACACTCAAATTGCTCAATGTGAATTAAAAGTACTGCAATGAATTTACATGATTTAAATATTATTACGATAAAATATATAATATCTCTACAAAGCATGCTCTTCATTATAAACGAAGAACAACAAACAGCAATAAAAAGCCTTTTCCGTAAAATAATTACTGCCGTAGTTAGTTGCATGCCTCGTTATAAATACAACGATATTCTTGCTTGCCAAGCCAATTATTGGGAATTCAATATGCTTATGACAAGACATAAAACCACCAAAACGTTATAGAATATCGTGGTCACAAATGACAACAAATGTGTGGCATGATTGGTTCCACTGGTGGAACAGGGGATGCTCGCTTTTCCGAGGCACCTGAATTCACATCCACGTTTTGTTCAATCTTTTCCATTAGTTTTCTGTGTGGTGTTTTGTGGATCACTGTCCTTATTGATCATTGTATCGTCTTGTCTTCGATGTGAAGCTTCTGATTTGCACTTATGTATCTTAAAATGCTTTTGCGTTGTTATATTATTCGATGAGCAATCTTGAATTCTTATTTGGCAGCTCAGCGCGCTAATATCGTTGTTTGTCCTATTGTCGTTTCTCATTTGGCCATTGTGTTGTCTTTCCTTCTTCGATTTATGGCTTCTAATTACCTCTTTGGTATCTTCAAACTTTTCTTGAAAGAGTTAAGTTGTTCACTGCCTCCAGATACTCGAAGTAGAAAGGTCCATATTATTGTGACCTCCGACGAGACCGAATGTATACTGATCGCCAGATTAAAAGAGAGTATGTTTGAAAGGGACAGGATATTGTGCATCACAACGCGCTCCCAACGACAAATCATAACAAATTTGCTCATTATGATCCGAAGCAAGTCGTCTTATATATACAATGAACGTGCTAAGGGCGTGTTGTGTATTTGATTAGTCTGGCACAACCTGCACACGCCCGTCCCTTTTCTGTTTGTTCCCCGCAACAAGATTATATCGATATACCAACACGGAAAGCAGCAGGAAAAACGTGGCGTGGTTAAACCTTTAAACGACTCCTGAGATATTATTAAAATTTGAAAACAAAACAGGCTTAAAGGTGCAAATTACGGTACTTTGACGTCTCAAAACATCTGACTTAGAAAAAGCAATTCTGTAATGGGAATTTTTGTTTTGACGAAAACATCATTCTTCAATAATAGTATCATGGCGACATTTAATCAAGAAATGTCACTCTTTGAAAATTTCTAAATTAGTTTCAAATAAAAACTGATAGTGTGACCTATGGATTGTTAGAGTTAATAATGAATTAATCAAAACTTACAAATAAGTATCATTAAAATTTGAATAAGGCCATAGGGCCATTGTTTTCATTTATTCACCAGAGGTTGCCGTAAATTCAAAACAAACAATTAATGTTGATGGCATTCTTTTGATAGGATCAAGGTTGATGAGAAATTAATTTTATCGATCACCCATATTTCTTTTTCAAGATTGCCTCGAGTGCGGTAGGTCATGTGGTCGATACTATGCCAGGCCAAAACAATGGCTGTACAATTTGTATTTGCTCAGGATCAAGATGATATGTCAAGAGTTAGGGATTATGAACAAATCCGAGGACATCCAATTGAATGCTCTCAAGTTTCACTTCCGGTACAAACAATTCTATCTATGACACGCGAATAAAACGCGTGCATTCTAATAGGATCAAATGAAGGAACAATGCATGTCATTGTTGAATTCAAGTTGCACAAAATGATTTATGTTTTACGCAACGGGGTAAGTAGTTTTCGCTTCCGACCATTTCAACCGTTCTTTCGAATTGCCACACCGATGTTCGAAATAAAATAAATTTCCTTTTCTATGAAGACTTACAATAAACTTGACTTCTTTGTTAAATTGTATTTTATTTAGCACATTTCTATTTTGTGATTTGGGGTTTCCGGTAACTATGCTCTTCTTCACGATCCCCCAATAAAAGAAATCAGCAGAATTCAAGAGAATAAGCCCCCTCTTTTGTTAGTTGGGATATAATATATACCCCTGGTCCCTGCAGTGGTATACAACACTCTAACGTTTATATAATATATACCCCGGGTCCCTGTAGTGGTATCCAACACTCTAACGTTTATATAATATATACCCCGGGTCCCTGCAGTAGTATACAACACTCTAACTGTTATATAATATATACCCCGGATCCCTGCAGTAGTATCCAACACTCTAACGTTTATATAATATATACCCCGGGTCCTTGCAGTGGTATACAACACTCTAACGTTTATATAATATATATCCCGGATCCCTGCAGTGGTATGCAACACTCTAACTTTTATATAATATATACCCCTGGTCCCTGCAGTGGTATCCAACACTCTAACTGTTATATAATATATACCCCTGGTCCCTGCAGTGGTATCCAACACTCTAACGTTTATATAATATATACCCCGGGTCCCTGCAGTGGTATCTAACACTCTAACGTTTATATAATATATACCCCGGGTCCCTGCAGTGGTATACAACACTCTAACCTTTATATAATATATACCCCGGATCCCTGCAGTGGTATGCAACACTCTAACTTTTATATAATATATACCCCTGGTCCCTGCAGTGGTATCCAACACTCTAACGTTTATATAATATATACCCCGGGTCCCTGCAGTAGTATACAACACTCTAACGTTTATATAATATATACCCCGGGTCCCTGCAGTGGTATCCAACACTCTAACGTTTATATAATATATACCCCGGGTCCCTGCAGTGGTATACAACACTCTAACGTTTATATAACATATACCCAGGGTCCCTGCAGGGATCCTATAATGTTATTGTTGTACTAGTTAAAAATAATAGATTTTCAGCGATGTTACCTGCTGTCGTCGTTGTGTTGAAAAATCCTGTGTTGTTTTTATCTCTTTTTTTTCTGTGTTTCTGACTAATCAAGGATCTAAATTGTATTATGTGTTTCTGTGTGTGATTGATTATCAAAACTTGATTCTCATTGATGCTACCCGGTCGTATTCTTCCAGTCGGAAAATTCCTGAGTTGTTATTGTCTGGTGTGTTCTCTGTAATTATGGATTATCAGTGCTATAAAAAAAAAATGTTGCATCTATCAACAATTTGCAACGTTTCCGTTTTTCAGTGTTACCAATGAATGTGTTCTGTCTACAATATGTAGATATCCATTAATAAAAAAAAACACTTTAATTTTAGAATGATTGACATTCACATGTCACAGAGTTCTTTCTAACAAATTTGACGTGTCTTTCTAGCGTGCAAAAGGTGAATAAATGATTACATTGCCAGTGGTGCAAATACAGTTGACAGTTAGTTTAATTTCGTGATGGAATTTCAAGGAAAAATTCAATTTAATTTTCTTTTCTTCTGTACTTTTAATTAAGGGAAATTTCACTAATATACCAAAATACAATATATTGTTGAATTGTTCTTTGTCATGGAATTTAATTATATACATGTATTATATATACATTGCTACTTACAGATATTTGCAAATACTTCTAATTGTCATTTCTTAGCTCTAATGATGCACATATTAAAAAAATTATATACATATATGTGTTAATGTCGAGGTTACCATCAAGGAATGCTCGACTTATACCTTTAGTATAGCACATTTTTCAGGTACTTGTCGATGATCGGCGGTATACTCAAGGAAATCTGGCTTTTCGAAACCGGAAATAGACAGAAGAACCGCCAACTTGTTACACGTGTTTGAAACACCAGGATCTTACCTGCATCATGTTGCTAATAAAAGACAAATTGCAGCAGCTCCTGATTAGCATAGTTTTCCTAGGCGTGTTCGTTAGTTCTCCATTGCAAATCAAAATTGTCCGACTCACCTGATCCTTGAGCAATCACATCATTCATCATCTTTAGTTATGTAGTATGCCAATCAAAATATAGGTTCATAGGTCCATATCACTGTAATCACAATCTGGTACGTTCCTCATTCATGACTTATCACCGCGTTTGTAACAGGAGTAACACGCCGGGTGCCAAATGTAGAGCAGGACATGTTTCCCCTTCCGGTTCACCTGGAGTTACCCCTTGTTTATAATGGAGTTCCTGTTGCCTTGTCTTTAGTTTTCTGTGCAATGATTTGTGGATCGTTGTTTGTCCGCCAGGGGCAGGATTCGAATCTACAACCATAGTGGTGATATGCACTGAATGCTTAGGTAGTTGTAAATCCAATTAACATACGACCACGACGGTCCCTCCAAATGATAATGGATATGTTTCAAACCATACATTCATTAACCATTTTATTCAATTTATTTATTAAAACAATAACATTTTCATCGCCATGTGAAAAGTGCATCTTCATTTAACAAACATGATCAAAATAATACGTGGAATTATAGTCCAATAATATTACCAAGTTCTGATGGAAGAGCTGAGTACAAATACCATTTTAATCACGTTCTTGTATGTTGATTTTTTACATGCATATTAGTCTGCCTATTCTGGAAGAAAATAATTTTAGTATATAATACATCATCTTCAACGACGTTTGTCAATGAATAGATAAAGGTTTGTCCCCATTTCTGAACGCTTATGTATTGGTTTCTTCGTGATCAGCTGATATAGAAAAGTCATATCACGGCCACTGTTCCAGTCGTGCTATCTGAGTGTGTGATCCGAAGTGATCAATACTTTGACCTGTACTTGTCAATCACAACATTTTATTTATTGCTCCTGGTTGGAGATATTAAATCGACGATTTTTGTTTACATCATAATACAGTTTATTCATCAATCTCCTCTTTACAATAACCTGAATAGCCTAGGATTGCACATTAAGGATCCCAGTTTTACATCAATCTCACTTGTCCAGGGGTAGCAAGTGAAAAAAAATCGACGATTTAATGATATTGAAAAAAGGTTCATTAGAAAAAATAATTTAATACTTAATATTGCTTCCATCCAGCTGGATTTGGTCAAATATGAGTCCCGATACTCAGTCGGTCAACACCTGTTCTTTTGCTGTCTTGATTCATCCATACATTTTGTAATGACATCTTGTACTCCATATACTAGTTCGGACTACGGTATATCTATCTTCATGAATCATCTATACCAACTTTTATGATTCGTAGATTTCATGGTTACAGTTAACGTAGATTTCGTTGTTACAGTACACATAGATTCCATGGTTATAGTACACGTAGATCTCGTGGTTATATTACACGTATATTTTATGGTTACAGTACACGTGGATTTCATGATTACAGTACGCGTAGATTTCATGGTTACAGTTAACGTAGATTTCGTGGTTACAGTACACGTAGATTCCATGGTTATAGTACACGTAGATCTCGTGGTTATATTACACGTATATTTTATGGTTACAGTGCACGTAGATCTCATGGTTACAGCTAACGTAGATTTCATGGTTACAGTACACGTGAATTTCATTGTTACAGTACACGTGGATTTCATGGTTACAGTACACGTGGATTTCATGGTTGCAGTACACGTAGATTTCATGTTTATATTACAAGTAGATTTCATGGTTACAATACACGTGGATTTTATTATTACAGTACACTTAGAGTCCATTGTTGCAGTACACGTGAATGTCATGGTTACAGTACACGTAGATTTCATAGTTACAGTACACGTAGATTTCAAGGTTGCCATACACGTAGATTCCATGGTCGCCATACACATAGATTTCATTGTTACAGTACACGTAGATTTCATCGTTACAGTACACGTATATTTCATGGTTGCTGTACACGTAGATTTCATGGTTACCATACACGTAGATTGCATGGTTACAGTACACGTGGATTCATGATTACAGTACACGTAGATTTTAAGGTTATATTACACGTAGATTTCATGGTTGCCATACACGTAGATTTCATGGTTACAGTACACGTAGATTCCATGGTTGCAGTACACGTAGCATTCATGGTTACAATACACGTAGATTTCAAGGTTATTGTACACGCATATATTTCATAGTTACAGTACACGTGAATTTCATGGTTACAGTACACGTAAATTTCATGGTTACAGTACACGTATATGTCAAGGTTATAGTACACGTAGATTTCATGGTTACAATACACGTAGATTTCATGGTTGCCATTCACGTAGAATACATGTTTACAGTACACGTAAATTTCATGATTACAGTACACGTAGATTTCAAGGTTACAATACTCGTATATTTCATGATTACAGTACACGTATATTTCATGGTTAGAGTACACGTAGAGTTTATGGTTACAATACACGTAGATGTCATGGTTGTCATACACGTAGATTGCATGGTTACAGTACACGTAAATTTCATGGTTACAGTACACGTAGATTTCAAGGTTACAGTACTCTTATATTTCATGATTACAGTACACGTATATTTCATGGATACAGTACACGTAGATTTCATGGTTACAGTACACGTAGATTTCATGGTTACAATACACGTATATTTAATGTTTACAGTACACGTAGATTTCATGGTTACAGTACACGTAGATTCCATGATTACAGTACATGTAGATTTCATGGTTACAGTACACGTAGATTTCAAGGTTGCCATACACGTAGATTACATGGTTGCCATGCAAGTATATTCCATGCTAACAGTACACGTAGATTTCATGGTTACATTACACGTAGATCTCATGGTTACAGTTATCGTAGATTTCATGGTTATAGTATACGTAGATTTCATGGTTACAGTACACGTCGATTTCGTGATTACAGTACACGTAGATTTCATAGTTACAGTACACGTGAATTTCATGGTTACAGTACACGTGGATTTCATGGTTACAGTACACGTAGATTTCAAGGTTGCCATACAGGTAGATTTCATGGTTGCCATGCAAGTATATTTCATGCTAACAGTACACGTAGATTTCATGGTTACATTACACGTATATCTCATGGTTACAGTTAACGTAGATTGCATGGTTACAGTACACGTAGATTTCATGGTTACAGTACACGTGGATTTTGTGGTTACAGTACACGTGGATTTCGTGATTACAGTACACGTAGATTTCATAGTTACAGTACATGTGAATTTCATGATTACAGTACACGTGGATTTCATGGTTACAGTACACGTAGATTTCATGATTACAGTACACGTAGATTTCATGGTTATATTACACGTAGATTTCATGGTTACAATACACGTGGATTTTATGATTACAGTACACGTAGATTCCATGGTTACAATACAGGCGAATTTCATGGTTATAGTACACGTAGATTTCATGGTTGCAGTACACGTAGATGTCACGGTTGCCATACACGTAGATTTCACGGTTGCCATACACGTAGATTTCATGGTTACAGTACACGTGGATTTCATGATTATAGTACACACAGATTTCAAGGTTATATTACACGTAGATTTCATGGTTGCAGTTAACGTAGATTCCATGGTTTACAGTACACGTAGATTTCATGGTTACAGTACATGTAGATTTCAAGGCTATAGTACACGTAGATTTCATGGTTACAGTACAGGTGAATTTCATGATTACAGTACACGTATATTTCATGGTTACAGTACACGTGAATTTCATGTTTATAGTACACGTAGATTCCATGGATATAATACACGTAGATTTCATGGTTACAATACCACAAAATTCAAAGTAATACTGCAAAGATTAATCCCTACTGATAGTAGATATGCACACTGGTGATATCGATATAGAAAGTAAACGTTGGAGAAAACCGAAGGGGCAATCGAGATTGATCAATTCAGAAACACTGGCAACATTGGGTACACAAGACATAGGACGAAGACAAACAAGACAAAACAAAAAACACAGCATAAAAAACTAAAAAAGATGAGCACAGGGACCCCACCAATAACCGATGTGAACCCAGGTAATAGCGAAGGCTAAGCAGTTCCTGCCTCTGATAAGACACCCACCGTGTTACATGAGCTCTCCAACAGGTGTATGGTCTTATGATGCGGCTAGCTTTCAAAATATGAAAATACTACCTCTCTTCTTTGGCAACCATACAAAAAAAATCGTTATATTTGGTGTAGTATTACCAGAGCGTAGATAAATAGGATAGTTCAGGTTTTTGAGATTTCATCTTTTATTTCAATTGTCATCGCAAGTTCCAGCATAATAATATATATAGCAACAATATAGAATTCGAGTTCAATAACCATGGAATATTGAAAACGCTTAACTTGGTTTCATCTGTAGGCGACTAAAATCGACTCCAGACAATCTGCGACTGATGAAACAGAGCCATTGAACATATATCATATTTCAATATCTAAAGTCAAAACTAGAAATTACTTAGATGTTTTCTGATGTTTCTTATAACAAAGTATAGATCAGAGAAATATTTCAGTCAGCAAGTCTCCTTTATAGTATACTTTCTTGTAGATCTATCAAAAGTGATAATGGAACCACGTTCAAATAAATCTGAACATCGCTCGAAACAAACACATAAGACTGTTGATTAACAAATCCATAACAAATATCAAACATTATTTCAAAGTAAAATATAGTAGTATTAAAATCGTATACTTCTGTGAAAATCTCCAAACGAGAGACAAAATAGTAGAAAAATCAATAATTGTTCACTCAACTTCCCATCAGGGATAGGCAATATATACAATTACGGACCTGATAGAAAACATATATAAACATTTCAAAGAATGTAACACTTACTACTTGAAAACCAATCTTTGTTGTAAATGCACTTGATTGATTGATTATTCGTTGTTCAATGTTAAGTGAACAGTATTTAAGCTATATTTATGACAGGAAAAGGATTTTAAAAATTAGTAGACGTTAGAGAAATCGAAGGGAACTCCATAATGGCCAATCATGAGACACAAACAAGCAAATAAAAAATTAAAAGTGAAAAGTTGTTACTGGGATAGCCCTATGGGCGAATGTTCAGACTGCCACAGACAAAATATAAGACATTACACACTGCACAAATATTATATCGACCATTCCTTCTATATAAGCATTACAGCGAGTCGCCCTCCATCTGAGGAATACGAGCAATCTGACATCAATTAAAGATTTGAAAAATCTGATTACTGATTTCCTTATAGCGACATATTGGCATCTTGTCACTTCGAAGATGAATTAAAGGGACATTTGAGATACAAGTGCCTTGTCAAACAGACAATAGAGAACTAAGAATTGTAAACGATCGATCGCTATTTTACTATAGAAGTATGACAGCAAATTGTATTAGTCTCACAATTTCTTATGCGAAAACCAGAAATAGATCAACGACTGACATGAATATTAGTATCATAGAACAGTACTAGGAAGTATACTCTGGTTTCCTCCACCAATAAAACTTACCTCCACGATATAACTGAAATATTGTGGAAAGTGGCGTTAAACAACATAATCCTAACACTAACTTTCAAGCAACAGAAACAGTATTCCGACATGTCGTTTCACTCGCGGATTTTAGCGATCAAAGGAAACTTATAAACATCATATTATTAGTTATACAGTGTGTTAGTGACCTAATACGTTATATACGGGGTCAGTAAATTCCATATGGGGCGAGACGAGGTCACTAACATACTGTGTAACGAATATATCTTACCGACCACCCTTTGGATTTGAAGTTCTGCGTTTTTTCTTACTTTTATGAGTCTATAAAATATTTACTAATCCTGTATGAAATTTACTAACCCTGTAAGAAAAACATACAAGAGGCTCAGACGCCCTGTATGAGTTATACAAGGCGTCCACGTGTTCATGCTAAACCAATCATTTTCTTGCATTAGGTAAGATATTATAAAATATGAACTACCTGATGAAGGTTATTCCAGAAAGGCGTCGTACGCCTATAATTAGATTTCTACGTTTATATTGTTATCACTGCTGTTATTATTTTTACGTTTATATTGTTATCACTGCTGTTATTATTTTTACGTTTATATTGTTATCACTGCTGTTATTATTTTTACGTTTATATTGTTATCACTGCTGTTATTATTTTTACGTTTATATTGTTATCACTGCTGTTATTATTTTTACGTTTATATTGTTATCACTGCTGTTATTATTTTTACGTTTATATTGTTATCACTGCTGTTATTACTTCGGGAGCGTATCAACGCCCGATAATCAGTGCTTCGGACTGACAAGGCTTATTAGATATATTTATGTTAAGCATTAACAGTTTCTAACTAATGAAATTATTAAAACTCAGATTGTCCTCCCTCAGGTATAAGTGACCTTAGCTGAGTTTCCTAATATGGTTAGTTCCTATAGTGTTCTTACTCCCAAATACCTTTTAATTATTTGGCTTTCTAACCTTTCTAACCTTTAGCCTGTGAACGTACATGTTGAAGGTACTATTAGATCATTTGGCTTTCATATATTTTGACCTTGAGCATACCTGATGAAGGTTATTCCAGAAGTGTGTCGTGTGCACTAAATTAGATATCTACTTTTTTATTATTCCAAAAACGCGACTTCGCACTAAATTTCACTCCCGCGGCTTTTAGTGGGGTCCGTGTTACTCGATCTGTAGTTTTATATGTATGTTTTTCAGATCGTTGTTTGTCCTTTTATACTTTTTCTTTTTGGCCATTGCGTTGTATGTTCTTCTTCGATATACAGATTCTGATTACCCTTTTGGTATCTTTAAGCTCTTCTTAGATATCTTCGTATGTATTGATACATTGTGTTGTAACATACCATCTGTTTGTTACAGTTGAATGATAATAACATTTATATAATCTAGGAGTAAGCCTATTTTTTAATATCTTGCAAGGACGTATTGAGATTGTAGATATATGTCACAATAACAAGAATATTAAAACAAGAAAATTAATTAAAGAAGCAATATTACAAATATTATATCGACTTCCATCTCGAACTAATAGTATCCGATTAATTGATTTACTAAACAACAACAAAGACTTGACAAATAGCAAAACTACGTCTGGTAAAAGAAAGGAGTTATCGTATCGCCACTTTCAAGGATATTGCAGCTAAACTATATCGTGGCAGTCAGCTTATTGGTGGAGGAAAGCCACGAACATGTCGAAAGTCACTGACAAATTTTATCACATAATGTTGTATCGAGTACACCTAGCCATGAGCGGGATTCGAACTCAGACCATTAGTAGTGATAGACACTGATTGCATGGGTACATATAGTTGTAAATCCAGCTACCACACGACCACAACGGTCCCTTTGATCGTATAATACCTCGATGCAAATACGCCACATTACAAGAGCAATATGCTAGAAACTTGTTAAAAAACATTATTTAGAAAAAACTGGTGGAACGTGCTAATCTGGGTCACGGGTCACTGTAATCGGATGGCTGTATCGAGAAACAGATACGGTGTTGAAAAAACTGTTGATACTCATAAAATATTGATAAATGCAATAAAATTTTATGTTTGTCTTCAAGAAATATGATAGACAGATTTTATTTGTGAATTTTACAGTTAAATAAATGTTATGTTTCGACAGTTTAAAGAGAAAAATAAAAATTTGTTGCGACTAAAGCTTAAATCAGCGTTAAAAATTGAACAAATATCAGTGATTTTGTAAATGAGATTTATTTTAAATAGAAAATCGGAATTTATTATTTATTAATTTATTATTAATGATACAATTTTATATCCCTTGGGAGGGGTAGGGGAGCTATGATGAAAATTTGAAATAAAAACACAGGACCGGACTTTAAGCAAAAACAACATTCCATGATTAGTTTTTAATTAAAAAAATCCAGAACTCCTGTGTCCATGAATTTTTTTTTTTTTAAAGTTAATAATATGAAATATTGACATCCACACTTGCCTTTTGGACAGCACATTTCTGTGTCCACACTTGTTATATATGGAAAAATAATCTTCCAAATTTTCATTAAACAGAATACATTTGATAAAAAGTTAACTTGTCCAAGTGAAATTCAGAACTCTTAATTCGAAGGGCAGGGACATAACATGGGCCAAAAGAAAAAAGTACAAATAATAGACCACGAAACACTATACAGAAAACAAAACAAACCCCACTGCTTTGTGGACTCCTTCGTGTGACTCATGTGCACAATCCGGCGATAAATCATGAACGAGGAAACAATCACGAAAGTGTGACAACAACGTAGACATATGTGTTCTGTTAAATACCGTTTGTATGTCAATATGCTATGGTTAATATACTGTGTTTTAACAGAACACAGAACGTTCGTTAACATTGAACTGACTATTACCTTTTGTTAATGCCTGCTAAGAACTTATTGATGTTTTGGTCTTAATGTACAATAACGAGAATATTAAAACGTGGACATTAATTAATAGAACAACATTTGAAGCAATTTATTTACGTCTATCTTAGAAGATATTTTGGTGGATGTATCTAATACTAACAAAAACATGACTGATTAAAAAAACACATTATTTAAGAAAAGTTTGAAGATATCAAAGGGGTAATCAGACGCCGTGAAGGACAAATGATACAATGGCCAAAAGAAAAAGGACAAAAGGACAATACATTATCTACGAAACAAGGACAATACATTATCTACGAAACAAGGACAATACATTATCTACAAAACATTATACAGAAAACAAATGAACGAGCAACGCAAATCAGGGGTAAACTCAGGTGCTCCGGAAGTGCCGACATTTCATGTTCCACAATAAATTTAAAATGATCCAAGGCCTTTTTGGGTTTTGTTTCAGATTTTAGATAATAAACATCTTAGTTTTAAGATAAATGTTCATTATTTTTATAGTAAAGTACTATACATCTATTTGTTAACATCCGAGAACGGTATTCCTGCATATTGTCGGTTGAACTTGTTCTCGACCTGAATATGCATAAAATATTTACCACTGCTGCTTCCGCAACAAACAAAGAACAGTCAGTTTGTATTGGGAGTGTCTTGGCCATGATGGTACGATAGTTGAAGTCAGTTTGTATTGGGAGTGTCTTGGCCATGATGGTACGATAGTTGAAGTCAGTTTGTATTGGGAGTGTCTTGGCCATGATGGTACGATAGTTGAAGTCAGTTTGTATTGGGAGTGTCTTGGCCATGATGGTACGATAGTTGAAGTCAGTTTGTATTGGGAGTGTCTTGGCCATGATGGTACGATAGTTGAAGTTTTATCTACCTTAACAATCAAATCCTATCACCATTTAAATCGTCATTTCCAGTTTCCGTCAATGGAGAGATATACTCAATACAACTGTTTTGGTAGAGTATATGGTGTTTATCGTCAATTTCAGTAATATCACGTGACTACCAGACTGACGTACGGAGGATGGAACCATGGTAATTGATAACGACCTGACCCGTAAAACTCCAGGACAAGGGTATGGGTCTGCTAAGCTTTACATTTTGTACACCTATATTCACCCCTCCACTTTAAGCTTCTGGTCACAAGTCAATACCTTTTACCACTCAGACACCCCCCCCCCCCCCCACCGTCCCCATGTCATTCACAGTACCGTGGAAATATTTACAACGAGTACAAGTTTACAAACGATATATCATCTAGATAGACGAACTTTTTCTATTCTGAATACATTTAGGAGGAAAATTTAAGATAAATTCACTAGTCCGTTGTCTTAAAAACTATATATAACCATGGCAACGTCCCCCCAAAAAAACTAAATGTATAAAAATCATCAGACATGCAATCAAAAGCGATAAACCTCATTTCCAATTCATCGTATTATTAATTGACAGCTAATAAAATAAATGGTTAACCAAGAATAATGTTTGTGACATCATACGACTGTGATCCCTCCAATTAAAAACCTACATATTATGTAAAATCTATAATGATATAATAATTGATATATTGTATAACTGCTAGTAGTTGGCATCCGAAATATTTTATCTACTAATCCAAATAAAAACGTAGATATCAAATTTAGTTTGCACGAGGCGTTTCTGTAATAACCTTCATAACGTACGCTCAAGATCGAAAGATTGGAAAGCCAAATAATTAATTTTTTTGGGAGAAATAAAACCAAAGGGCCAAGCTTTCACTTCCTCTTAATACCATCATTACCCAAATGGCATCAAAGACCTAGATTTTCCGCTGAAGGAAATATTCGTCCGCTAGTTGTGCGGGGGCTTCAAATTCGCAACTGGACCATAAAATGGGATGAAAATGATTGCCTTGGCATGAAGAATATCATGCTATTGATGCAAATAATTTGCAGCAATTCTTAATGAGAAATACCTGGTTAGGAATGGTCGTTAGTTTTGCAAGGCAGTTTTCACCCCTATCAATAATGTTCCATTTTACTTATGACAATCAAATTCTCCGTCCATTGGTCGATCCAAGTGCTGCCTTATCATCTACATGCTTTATTATTTACAACTTGTTACTCTTTGCGAGCACTTGGATTCAGTCTGGTTTTATTTTATTGTTTTAGGTGAAGGCCGAGCTCCAGCAGCAGCTGCATATGGAGTATATCTCTCTCAGTTGATACGATATTCCAGAGCAGGTGGTTCCTATCAGGATTTCTTTGATAGAGGGTTGATGTTAACAAGGAAGCTACCGAATTAAGGGTTCCTCTTAGTTAAGTTGAAGTCTTCATTTCGAAAATTTTACGGTTGCCACCATGACTTGGTTGACTTATTATGGAATATCTGTGTCACTTGTCGAAAACACTTCCCAGTCCTTTCCTCATTCATGACTTATTACCGGGCTTGTAACTAGATTAACACGACGGGTGCCACTAGTGGAGCAGAAACTGCTTATCCAGCCGGAGCCCCTGAGTTCACCCCCGGTTTTTAGTGGGGTTCGTCTTACTCGATCTTTAGTTTATGTGTATGATTTATAGATCGTTGTTTGTCCTTTTGTACTTTTTCTTTTGGCCATTGCGTTGTATGTTCTTCTTCGATATACGGATTCTGATTACCCCTTTTGTATCTTCAAACTCTTCTCGCAAATCATTATATTTTTCTCTGTTGTGTTTTTGTATGTTTCCCCTCGTTCTATACGTGTCTTGTGTGCAATGCTGCCTGTGTCCCTGCGTTGTCCATTCCTCGTTGTTCCATCAGTTTTCACTAACTTGCATTGTTCTCGGCAGGGATATATCTGAAATACTGTCCAGTCGACGTTAGGCAACAATCAGTCAATACATCATTAGCTTGAATATATTGAAGAGTATAGAAAATAGGTTGATAATGCACTGAAACAGCAGTCCGTGTGTAGACATGTCGCTCCACTCGGACACATTTTCCTGATTCCGAGCCAACCAGTCACTGCTCTTACTCCTTAAAGATGCTTGCTAAGCGGAGAAGCAGCAGATGCCAATATTATAGTCTTCGGTTTGATCGAACAGTCGCTTGAACCCAACATCTACTCCGCTCGAGGCGAGCACGCCATCCATTCCACTACCGATGCAGTTCGAGTTGGAATATTCGTTGAACACTCGTAAATCAATCGTAGCTAAACAACGATGGTAATTTACTCATGCGTAACGCACGTTCGTGAATTACAGTGTTGTTCTGTTAGTCGTGAATTACAGTGTTGTTCGGTTAGTCGTGAATTACAGTGTTGTTCGGTTAGTCATGAATTACAGTGTTGTTCGGTTAGTCGTGAATTACAGTGTTGTTCGGTTAATCGTGAATTACAGTGTTGTTCGGTTAGTCGTGAATTACAGTGTTGTTCGGTTAGTCGTGAATTACAGTGTTGTTCGGTTAGTCGTGAATTACAGTGTTGTTCGGTTAGTCGTGAATTACAGTGTTGTTCGGTTAGTCGTGAATTACAGTGTTGTTCGGTTAGTCGTGAATTACAGTGTTGCTCGGTTAGTCGTGATATATTTTTACTATTCGGAATGTAAGAATAGTTATTCTATACTGACTTGAAAAAAAACTTGATTAAATTCTAAATCGATCGTCGTTATATCGATCTATGATATAAATCGTTTTCATGGTTACATCGAATTGAAGATATAGCCCATTCATATAAGTAGTAAAACCACGAAAACTCGGATAAATCGAAGTAAAGATTTCGACCAACAAGGTTCTATTATAAATTTTGCAATTTAATTTAGCACACGTGAATTTTTAAAGAATGACATTTCATCACATTGATCTTTAGTTTTATGAGTAATGTTTTGAACATCATTGTTTGTCCTTTTGTACTTTTTTCTTTTGGCCATTGTGTTGTCTGTGCTTCTTCGACTTACGGATTCTGATTTTCCCTTTGGTATCTTCAAACTCTCCTTTTTATAGATATTTTCTCATGTAACACATAATTTGTCATTCATTATTTTGGTAATGGTATTTTGCTATTGGAGTATTAGATAATTGATTAAGAAACGGTTATTGAACCCACAATTCCTTCATTTTGAAAATTCACAAAACTAACACAAAAAAACTAGTAATTGATAACTTCCTTAATTTATCTTTAAAATCAATGTCTTGTATATAAACATCAAGCAATAAATTAGTTTCTTTAATAGAACAGATAACACTTATTAAACATTAAATGAAGAGAAATAACTGTTGCAAAATTCGTCGTGGCTGCTATTTTTTTTATCGGATCAGTCTCATTAATTAGATTCCGGTGGAATCAAAAAACATATCGTGCGCTTTGTACATTCAGAAACACATCAAAAGATTGTATGAAAGTATGATTGTATGATTGTATGATTGTGTGATTGTATGATTGTATGATTGTATGATTGTATGATTGTACGATTGTACGATTGTACGATTGTATGATTGTATGATTGTATGATTGTAGGATTGTATGATTGTATGATTGTATGATTGTATGATTGCTACAAGTGAAATATTAGATACTGAGTGGAGATACAAATGTTTACCTTATTTACTTGTGGAAAAAAACTAACACTTACATGACCGCATCATTCTACTAAGAGGGGAGGTTTGGGCACATATATATAGTTTGACCCCGCCACTTTTTATTGAAGTGTTTGTACCAAGCCAGAAAAGTGAGCTGTCATGTATTTGTGTTAGGGGTATCGATTTTGCCCTTTTCTACAATTTTGATATTTGATTTTGGACTGTTACTAGGATACTAAAGAAAGATGATTTAAGAAATGTATAGAAAAAAAGTTGTGGTTCCTCGTCGTTAAGTTGAAGTCATGACGTTGACAGTTTTCCGGTCGCCATCATGGCGGATATTCTCTACGTAAAATGTGTGTAGCAGATTACCACGTATATAATGTTATGTGTGTAGATTACCACGTATATAATGTTATGTGTGTAGATTACCACGTATATAATGTTCTGTGTGTAGCAGATTACCACGTATATAATGTTCTGTGTGTAGCAGATTACCACGTATATAATGTTCTGTGTGTAGCAGATTACCACATATATAATGTTCTATGTGTAGATTACCACGTATATAATGTTCTGTGTGTAGATTACCACGTATATAGTGTTTTGCGTGTAGATTACCACGTATATAATGTTCTGTGTGTAGATTACCACGTATATAATGTTCTGTGTGTAGCAGATTACCACGTATATAATGTTCTGTGTGTAGATTACCACGTATATAATGTTCTGTGTGTAGATTACCACGTATATAATGTTCTGCGTGTATATTACCAGGTATATAATGTTCTGTGTGTAGATTACCAGGTATATAATGTTCTGTGTGTAGATTACCACGTATATAATCTTCTGCGTGTATATTACCAGGTATATAATGTTCTGTGTGTAGATTACCACGTATATAATGTTCTGTATGTTGTGGTCACCATACCGTGCGTCTTTGATCTGTTATGATATATCACTGGATTTTTACCAAGAGTGGCACGACGGATGCCACTACTGGAGGAAGAAAGGCTTACCTTACCAGGGCAACTGAGTGCACACCGAGGTTTTAGGTCTTGTTGCTCGGTCTTTAGTTTTTTTGTGTAGCGATCTGTAGGCCATGTGTTTCTCTTTTTTAATCGTTTTCGCTTTGCCATTGTATTTTCTCTCTGTTTTTCGAATTAAGGCTTCTGACTACCCTCTGGTATCCTCATGCCTTCTTATGAAAAAATCTAATTTTGCTATGAGTTATTTTTCAAAGAGTAACATTTAGCAGACACGTAATATACACGACTGATGAAGGTTGACATCATAAAGACGACAGAATGCTTGCAAAATACAAATTAAGATTGGCACTAAGCATTAATAACACTGAACAAACCATAACAATCCGCGATGTTAGTAATTAAAGTTGATAGTTGTCTCTGAATTGTATTTTCAGTTAATATAAGGCTCATCATCATATGTCAGCGAGTGACTTAAAAGTTTCAAGACGCTGACAACGATTCCGGTTTTCAGTCAACGCAATGTTTTTATTCTTTAATAAACATATTGATGTGATAAATAATATAGCGTGCGTGGTTTACTTAGCTAGCTGTTTAAAACGAATGGATAGACAAATGGGCTGGAACACATCGTTTGAAATAATGCACTGGAGCAAGGACCATGAAAGTTTCATTTTTAAATTTTTAACACTTTTCCGTTCTGCTGGCGAGCGAGCGAGTGAGTGAGTGAGTGAGTGCGTGCGTGCGTCCGTCCGTCCGTCCGTCCGTCCGTCCGTCCGTGCGTGCGTGCGTGCGTGCGTGCGTGCGTGCGTGCGTGCGTGCGTGCGTGCGTGCGTGCGTGCGTGCGTGCGTCCGTCCGTCCGTCCGTCCGTCCGTCCGTCCGTCCGTCCGTCCGTCCGTCCGTCCGTCCGTCCGTCCGTCCGTCCGTCCGTCCGTCCGTCCGTCCGTCCGTCCGTCCGTCCGTGCGTGCGTGCGTGCGTGCGTGCGTGCGTGCGTGCGTGCGTGCGTGCGTGCGTGCGTGCGTGCGTGCGTGCGTGCGTGCGTGCGTGCGTGCGTGCGTGCGTGCGTGCGTGCGTGCGTGCGTGCGTGCGTGCGTGCGTGCGTGCGTGCGTGCGTGCGTGCGTGCGTGCGTGCGTGCGTGCGTGCGTGCGTGCGTGCGTGCGTGCGTGCGTGCGTGCGTGCGTGCGTGCGTGCGTGCGTGCGTGCGTGCGTGCGTGCGTGCGTGCGTGCGTGCGTGCGTGCGTGCGTGCGTGCGTGCGTGCGTGCGTGCGTGCGTGCGTGCGTGCGTGCGTGCGTGCGTGCGTGCGTGCGTGCGTGCGTGCGTGCGTGCGTGCGTGCGTGCGTGCGTGCGTGCGTGCGTGCGTGCGTGCGTGCGTGCGTGCGTGCGTGCGTGCGTGCGTGCGTGAGTGAGTGAGTGAGTGAGTGAGTGAGTGAGTGAGTGAGTGAGTGAGTGAGTGAGTGAGTGAGTGAGTGAGTGAGTGAGTGAGTGAGTGAGTGAGTGAGTGAGTGAGTGAGTGAGTGAGTGAGTGAGTGAGTGAGTGAGTGAGTGAGTGAGTGAGTGAGTGAGTGAGTGAGTGAGTGAGTGAGTGAGTGAGTGAGTGAGTGAGTGAGTGAGTGAGTGAGTGAGTGAGTGAGTGAGTGAGTGAGTGAGTGAGTGAGTGAGTGAG
This sequence comes from Bathymodiolus brooksi, assembly GCA_963680875.1. Taxonomy (NCBI): domain Eukaryota; kingdom Metazoa; phylum Mollusca; class Bivalvia; order Mytilida; family Modiolidae; genus Bathymodiolus; species Bathymodiolus brooksi. Next base: position 20,991,366 of record OY804585.1, read on the forward strand.
TGAGTGAGTGAGTGAGTGAGTGAGTGAGTGAGTGAGTGAGTGAGTGAGTGAGTGAGTGAGTGAGTGAGTGAGTGAGTGAGTGAGTGAGTGAGTGAGTGAGTGAGTGAGTGAGTGAGTGAGTGAGTGAGTGAGTGAGTGAGTGAGTGAGTGAGTGAGTGAGTGAGTGAGTGAGTGAGTGAGTGAGTGAGTGAGTGAGTGAGTGAGTGAGTGAGTGAGTGAGTGAGTGAGTGAGTGAGTGAGTGAGTGAGTGAGTGAGTGAGTGAGTGAGTGAGTGAGTGAGTGAGTGAGTGAGTGAGTGAGTGAGTGAGTGAGTGAGTGAGTGAGTGAGTGAGTGAGTGAGTGAGTGAGTGAGTGAGTGAGTGAGTGAGTGAGTGAGTGAGTGAGTGAGTGAGTGAGTGAGTGAGTGAGTGAGTGAGTGAGTGAGTGAGTGAGTGAGTGAGTGAGTGAGTGAGTGAGTGAGTGAGTGAGTGAGTGAGTGAGTGAGTGAGTGAGTGAGTGAGTGAGTGAGTGAGTGAGTGAGTGAGTGAGTGAGTGAGTGAGTGAGTGAGTGAGTGAGTGAGTGAGTGAGTGAGTGAGTGAGTGAGTGAGTGAGTGAGTGAGTGAGTGAGTGAGTGAGTGAGTGAGTGAGTGAGTGAGTGAGTGAGTGAGTGAGTGAGTGAGTGAGTGAGTGAGTGAGTGAGTGAGTGAGTGAGTGAGTGAGTGAGTGAGTGAGTGAGTGAGTGAGTGAGTGAGTGAGTGAGTGAGTGAGTGAGTGAGTGAGTGAGTGAGTGAGTGAGTGAGTGAGTGAGTGAGTGAGTGAGTGAGTGAGTGAGTGAGTGAGTGAGTGAGTGAGTGAGTGAGTGAGTGAGTGAGTGAGTGAGTGAGTGAGTGAGTGAGTGAGTGAGTGAGTGAGTGAGTGAGTGAGTGAGTGAGTGAGTGAGTGAGTGAGTGAGTGAGTGAGTGAGTGAGTGAGTGAGTGAGTGAGTGAGTGAGTGAGTGAGTGAGTGAGTGAGTGAGTGAGTGAGTGAGTGAGTGAGTGAGTGAGTGAGTGAGTGAGTGAGTGAGTGAGTGAGTGAGTGAGTGAGTGAGTGAGTGAGTGAGTGAGTGAGTGAGTGAGTGAGTGAGTGAGTGAGTGAGTGAGTGAGTGAGTGAGTGAGTGAGTGAGTGAGTGAGTGAGTGAGTGAGTGAGTGAGTGAGTGAGTGAGTGAGTGAGTGAGTGAGTGAGTGAGTGAGTGAGTGAGTGAGTGAGTGAGTGAGTGAGTGAGTGAGTGAGTGAGTGAGTGAGTGAGTGAGTGAGTGAGTGAGTGAGTGAGTGAGTGAGTGAGTGAGTGAGTGAGTGAGTGAGTGAGTGAGTGAGTGAGTGAGTGAGTGAGTGAGTGAGTGAGTGAGTGAGTGAGTGAGTGAGTGAGTGAGTGAGTGAGTGAGTGAGTGAGTGAGTGAGTGAGTGAGTGAGTGAGTGAGTGAGTGAGTGAGTGAGTGAGTGAGTGAGTGAGTGAGTGAGTGAGTGAGTGAGTCTTCTTTAACGCCACCTCAGCAATTTATCAGCTATATCTTTGCGAAAACAAGTTAATTTTCAATGAAGTGATAATGAGGTTCGCTTTGTACCAGACAAACACGCTTAGTTGGATTTATATCGTGCTAGCTCACTGAAACAACAGTCCGCGGATAGATATTTTTTATTAAGTGCAATATCAACGAACGCATAGACGTACTCTCAGTAACCTAGATACATAGACTCATAGTAATGGTTGTTAAGATAACGAAAGTCAATTAGAAATCTTTCTTCTATAAATGTATAATAACTAATTTATATTTAATTCTAATGTAGATCAAAGAAAAAAAATCGCGTAACATATTATTACAATTATGTCTATGATTATTATCAATTATTCATTTGACCTGTTTCATGACGGGTAAAAATGTAATTGTACCAAGATCAATGCCGGATTTACCTATAGGCTCGATAGGCTACAGCCTAAGGCCTCAATATTTAGGGGGCCTCTGGCCAAGGTGTATAATATTTTTAACACTGTTATTGGACTTTCATCCTTATGCTGTCATAACGTACTGTACTTTCTGAACAATCCTTCAGTAATCTTCCTTACACAGTTGCACTCAATTTCAGAATATTGCAGAATTTTAAAAACTCATCATCATCTTCGCTTTTCTTGAAATTGAGTGAGCACACTTCCATCTTCCTCCAGTCGTGAAGGTGGGGAATTGGGAGGGGCCTAACAAGTGGAATAGCCTAGGGTCTCTCTTTATCTAAATCCGGCACTGACCAAAATAGTTAGAAAAATCGACATGTTACAAAAACAAAACTTAAACTCTAATGATTAACAATATAACCACCCATATTTATTATGAACTCCTTCTCTGATAAACATCAAAGTATATCTGTATTGCAAAATTGCACTCGTTTAAAAACAACTCGCTATGGACATCCTACGCAATTGTTCCGACCATATCCATCATATTCCTCTTTCTTACGTGCAATCAACAATCATACAATGCCCAAGTCCATTGCCAACTTTTACCTAATACAATATACCTTATTTTTTATTTTATGTATGTAAATTGTTTTCATCTCATGAATCTAATTGATATACTGCAAATTGGGGGCATAACAACAAGATTGGGGCTCATAAGACCAGTTTAAGCACACCACTTTTTTAATGAAGTGCATGGACCAAGCCAAGATAGTAAAATGTCATGCCTTCGTCTTCACCTTAATTTCTACAGAAGGTCTCCAGAGTGGTACAATCTAAATGCCTACGGGCGAACATGTAGAATATCCATAGCATCGTTTATATCTGAGTTTGGTACGTATCTTGACCACATTTCTGAAATGTTGGTAATCCATACAAAAATCCCATTAACAGGTTTAAACCCGCCACAATTTTGTGCCTGTCCCAAACTAGGTCCTGGATTTCCAACGTCACATGCCGTGGTTTTTCTTGTGTTCAGATGACCGGTGTAATATTAAAGGACGAAATCCTTTTAACTGTAGGCTGTACGATTTTTCCTCCTATGTATCTATTCATAACTAAATATGTTTTCACCGGAAGTTTTAAAAATAGATCAATTGATATTTAGAAACGCAAAAAAATATATATTTCAATGAAAAATTCCCATTTCTTTAATTATTTACTCTATGCAAAATCGAAATAAACTTGAAATAATATTCTAATTAAAAAATCTCTTTCTACGAGATTCTCGGCGGAAGAGCGGCGTAGGTAAAATGAATGGAACAGCCATAAGTCAAAGAGAGATAACTCCAGCTAAATAATAAAAAAAAAACCTTTAAAAAGTACTGGAAAAAAAATAATACATTCTCTTTTCATGCCTCCCTCTTAAAATTATAGGACTTCGTCCTTCAAACAGGTTCTGTCTGTCTCATATTTACTACATTGTATATTGAAAAAAATTAATCGTATACATATTAAAATGAAATTTGAGTAAACAGAGTAATACTATAGCTAAACAAAATTGGTAATGACGTAATGAACGCTAATCAATTGAATTTATATTAATAATTAATAAATAAATGCTTCCTAAAGAATAAATATGTGTTTGTCTATTACATTTGTGTTCTCGAGTTACATGTTATACATTTGTGTTCTCGAGTTACATGTTTCTTTCATACATAATTCACGTTGCAATAATACAAAATATTTTATATTGATAACGACATATTAGATTATTATATATATCTCCGATATATGATATATTTAAACAAATTAATATGTCGTTGATTATTTTTTTATTGATATTCATTTGAGTGTCGTATGGGGGAGCACATGAACATAAACTACATGAAATGAATATTGAAAATACGAAGCACAGTCACTGTGGTCCGTTGCAAGAAAAACTGTAAAATTGAGTCGCCATTGAGAGTTAAACAGTCTAATCGTTTACGGTCGTGATAAAAACGTAAATATCTTATATAGTGCGCACGACGCGTATCTGGAATAAACAATCATCATGTACGCTCAAAGTCAAAGATCAATCATCATGTACGCTCAAAGTCAAAGATCAATCATCATGTACGCTCAAAGTCAAAGATCAATCATCATGTACGCTCAAAGTCAAAGATCAATCATCATGTACGCTCAAAGTCAAAGATCAATCATCATGTACGCTCAAAGTCAAAGATCGAGAAGCCAAATAATTTAAAAGAATTTGGGAGCAAGAAAACCAATAAAAGAGCCTAACCAGGATAGCTAAAGTTTTCTCATCCTGTCCATCGTCTCCCCTTTTCCCGTGGTAATGCAAAACATCCGTCCATTAGTTTAAAACCAGCTGTGTGTGCCGATTTCAAAATGGTATTACTCTGCAGCGCAGAAATTATGTGATATTTCTCTATTCCATAATCTAATAAGTGGTTGTTGTTCTTTATTTCTACAATTATATGGACCGTCGTGATCGTATGGTAGTTGGATTTACAATAACCTGTGATATTTGTGCCTATCCCCACTAATGTTGTGAGTTCGAGTCCCGCTTGTGACAAGGTGTACTCGATAAAACATTATGTGAAAGTTTGTCAGTGACTTGCTGCAGGTTGGTGGTTTTCTCCGGTTTCCTCCACCAATAAAACTGATCACTACGAAATAACTGAAATGTTGTTGAAAGTGGCGTTAAACACCATAAACTCTAACCCAAACCCTCAAATATTGTTGAAAGTGGCGTTAAACACCAAACCCTCAAATATTGTTCGACCTTGAATAGGCTAAGCTCTTCATTTATTCTCTACTCATCTAATATAAAGAATAACATTTGAATAAATCTCAACTGTCCACTATATAATATAATAAACGATATATAATAATAGTGAGACCAAACCCCACGTTCATACAATTTTCTCGCGTGCGATTTTTGTACTCGGGACTTCAAAATCGTCCAATCAGAACATACTATATACTGATTAATGTTTTAATTAACAGTTTCGCTCTCAAGGGTTTTATGATCGTATGTCCAGAACAGCATTCCAAAGATAATTAGGGGCTCTTTTGAACTTTTCGTGTTTGTAACATTGTCGTCTAACGAAGAGGATATTCAAAAGAGCTACTCAGGGGCGGATCCAGGGGAACGCACCCGGCGCCCCCCCCCCCCCCCTAAAATTGGAAAAAATATGATTTTTCACACGAAATACCCCAAAAATGTTCGCGCCTCCCTCTGCTCGGCGCAATTTTTTTAAGTGCACCCCTCCTTACTTGAAATCCTGGATCCGCCCCTGCTACTAGTGTCTATTGGCTATTAATATAACCCGTTAAATAAATGAAGAATGAAATGAGCATATGATTCGATTTCAGAATGAAATAAGATGGTTTTGTGTCGCTGTTTGTTCCAGCTAATATTACCAGTGCCGGATTGACATATAGGCGTTACAGACTTAAGCCTATGACCTCAAAATTTAGGAGGACTCCAGTCAATATGCATAATATTTTTTACACTGTCATTGCACTTTTATTCTTATGCTGTCATAGTGTATTATACTATCTAAACAACCCTTCAGTAATTTTCCTTGCACTCCATTTCAGAATATTGCAGAATTTTTAACACCTCTCATAATCCTCGCCTTTATTCAAACACTCTTTTGTTTTCCTCTAGTCGTGAGCGTGAGGAATTGGGAAGAGGCATAGCGAAATAGCCTAGGTTCTCTCTTCTTCTAAATCCGGCACTGAATATTATTCACGATTGTAGCTAACCCATATTGGTATCATTGACGTTTCTGTTTCACCTTTTTTGCTTCTTGTACCATATTAGACCAGTCTTCCAAAGCATTAAGTTTTATTTTGAATTAATCATGGCGGGTTTTTTTTCTCTTTGTCATGTTCAGTTATTACCAAGGAGTATATTGTTTGATCCTTTCGAACTTGAATATGTCAATATAGTTTAGCGAGAATCGAAGGGACTATTAAGAATGGACAACCAAATACACAGAACACAGACAAACAATGTTTATGTCTTGCCATATATATATTTTTTTTAAACGTAGATATCTATTTCGGTGTGTACGACGCCTTTCTGGAATAACCATCATCAGGTACGCTCAAAATCGGAAATTTGGAAAGGGAGATAATTTAACGTTTTGGGAGCAATAAAACAAAAGGGGTCTAAACATGGTAGAAAAATCAGGTAAGGTCACATGTACATGAGGGAGGAGAACCTTAATTGTATGTGTCTTGCTATAAATGATATTATTACAGATAACTACAGGTATTTTTCATCTGTTTTAAAATCCCGCTTTCTAATCCTTAAAAAATTCAAATTTTCTCATTTCTATTCTACAAATTGATAGTTTTTTTTTGTTTTAGCAAAATCACATTTATCTAGAAATGCAATAGCATAATGTATTAAGACGTGTTAAATATCTTTAATAGTGAAAACGATATACAGTCAAGCCTGTATATAAAGGACACTCAGTGAGGAGACGCCGAAAATGTTCACTTTATGAGCAGTTGTCTGTTGTGTACAGGTTAAAATAATATGCACTATTCATAAATGGGAACAATGACACTGTCTTTTATATACAGTGATTTGTTATATACAGGTGCCCTCTAAGGCAGGGTTGATTTAATCTTAATTTAATCTTTAAATTGGTTCTAGTTGGTTTATTCTACACAGCTTCAAATCCAAACAGAGGGGCCGTCGTTGGTCATGATCGTATGGTAGTTGGATTTACATCTACCTGTGCAATCAGTGCCTATCACCCAGGGCCGGATTTAGGTGGAGATAGGCCCTAGGCTATTCTACTTGTGAGGCCCTCCAAACCTCACCATTGCGGCTAGAGGAAGATGGACGAGTTTTTTAAACAAAATTCAGGATGATGACGGGTGTTTTAAATTCAGCAATTCACTATTACTCCTCTAAAGGATATATTAAGACACCACATTGAAACAAATGTGATGTCTGACAACACCTACTGTTTTCAACTTATCTATCTCACTGCTCTTATGGAAGGACAACATTAATACTGAACTCAATGCTAGTGTCGAGTTATATACATAAGACAGTATTATTCTGAAATAGAATGCAAGGAAAATTACAGAAGGGTTATGGCAGCATGTGTAAGAAAGGTCTATGACAATGTCAAAAATATGATACATCTTGGCCAAATGCCCCCTTAGATTTTGAGGCCCTAGGCTTCAGCCTGCCAAGCCTATAGGGAAATCTGGCACTGTTATCACCAGTAAAGTTGTGAGCTCGAATCCCGCTCACGAAGGGTGTACTCTGTACAACATTATGTGATCAAGTTTAGCAGTGACTTGCAGCAGATCGGTAGCTATCTCCGATTTCCTCCACCAATAAAACTGACCGCCACGATATAGCTGAAATATTGTTGAAAGTGGCCATCAAACAAACAAATCCAAACAACTGTCTCAAAATATTTCTTTTACGTTCTTTGCTGTTAATAATTATAAAATCATACTTCACCTTATATTTTGACCTTGAACACTAATTATGAATAATTGATAGATACACAATACCATTGAACGATTTTTTATCATATTACAAAAAAAGATATTGTTATATTTTATCAATAAGGAGGATACGTCATTTCCATGTTCATGATGTTGTCACTTTGATAAATATTCTAATATATACATAAAAATTGATAATTCAAAGACATCTCATTCCTTTGAAGTTTGAATAATTCATTTTCCACAGGAAAAAAATATCTGTTGTCAAAGAAATATTATTCAATTGAGTTGTCACTTTCAAATATCCATTTTAAAACAAGTATCGTAACAAAAAAGAAAAAAGAAAATAATATTGCTGAATACAATACGTAAACAGACCCGAATGTCAATTAATACCGGAAGCAATTGTCATCTCCGTTTCATTAAAATAATTCAGTTTTTCATCGATGTGATGAGAATACGCCCTTTGTGTGTTGTGTCTTTATTTGAGAAATAATGACAATTTTTTTTTTTTTAATTTAATCATATTTTATTGTCTAAATAATGACAAAAGGATCAGACACAAGTTTTTCAACTTAGTATTGTCTTTTCCATATACATACAATATACAATATGATATGCATTATTATTACATAATTTCTCTAAAAAAATTTAACACGACTTTCAGACATGAAACAATAAATGTAGCAATAAAGCAGAATGTGACAATGGAATATCATTAAAAGTAACCAATCAAACAGACCCGAGTATAAAAAAAATTGGGACATAGACAGTAGCACATGTTGTTAGTTATTGGATTAATTAATAATACATTATTTCGCTAAATGTAAGTACTTTTAGTTCACTTTGTGTATCATAATATGATATTAAATATGAGTTATCCAATGTCGCCTACTGTTGTAAACAAAACAACAACAAAAGAAGAAGAAAAAAAGAACAATAAAAATAATCTTTCGAGGTCAGTCACGAACGGTAAACAATATAAACATCAAAACACCTTATCATACAGTAGTCACTTTATGGTGAAACGACCTGTGTCTTGAATGAATTTTTGAACTTGCAAGAAAATTTGTGTATTTTTTTCATCGTTGAGAATTTCATTGCCAAATAATAAAGTAAGCTCATATATTTGTAAATCATTGTTAATTTCTCGAATTCCTGTAAGAAAAATATTTCTTTGTACAATATAATTTTCACAATGTTCATCCGATTTTCCACATGAGCATAATGCATTCGGAATCAAATTAGCACGATATAGATCACTATTTAATGCACTGCATCTATTTCTTAACCTACTTTGCAAAACATTAAAGTATCTGGTCTCCTGACGAAAAGTAACATGGTATTTTCTTATTTCTAAAATATTTAGATTAAGAGCTTTTTTTTTAATGTGAAAAAGGTTGGAGCTTCTCGAATATCTAAATCAAGGGTATTCCATGTCTTTATAGTCGACGGAAAGAATGAGTTTTGGTATGATGATAGTCTGTTTGCTGGTTGACTTCTATTGTTTTGTGATGCTTAGAATCAACATCAGCAGTAGAGATGCGTATAGTTGAATTTGTGTAGAAAAAACGGAGAGAAATCTTCTATTGTTTTTATTACCAGCAAATTCAAAGTAACAACACTTTTTGTAGCCATAGATACCAGAAAAGGTTGAAGAAATTAAAAGGGTATTTCAGAAGTATTCAATCGTAGAGGAAAAGACAATACAATGACCAAAAGAGACAAAAACGAAAGACTAACAATTGTCCATTAAACATTCCAAACATAGCTAAGCAAAAACAGGGATGAACTCAGATTATCCGGATGAATAAGTGGTTCCTTTTAATCTGCGACACTTATCATGTTATGTAATCGTGAGAAAACTCAGATGAACGAGGAAAAGAGTTCACTTGACTACGACAAATGAAACAAAATAGTAGCCTAATACTATACTTCTCCAGAGACCACAGTGTTCCAATAATTACTATGCTTCTCCAGAGACCACAGTGTTCCAATAATTACTATTCTTCTCCAGAGACCACAGTGTTCCAATAATTACTATACTTCTCCAGAGACCACAGTGTTCCAATAATTACTATGCTTCTCTAGAGACTACAGTGTTCCAATAATTACTATACTTCTCTAGAGACTACAGTGTTCCAATAATTACTATACTTCTCCAAAGACCACAGTGTTCCAATAATTACTATGCTTCTCCAGAGACCACAGTGTTCCAATAATTACTATGCTTCTCTAGAGACTACAGTGTTCCAATAATTACTATGCTTCTCTAGAGACTACAGTGTTCCAATAATTACTATGCTTGTCCAGAGACCACAGTGTTCCAATAATTACTATGCTTCTCCAGAGACCACAGTGTTCCAATAATTACTATGTTTCTCCAGAAACCACAGTGTTTCAATAATTACTATGCTTCTCCAAAGACCACAGTGTTCCAATAATTACTATGCTTCTCCAGAGACCACAGTGTTCCAATAATTACTATGCTTCTCTAGAGACTACAGTGTTCCAATAATTACTATGCTTCTCTAGAGACTACAGTGTTCCAATAATTACTATGCTTCTCCAGAGACCACAGTGTTCCAATAATTACTATGCTTTTCCAGAGACCACAGTGTTCCAATAATTACTATGCTTCTCCAGAGACCACAGTGTTCCAATAATTACTATGCTTCTCCAGAGACCACAGTGTTCCAATAATTACTATGCTTCTCCAGAGACTACAGTGTTCCAATAATTACTATGCTTCTCTAGAGACTACAGTGTTTCAATAATTACTATTCTTCTCCAAAGACCACAGTGTTCCAATAATTACTATGCTTCTCCAGAGACCACAGTGTTCCAATAATTACTATGCTTCTCCAGAGACCACAGTGTTCCAATAATTACTATGCTTCTCCAGAGACCACAGTGTTCCAATAATTACTATGCTTCTCCAGAGACCACAGTGTTCCAATAATTACTATACTTCTCTAGAGACTACAGTGTTCCAATAATTACTATGCTTCTCCAGAGACCACAGTGTTTCAATAATTACTATGCTTCCCCAGAGACCAGAGTGTTCCAATAATTACTATGCTTCTCCAGAGACCACAGTCTTACAATAATTACTATTCTTCTCCAAAGACCACAGTGTTCCAATAATTACTATGCTTCTCCAGAGACACAGTGTTCCAATAATTACTATGCTTCTCCAGAGACCACAGTGTTCCAATAATTACTATGCTTCTCCAGAGACCACAGTGTTCCAATAATTACTATGCTTCTCCAGAGACCACAGTGTTCCAATAATTACTATGCTTCTCCTGAGACCACAGTGTTCCAATAAATACTATGCTTCTCCAGAGATCACAGTGTTCCAATAATTACTATGCTTCTCCAGAAACCACAGTGTTCCAATAATTACTATGCTTCTTCAGAGACCACAGTGTTCCAATAATTACTATGCTTGTCCAGAGACCACAGTGTTCCAATAATTACTATGCTTCTCCAGAGACCACAGTGTTCCAATAATTACTATGTTTCTCCAGAAACCACAGTGTTCCAATAATTACTGTGCTTCTCCAGAGACCACCGTGTTCCAATAATTACTATGCTTCTCCAGAGACCACAGTGTTCCAATAATTACTATGCTTCTCCAGAGGGGTGATACTATTTCGTCAATCGTAACTACTCGGCCATTCTCGCTACCCTGCAAATAATCTCGTACGTACATAGTAGAAATTCTTCTTAAATTGTTTGCCGGAAGTTAAGCTAAGTTAAGCCGCACAAAAAAAAGTCCACGAAAATCCAATATGGAAGACATACTAAGTAAAATCTAATCATGCAAAACTAATTAAGAAACTTTAATTGAAATATAGAAAATTGTTTAAAATATAACTTTATCAAACTTTCATGCAACTGACATGTGAAAAGTAGTGCGATTTATACGCCTAATGCTTACGAGGTTATTTGCAGGGTAGCGAGAATGGCCGAGTAGTTACGATTGACTATTTCGTGTAACGGAACGGAACGGAACGAAACGAAACGAAACGGAATGATTTCGTTCCTTGTTTTAGTAGTTACCATAGGGATATCACTATTTTAAGAAACGAAATTATTCCGTTTCGTTTCGTTCCGTTTCATTTCTGAATTTTTGCGTTTCGTTTCGTGTTTTAGGAATTTCCTATAGGTGTACTGTACTTAGTTACTTTGTTCCGACCGAGACACGACCGACCTACATTTGTACACGGTGTAGTCGCGCTATTTGAGCATTCGGCGGATGAGTTGTTTATTGTACGACACATGGCAGATTTTCTGCTTGCTTTCACCTAAAATTTGCAATATACTTTCTAATTAAAGCTGAAATTATAGATAATTGATATGGGAATCCAACAAGCCATGTAAAAGCTTTCAGTAGTTCTCATTAAAAAGTCATCATAGTATAGCACCTCTTTTGTCGAAAATTGTGTGACGAAACATTTGTGGCCCAGAGTCATGCCAGTTTTCATCTGTTTGTCTTCAAACTTGTAAATACGATCCAGCGTATCAAAATTTGTATTTTTTTGTTCGTTTGAAGAGCAGTACTTAGTTTGAGCGAAATCCTCCAGAAACTTTGCATATTATGAAACTACATACTGCAAGGTGTTACGACACTGTGGTACAACATTCACCTGTAATCGTATGCCGTATCATTTAAAAATTGTCTGAAGAATATAGCTAACATTTTTGCTCATTTCACGACAAAATTGCAAATTTTTGTATAGTATGATGCGCTGGGTCGATAATACTCAATATCTGCATTTATGAATACAAGACAATATTACAGAAATGCATATTTACGTGAAATGTGGAATTGCTTCTTTCATCCGCAGGCAATTTTCCAGTCTCAATGTTTATATAAAAATTGTCCGAAATCGAAAAAAAAAAAAAAAAAAAAAAAAAAGTAGGGATTTGCACAAAGACTGTGTGTCATTTCTAAAACTCGGTGTTGACTTGTAAATCTCCAATTTACAACATTTGTAATCACTTTCAGACTTTTTTGTTTGTTGAAAATATCTTTTTTTTTTATATAAACATTGATAAAAGCTGTTGAGCCGAAAGTTCCTTCCAGTAAGGCAGAATGTATCCCTCCGAATTTTTTATGGCCGAATTGCGACTTTGTAAACCATTAATACATTTCCTTGGTCTTGATTTCGATCCTTTCTCTGATCGAAACTTTTAATCGAGTAACACGATGTGGAGTAGGAACTGCTTATCCTTCTGGAACATCCTAGTTTTTGGAAAATTAAGAAACTTTGTAGTTTCTCATGGACTTTTCCTGACAATTCAAGGCGACCAGGCGGTTTTTAATTTTATATGATGTTCATGATACCTGAAGTTTTGGTAAATTTTGCGATGAAAAATTTGCTGAAGATGTTTTGACAAAGGCGGTCAAAATCAATAAAATCTATTAATTCATTGATCTTAAAACGTCGAAAATTTGAGGCGGAAGGCAACTTTGGGGCGGGATGATATTTTTAGTATTTTGATGGGTCTTATAAGTGGTTTGCTCATTTTTTTTCAGTTTTCAGTGCATTTGGATTGTGTGCATGGCGTATGGTTCTTTTGGGAATGATATTGACTACCTTTTCTCTTGAATTATCGGTATATGTCTGTGTTGGCATTATAGAGCAAAGTATGTAGGAAATGATAATGATCGGTATTTTCTAGTCTTGATATTATAAAATGATCGCAGCCACATGGGCTTATCTTTAGGATATACACAAATTTTATTTAAAAATACCACCAACCCCTGTATACACCCTAGGGGGTAGTATTTTTAAATAAAAGTTATATAATATCATAAAGACAAGTCCCTATGATCGCATCTTAGGTCTAATGTGAACTAATGGTAAAATAAATATAGAAAGTAGTGTGTGTATTTTTACTAATTAAAGAAACGAAACGAAACCGGAACGAAACGAAACAGTTCCTTGAATTAGTAATTACACGCAGATAAATACTAAAGCAAGAAATGAAACAATTTCGTTTCTTTTCTTTTCGTTTCGTTTCGTTTCGTTTCGTTTCGTTTCGTTTCGTTCCGTTTCGTTTCGTTTCGTTTCTATTTCGTTTCGTTTCGTTCCGTTACACGTTTTAGATTTGCCCTCTCCAGAGACCACAGTGTTCCAATAATTATTATAATTCCAGTGAATATTAAACTTAATGTAGGTAGAAATAAAATTAAAGTAATTTATGATATATTTTCTTCCGACGGTGCAGTTGAAAAATGGTTCATTTCATTTTAAAACAGTGGTCATCCCTCCACCGCTATAGGTATATGGTTTATGGTGTTGTAACACCACTTTCAACAATATTTCATTTATATCGTGGATGTCAGTTTTATTGGTGGTGGACACCAGAGAACCCGGAGAAAACCACCGACCTGTCGAAAGTCACTGACAAACTTTATCACATGATGTTGTATCGAGTACACCTCGCAATGAACGGGTTTCGAACTCACAAATTTAGTGGTGATATGCACCGAGTGCACAGGTAGATGTAAAGCCAACTGCCATACGATCACAACCAATACGGTCCTCCACCTGTATATAAATCACACCGTTAACCAAATAAATAACAACACTTCATGAAGAACTAGTATTAATGAATGTAAAGGACATGTTTACAAAACAGAAATATACGCAAAACAACCGCAGCGTATCCAAGTATTTTTTAATCGAAAATAATAATTCCAAATAAGAAAATCAGTGGTACAACACGAATGGCTAAACATCAAAACAGAGTTATAACAGTGATATATGTTCCATCCATGGTAACGGCCGCCATGATGGTCTGATATTTGGACAGTTTGTTAGAATTTTCGTTGGTGTCAAGGCAAAGTTTTCCGGTCCTATCCATATGCCCTCCTTTCCTGTGGAGGTCCGTCCTTACACCCATCCAAGTGCCACCATTTTTGACTACATAACTTTTTGTTAGCTTGTTCTCGTCATGTATTTGGGTTGAAAACTTCTCACTGTACGTTAAACAACAATCAATCAACATTCACATTTTAGGTGATTTGTGGAAGTTAAGATTGCAACTGGAAATGAGGATAAAATGGTTCGAGTCGAAAACGCGTGCAACAACCATTACTCCTACCAAAATGGCTCATTATGAGCCACTGCAAGTTGTATTTTACATGGAAGGAGTGTGACATTTCTCCATTCACGGTGCACTCATCTACATCTGGTCCTAGTTTTCTATGCAATTGGTGTCGTGCACCCAACTGACGCCGTTGTCGTAAAGATTAAACTTGCATATGTCTTATTTCAGTACTCCGGGGATCTGTCTGAGGATGGACATTAAAAGTTGTCTTCCTACATGTATTGGAAGGTGAGGCAATATATTTTCCACAACTCCTCTCATCTAAAGCATAGATCACATCATTTCAAAATTGACTGTTATGGATTGTATGCTTGTAACTTGGAATCCTCTTATTTCCTTATAATTCTAATTTTCCTATGTATGTATGCTTTATACATGAATTTAAGATAATGTGAAAAACATGATAACAATTTTAAATAATTATCAATATGATGAACTACTGATTGGAACTGAAGTACACTTAGAAATGACGTGCAGACGTTAAATAAAAATATTTTCTCATAATTCTACATTTTAAGTCAATATTCAAGATTACTTACTTGCAACCCCTCCTAAAATAGCGAAAAGGAAATTAACAAATTGTTTATTTCGAATTGCAGATTTGTGAGTCTATATTACTTTTCTTGAAATTCTACTTTTCTATATTTATGGTTTTGCATCCACGCGTTTAAAAACAATATACGAGGAAAGGCAATATTTCCACCATGCATAGCTCTCCGTACAACACTGCTAAAAGACGACCACATAGTAACAGTTCACAGGGCCATTGTACATTTGAGAAGAGCAACTCGTCATAAACCATGGAATGTAATACGGATTCGACCTTTTGTATAACACTTGTTAGAATATGTAGATTATGTTCCGCCTTTTTTATATTCCACAGGAATTTAAATAGAATCACAATTCTGTTGTTGGGAGAAGAGCTTGAAGATACCAAACGGGTAATCAGAATCCGTATATCGAAGAACGACAGACAATACAATGGCCAAAAGAAAAAGGACAAACAACGATCTACAAAATATTACACATAAAACGAAATATTGAGTAACACGAATCCCACTAAAAATCGGGGGTGAACTCAGGTGCTCAGGAAGAGTGGGCAGTTCCAGCTTCACTAGTGACACCTGTGCATTGTCTTTGTTTTTCTCAGAAATTCATTGTCTTCTGTCTTAAGAAATACGTTATTTTAAAGCATTTCAGATAATTACCTCGTTAATCATATGGATGTGTCCTTCCTGAAAATAAAATTATTAGACTTGTCACCCCCAACTCGGATACATTATCCAGATTCCGAGCCAACCAGTCTTTCCCCTTTCTCCTTAATGTCGTGTGCTAAAGCGGAGAAGCAACACATACCAATGTTATAGTCTTTGGTTTGACAAGATCGGGCCTCGAACCCACGATCTACCGCACTCGAGGCGACCACGCTAACCATTACAACACCAATGCGGTCATCAAAAAATGAGGAGGGTCTTTATTTGTGAGGCGTGTCTCACAACACCTATATTTAATATAAATATTGAAAATCGCATATTTTGTTTGTTTTTGTTATAAGGTTTATATTCATTATATATATATATATATATTATTATTCTTGTAATAATTATAGATACAGTTAAACCTGCCAGTGTACTCACCTCTATTAAGCAGTCACTTGTGTTAAAAGGTCACCTTTTTTGTCCTGTCACAGAAAATTTCATATGAATTGAACCTCTTTTAAGAGGTCACCTGTCTTATAAGACCATTCTTTCTTTGTCCCAAAGGTGACCTCTTAATACATGTTTGACTGTATTTACACACAACTCGACATTATTGTAGAAACTGTCGCCACCCTCTGCATTTTTGTTTTACCTCATACTGTTTTCATTTAAAGTCCTTAAACACTGTCGTCAAAGAGCTCCGGTCGGAATTGTTCTGTCATCTTCCGGTACAAGTCAATTAGGCATGTTTGACATACAGACGACGACAAAATGTAAGTATTATGAACATATAGTTTTATTATATCTTGAATCCAGAAGATGTCGTTATCGGTCGATTATTTTTGCTTGTTTTTATTTATATGTTTCTGTGGTTAACTTAATAGATTACTCAGATATAGATAAAATGATGGACATAAACAATGAAAAATGCTAATAATGAGATTGAAATCATCAAATAAAGCTATAAAAAGTAGTCTATATGTGTAATTAAAGTACACAAACCCTTTGTAATGTTTATATACATGATAGTTTGCACTGGCGTGCCACCATGAATAGTTTTAGATTTGCTACAGTAAAAAACACAATGCTTATTTACGTACATTCGTTCGGGCTCTGTCAGCCACTACTTTCCGGTTGGGTCCCCAAATTTTTTTTTCAGTAGAACCGGTTTTGTCTATGTAAAAAATTGAAAGAATAGCGAAAACAGCTCAATATCACAATTATGTTTCCTTTTTGTAATTTATTTAAGGTTCATTATAACACTTGTCAAGGATATGTTCGACTTGCAAATTGATAAAAAGAAAAAACAAAAAATTGTCTTCAATGAATAAAAGTTGTGAAAAAAAAACCCACCAGCACAGTCAAAATATTTTACATAAAGGTAATAACAAAATTACCGAACTCCGAACAAAGGGAAAGTCAAAACTCATAAGTATATAAACAGACAAAATCAGTCAACAACCGGAAAACTGTGAAAACCGTAATGACCCTGACTTGGTACAGGCATTTCTAAAGAAATGGTGGGTTGAATCAGATTTTAAAGCGCCAAACCTCCCCCTTTCATTACGGCTCAAAGTTTCCGGCTGTCACTATAACAGTATTTATAACAATACTTGAACAAAACAAGTAAAACAGTTGTCATAACAGCACCAAACTCAGTGAAGTGAATGTCAAAAATATGTTTACGTCACACATTGATAAAAAAACATTTTTGACATTTTTGTTTTTGACCACTTATCTTTATACATTTTCACTATATGAAAATCCATCGTTTATATCTTTTCTGCAGAGACGGAATATATTTCGACAAGATCTTGGTATCGGAATATAAACTTTTTAAGAGATCGAATAAGGCGAATCTTTTGATAGCCCTGGTTCAGTAGCCTGTTTCTCAGATGAAGATGACGTTTCAGGAAATCAGAATAATTGCTACTGGCCCTTGCATAACGAATCAATTGCGAGATGTAAACACCATATGCAGGAGAAGCTGGTATATTGCTGCACATATTTGGAAAATTTATGATTTTAAAATTGAAGTCGTCCCGTTTATCATATATTTTAGTACTGATTTGACCACTGTCGTCAAATTCGAGGTATAAGTCCAAAAATGATGCGGACGAAGCGGTATCTGTGGTCTCTTTAACTTCCAGTTCTGGAGGATATATCAATGAAAGAAATTCTGCAAATCTAGAATTATTGATAGATAAAACGTCATCAATATACCTGTATGTGAAATTAAAGGCTCTAGCCTCATGAATCTTCTTATCTTTTACAAGCTTTTGAAGAAACCCCGACTCGTATGAGTATAAAAATAAATCGGCTAGAAGAGGGGCACAATTCGTACCCATTGGTATGCCGACGACCTGCTGAAACAGTATCCCTTCAAAAGAGACAAATATGTTATCGATGAGGAACTCCAGCATACTGATCACTTGTTCCTCGGAGTAGCATGTTTTACCTTTTTGAATTTTGTTTGAAAAATATCTGGAATTGTAGCCTAACACAACAAATGTTGAGCCGTAGTTTCTATGACTGAAAGCTTTGTGAATTGTTTCTTTTAAGCGGGTTTTTAATTTGTCATGCGGTAGGGTGGTATATAGAGTTGAAAAATCAAAAGTTTTGATGGAGGATACCTGAGAGAAAGATCTTGATTTAAGATTATCCAAAAGATCTTTAGAGTTTTTCAAAATCCACATGTGATTTATGCCACTACGCGAGTAAACAGTTTCACAATATTTCTGTTGTCCCTCTTTTACTGCAGACAGAATCTTTGTGAGGTGGATAGACAATTCTTTCGTCGAACAAGTTGATGATCCCGCTATGTACCTTTCTTTGTATGGTGTCTTATGGAGTTTAGGTATCCAATATAAATAGGGTAAATCCTCAGACTCTTTACCAGAGGGAATGTTTAAAGAGGTCATGAATGATCTGTGGTTAGCTAGGATTTCATCTTTGTCGAACGAAGTAGGTTTGTATGTGGTATTGCTAGAGGTGTTGTTATTTATGCCTAATTCCTTGATTAGGCATTCGAAGTAATATGATTTACATACAAACACGATATTGTTGGAAGCCTTGTCCGCAGGAACGATAAGATATTTGTCATGAAGAGAGGAAAGACACTTAACAGCTTCTTGGTCTTTAAATATAGACTTAGGTCGACTATTAACACAATTTTTTAGTTTGTGAATCCAACCTTGTACTAGAGACCTAATTGTTCTAACCCAGTCTGACAAGGATTCTAACTCAGGATCTTGGTCTACTTCTCTCTTTATCCACCTTCTGGCATAATCTTCAACAGCATCCATAATTATCTTGAAATTATGTTTCCAATTGATGTGTTGAGGTTCTCTGAATTTAGGACCATGAGAAATCACCTTTCGGAGACTCTCATGTTGAATGATATTCAGATCACCAGTGATTACATGTCCAGATGGGTTGTATTGAAAAGGAGAGTGGGAGCAGTCACAAGTCAGAGGGTTCTTAAGGTACTCTTCTATGTTAATATCTTGCAATGCTTCTTTGTAGTTGAAAATTTTACGGCCAATACTGTTAGTGTAGCTATCGGAGACAATGGGAACAGATTGATTTTTAAAATATGGTGAAATTTCTTTTACGACCACTTTTCTATTAAGAATGTTGCTGATGTTAATAGCATCGATTCCTTTGTTAGCAAACGGAATATGGAGGAATTTTCTGTTATTATCATGAAGAGGTTCAGATCGAACTGGTTTGAAAAGACGAAAGGACGCCACGTCACATATAATACTAGATAATCTGTACTTAGGAGAAAAAGGATCTACGCCTCCTTTGTCAAGTCCAAAATCCCTAAATTCTTTGAGGTAGTTTACAGGTAGTGAAAATAAGATTGTACGAATATAATGAATTCCAAGAGGTTTCTGTATATTAGAAAGTAAATCATTAAAAGTATCTTGTAACGTTCTTGGTTAAGAGGCCTTTTTAACATTAGGATGCTGAATTCTTTTATGACCATGGCTACGCTTAGTTCTTGGAATAGTATTAAAAAGGCTCATCACATTGATTTCGCTGCATCCAGGACTTGACAAATTTCCCACTCCTTTGATGTTATCATTGCAACGTAAGGCATTGCAGTACCTAACTCTTTAATCCAAAACAACTCTCTATCGGTACGGTAATGTGTACTAAGTATTGGACTGTTTGTATGATAGTAAATCTTCTCGATGATTCGAACTTTCATCGTCAAACAGCGGTCATCACCCGGTTGATTGAAATGATTATACAAAATCCTGTATTTGGGATCTCTTGCATCATATCGATGTTGGTTCATTCTACTTCGCAATGTTTGACGAGTTTCATCAACCTACAAACGTCCACAGAGTGTACATTCTATGCCGTAAATGACATCCTTAGTAGAACAGTCCAGAGGGTCAAACGATTTGGTGTAGGAAGTTTTTCCAGTTAAATTACTTGTAAATTCAGGAGAAGTTATTAGCATTTGGATGTTTTGTATAACATTAAAAGAAAGAAATACAAAACGGTTTGTGCAGAATTGGCATTCGCCAAGTCACCTTCGACAGAATGGTCATGATTTTGTATAGAACTTATAATTCGTTTTCTTTATTTGCTATGCAGTTGGATTATTGCAATATTCAAAGAGTGTTTGAACAAAAGTAGGAACTCTCAATGTTTATATAGATATCAAGTAACTCTTATTGTTTTGGATTAATTTTTGCTTTCAAATAATATATTGAAGGACAATAAGAAATTTTGATTAAAAAAATAATAAAAAGAAAATAAAAATAGAGAACTACATCGGTAGCGTAATGGTTAGCGTGCTCGCCTCGAGTGCGATAGATTGTGGGTACGAACTGTGGTCTTGTCAAACAAAAGAATATAAAATTGGTATTTGTATAGGCTAGAAAAGGCAATTTATTATAAATTATCATTATTTTTTCAATGGTACTATTTTATCAGGATATGTTGGTTGCACTCCTGACATTATATTCTATCAAGAAAAAGAAGAGTTATTAACTTAAAAACAATTCACAGGGGAAAACATCAGTTGGTGTTCTTTCAAGCATTAGTTTTACCAAGTTTTAATGATAATTGTTTCTTAAAGTAATATTTTTCTAGTTATTTGTAACTTGTTTACAGCCATACTTCTCGAAAATTCCAGCTTATTTTTGAAATATACTATACAAAAACATTTAAAACATGTATTAATCTAAATTAATATTGAAAATAGATGTTTAATGTACAATTACAATTATTTTTTGGATACTTAGAAAATTAATTATATCAAATTTCAATGATTTTTAAATATTTATGTCAGGAGTGCAACATTTATATGGTTAACCATCAATTATCTATAAATAAATAGAAAAATGCATTTATCATAAACTTTATCAAGTCAATTAATCTCCAATAGCTAATGAACATAGAAAACATATTCCCTTGTCAGAGAATGTCTCTAGTATTAATACCTAATAGATATTAAAGCATGAGACCATTTAAAATGAACAAAAATGCTTTATTACATAAAGCACATAAAATGCTATTGGCACTTTTATTTTTTTAAACATTATTCTAAGCTTGACAGAATCTCATTTTATTTAAATCATCCATATAAAAAGCTATAATTTAGACTGTAGAAGATCACTTAAAACTAGTAGCACTCCTGACATGAGTCAAATGCTTCTGTGAGAGATATTTTATGTATCTCAAACAGGTAAATGGGTTTTATCTGTTCTCTTGGTCAGTCTCTGTTGAAATAGAAAGACAAATGTGATTTTAGTTACATTTAAAAGAAAATATGTCTAAGAAAATATCAAATGTTGCACTCCTGACATTTGAGGGTGCTGCCTTTAATGTGACATTCTTGGCCTTACTACTCACCGATTTTAGTGTATCCTTTAACTATGGTTTTGAAGCAGCAATGATGTATTAAGATTTATTTATACCCCATATCTTTGAAAACTAAAAGACAACTTTTCTACAATGTAATTTAGGAAAACTTGCATAAATGTTTGTTGCACTCCTGACTAGATACATCTTTTTTACAAAGCCATATTTTTATGCAATAATAAATGTGAAGCATGATCTATTGCTATCTTAAAGTATGTCAACATATCAGTTTGTGATGAAATAGATTTTGATAACATATTGTTTGATTTAGCACTGTGGTAGGTTGTTGAAAATTAAGGATTTTTTAAAGTGTCACAAAAAAGGGTTGCATTCCTGACAATTTTGACGACATGTTTTTTGGAATTTTTTTTTTGTTATTCTAGATATCTTAAAGATTTTTTGCAGTAACAAACATCAAATCATTACAGATCTTTTGAACTATTTAGATCCAATAAAATCATAAAAATGAGTAAATTAGACAGCTATAGCAGTAGGAGCCATTTTTTTTTAAACTGCCCTTAACAAACATGGTTGCCACAAGCGATTCTTGCAATCGTAACTACTCGGCCATTCTCGCTCCCCTACAAATAACCTCGTACGTAGATAGTAGAAATTCTTCTTAAATTGTTTGCCGGAAGTTAAGTTAAGATAAGCCGCACAAAAATATAATCCACGAAAATCCAATATGGAAGACATACTAAGTAAAATCTAATCATGCAAAACTAATTAAAACTTTAACTTTTATCCATGAAAATAAGTGAAATATAGAAAATTGTTTAAAATATAACTTTATCAATCTTTCATGTAACTGACATGTGAAAAGTAGTGCAATTTATACGCCTAATGCATACGAGGTTATTTGTAGGGTAGCGAGAATGGCCGAGTAGTTACGATTGGCTATTCTTGTTTCTGATTGGCAGATTTATAAAAAAAATCTTCTCCTCTAACAGTTCTTAGCCAAATGAACCGAAACTTGGCATGAAGCAACTATGGAAGGTCTTCTATAAAGATTGCTCATTTCATCCCGATCCGTTAACAAACATGGTCTCCACAGACAATTCTTGTTTCTAATTGGCCGATTATATAAAAATCTTCTCTTCTCAAACTGCTTAGCCAAATGAACCGAAACGTGGTAGGTAGCAACTATGGAATGTCTTCTATAAAGATTGCACATTTCATCCCGATCCGTTGACAAACATGGTCGCCACAGACAATTCTTGTTTCTGATTGGCCGATTTCTAACAATCTTCTTCTCTGAAACTGCTTAGCCAAATGAGCCGAACTTTGGTGGGAAGCACCTATAGAAGGTTCTGTCTGTATTAAGTTTCCTCAAAGCAGAATGAAAGGTGAAAGACATAGGCTCAGACCACTGAGCCTCTATTTTCAGTGAGCAAAGCACGAACATGTGTCGTATTACAACTTGTAACGAACGTTGCATTAATCGAGTACACCTAACATTTTCTTTGTATGCAAACTGCCAAAATCGTCAGTGCGGAAAGGAATTCAATACGACAGCCTTTTTTAATTTGCTTATCTGTAATGTTAATGTAACCATTATACTGTGAAGAAACTTAAATATCGTTACACTCCCGAGATATTTCTCTTTTCGACTGCCACATTTAAATATATATACCGGGCCCCCCTCAGACGAATTGGACAAAATATTCAGCGAAAGTCGCATTTTCTATTTTTCAGTCACTGAAACAGATACAGTCACTTCCGGTTCGTTCTAAATTGATTTAGAAACAGAAAAAAGGTGTTTTAAAAATCAAATGTCAGTAATTTGGAGTTGAACATATTTTTATAATCTGCATTGGAACAATTATCTGTATTTTAAAGGCTTACTTTACATTTAAAAGGAGATGATCATGATGGCATTGTTACACATGGCCGGTCTAGAGAATTCCGAATGCATATGAAAAATCCAGCGCAAACCGGAAGTGGTTGTATCCGTTTCAGTGACTGAAAAATAGAAAATGCGACTTTCGCTGAATATTCTTGTTCAATTCGTCTGAGGGGGGATCGGTATTTATATTTAAATGTGGCAGTCGAAAAGAGAAATATATCGGGAGTGTAACGATATAATTGGGTCAGCGAAAGGATCACAAATAAGCAAAAAATATTGAGGCGAAGTGGGGAAGGGGAAAAGGGCAGATGTTTACCTTGAAGTAAGGAAGAGGAGGGGGCATATATTTTTTGAATGAAACAAGGGGTACCGTGAAACAAGTGCCTGTGTCTCCCACTACTCAATTGATGCGCCTGGACAACTACTTCAAGTGAGTGTAGCGTATTGAGCACCAATCGTGATGTCAGTGCCACAAAAAGTATTAAAAAAATCAAGTGTTCGCGACAGTAGCAATTTAACATAGAAATAACGATTTTTTTTTATTGTTCAAAGTAGCTGAAATTAGCAGCCATGGCGAATATTCATACTATGGATCAGTATTTATCGCCTTTGAGATATTTCCTAATCATAGCTATTGTTAAATTGCAATATAATGCTCAATAACAATAAGATCAGTGGTATTTACATACTGACAAACCCGGTTATTTATAAATGACCCAACCGGTTTGTATACTTGTTTACATTTTGACCAAGCCGTATTTCAAAAACATCTGTTGACATCATGTTTTAGGGTATAACTAGTTACTAATTGACTTTTCATCAACAAAATAGTATTTTTAAGTAAAATCAATCATTCATCAATATTTTTTTCTTTTTGGGCAACATTTAATTCATTCGTAAATGCAAGATATAGCGATATTTCAGTTGACTGTAATGATTTTGAAGCCGGATTCCTTATAACTTATAGAAAAATCTAATTTTACACTGCAAAAATAAATGATATTTGGACAAAAAATGATATTAATAATAATAACAATCATAAAGCATCATAATTCAAAACATTACATACACAATATATTTATAAATACTTACGATAATTATCCGTGTCTGCTTTAAAAATACCACTTTAAAATATCCCGGATGTTGACCAAACATTTTCGATCGGAACTCTTTGACGACAGTGTTAAATGTACTGATGGTTATAAAATCGAGTTACCCCGTAATGTAATCGAAACGTTAAATGCTCTTAACCTTGTTTCTAATGCTTTAATAGCTTCCGATGTTCGATATCACGTATACGTTAATTTCTAGAATTGATTGACAGTCTTGCACATCCCTGTCCATTTTATTTAGCATCGTCACGGGACAGATAATTCTTGATTCCATTCCATTTAGGAATCTTTAGAGATATTAAGTGTAATAAAAGCGTAGAACACTGAAGATATATAGGGTCTAACACCGGGAGAGGTGCAAGATAGTAAAATCTGTGACATGACTCTTTTTCTCACCCCTTTCTACCGTGTCAATGTTTGTTTACTTTTTGTGTAGTTTGGCGCATTAATTTGCGAACCGTATCACAGGACCAAAATGCCACGTAATAAAATAAAACAAGATTTTCATTTTACAACTTTAAAGAGGTTCAAAATAAAATGCGAGCGTTAGCGAGCTCTTTATGATATAAAATGTGTACTTAAGATTTGTTGACAAACATGGCTGCACATATACTGACGAATAAAAAAAAATCGACGCTTTGTAAACACCGGTTCCGTGTAACACACTAACACACTCAACTAATGAAGATCTTCTTAACATAAAGCGCAAAGGTGATCCTGAAGTCTCGTACCCTCTCTCGTACGTCCGATACCACTGAAACCCGGAACCCGTGTGTAATAAAAGTCATTTTGTTAGCTTGTTTTACTTATATTGATATTTTTAAATTTATTAAATCTCTTCTGCCATACTGACAAGAATTTTTGTTTCTACGCGAAAGTTAACTTTTGAGATTTCGTAAGGAACGATAACTCGAATAAAGGAACGACAGCTCGATTGAATGAGACTAGATTCGGCCTTAAGAAAAAGTCGTCCCCAATATATCTCGGCCCAAAAAATCGCCACACTTTTTGATGAAATTGCCAGATAATTTTCAGATGCGCGAGCAATCATGGCCGTGCCGTTTTCATATTATGCGAGCGTTAGCGAGCTCTTTATGGTATAAAATGTGTACTTAGGATTTTTTGACAAACATGGCTGCACATATACTGACGAATAAAAAAATCGACGCTTTGTAAACACCGGTTCCGTGTAACACACTAACACACTCAACTAATGAAGATCTTCTTAACATAAAAGCGCAAAGGTGATCCTGAAGTCTCGTACCCTCTCTCGTACGTCCGATACCACTGAAACCGGGAACCCGTGTGTAATAAAAGTCATTTTGTTGGCTTGTTTTACGTATATATTGATATTTTTTAATTTATTAAATCTCTTCTGACATACTAACAACAATTTTTGTTTCTACGCGGAAGTTAACTTTTGAGATTTCGTAAGGAACGATAACTCGAATAAAGGAACGACAGCTCGATTGAATGAGACTAGATTCGTCCCTAATATAAAAAGTCGTCCCTAATATATCTCGGCCCAAAAAATTTCGACACTTTTTGATGCACTGGATGAGCGTGAAATTGCCAGAAAATTTTCAGATGCGCGAGCATTCATGGGCGTGCCGGTTTCATATTAAAGTTAACCAACTTGTGATAGATTCTACAATAACAAAATCTTGCACCTTTTACGATATTTGCCTCTTTTTCTCATCTCTTTCTATCGTGTCAATAATTGTTTACGTTGAGAAAATATAGAGTGCTCTCCCTTGTTAGGTAACTAACGTAAATAAAAACCAACGTTAAATAACTTTTGTACGGGCATGTATCGCTGTTGTAGTAGCATTTATTATATATTTATAAAATACATTGTATTTTATTGTCAAATACATTTAAAATACTGCCAAGACACTCTAAATCGGCAATTTAATTCAACAACGGAAAACAATATTGCGGGAAAAACTGCATGTAGCTTGTCTTACCCTGGAGCCGGGGTAAGATAGAGAAATCTTTTTCACCTAAATTAACGGACTACTTTATCCAAGGAGTGAGAAAAGAAAATCTCACATCGCTAAAAATAGGAACTGGTCCGTCTCAAAAGTAAGAAATAAAATTCCTCAAGACGAACTTTTACCAACACAAATAAAACTCATAAAATTCAGGGTACGATTTGCCCGAAAATAACCAATCGAAACACTGTATACAGTATTAGATATATAACACACATTTATTTTTTCAGTAGAAAGATGACCTCCGATTGAATCGTCGAGTTATTGAAATCGATTCTTGCTACTGCGATCAGGGTATACCTCTCCGAAAGAGGCGTCCGCTGTTTTTGCGGAACGTATCAAATGCACAAGGACCTCTTGTATGAACAATGCTGACCGTTTTACACGTAGCTCCTAATGACCCGTTAGTTATGAATGGTCGTTGATGGCACATTATAAGGTAATATTTTCAGATTCTATCCATTATCTTCTTGTGGAAATCAAGACACCTTCCCATAGGCTCATCGCCAATGCCACCTTATGTATTGTTTGTTTTCATGAATATATGTATTATCCTATTATGTGTTTTTACGTTCTTAAATTCCGTGTTATGATTTCCCCATTAAAACGGATGTTCACATCGTCTTTAATTCCAGTTGTTTGTAAGAGGGCTCATGTCTTATTTACGTTATTTGTGTTTGTTTGCGAATAGTAGTGTCCAAAGCATATTGTGTTGTGGTTTTGTTTTGTTTTTCTTCGTCTTGTGTACCCTATGTTACCAGTTTCTCTGGATTGTCCATGTTTAATTGCCCCTTCAGTATTCTCTGGATTGTCCATGTTTAATTGCCCCTTCAGTATTCTCTGGATTGTCCATGTTTAATTGCCCCTTCAGTATTCTCTGGATTGTCCATGTTTAATTGCCCCTTCAGTATTCTCTGGATTGTCCATGTTTAACAATCGTAACTACTCGGCCATTCTCGCTGCCCTGCAAATAACCTCGTACGTACATAGTAGAAATTCTTCTTAAATTGTTTGCCGGAAGTTAAGTTAAGCCGCACAAAAATATAATCCACGAAAATCCGATATGGAAGACATACTAAGTAAAACCTAATCATGCAAAACTGATTAAAACTTTAATTGAAATATAGAAAATTGCTTAAAATATAACTTTATCAAACTTTCATGTAACTGACATGTGAAAAGTAGTGCGATTTATACGCCTAATGCATACGTGGTTATTTGCAGGGTAGCGAGAATGGCCGAGTAGTTACGATTGCATGTTTAATTGTCCCTTCAGTATTCTCTGGATTGTCCATGTTTAATTGCCCCTTCGGTATTCTCTGGATTGTCCATGTTTAATTGCCCCTTCGGTATTCTCTGGATTGTCCATGTTTAATTGCCCCTTCGGTATTCTCTGGATTGTCCATGTTTAATTGCCCCTTCGGTATTCTCTATCGTTTATATACTGCTAATTGGACGTCAACCGACAATCCGCCAATATGAAGAGAGATTCTTATCGCTGCACTTATCTGGTACATACAAGACAACTTATTGAATCTACTTCTTGGCAAAAGTTTGATAGTTGTTGTGGCTTGTACCAAGGCATACTATCACTGTATATTGTCTCTACATTTTTCTGTAGCAATCAAAATGTCCATCCAGCCAGTGCATCA
The DNA here is from genome assembly GCA_963680875.1 of Bathymodiolus brooksi. Lineage (NCBI taxonomy): Eukaryota > Metazoa > Mollusca > Bivalvia > Mytilida > Modiolidae > Bathymodiolus > Bathymodiolus brooksi. The sequence goes on from OY804585.1 coordinate 21,019,583, forward strand.
TTCTTTAAACCTATACACTTGTTTATTTTTTAAAACAATAAGTCATGGAAGCCATAATAAAAACTTTCATATGTAAAATAAACTTTTATGTGCACGACGCGTTTTTGGAAGCACCTTCATCGGGTACTCTCATAGTCATGATTGGAAAACCAAATAAGGTTTATGGATAACTCAAATACCAAGATAATTGTTGGTCCGTTCCGCTCTTGTTTGTTGTGTACTTAAATTCAACACAATGAATTATAAATGTATGGGCGTAAATATTCCGGTCCAAGACGACATCATCAGTGACACACGTAGGGAAGACGTCACGTGTCTCTGTTTCATCAGAGGTACTTGTACCTGACTTTTATTTCTGAATAATTATTTTTATTTGCGTAGTAGTCGTTGGAGAAGTTACTATTCAAAGGGAAGTAACTCAGTGCTATGACAAATAAATGAATAACGTGATCAAAAATATATATGGTGAGCAAAAACGCCCGTTGCTTGCACAAGATCAGCCGCAAATTCAGACGGCACGCATCCATTCAAGAAGAGTTTGAAGATGCCAATATGGTAATCAGAATCCGTAAATCGGAGAACAGACAACCCAATGGCCTAAAGAAAAAGTACAAAAGGACAAACAACGATCTACAAAACATACACATAAAACTAAAGACCGAGTAACATGTACCCCACTAAAACCCGGGGGTGAACTGAGGTGCCCCAAAAATGTATCACAATTAGTAAGATGGGATATGGATGTAATTGAATATGCAAGACTATGCAACTTTTCACTTTGATACAAACATAAGTAAGCATAAGGAACGTCTCTTTTATCATTTCACTTTTAGAGTAAAATAATCAGCACAATATATCATAGTTTTTTTTTTATTAAAAATATTTAAAGTGTCAAGAGTCAGTATAAATATGGTGACTGGTTCTCTTCACGGTTGTCACTACTGTAACAATGGCTGCAACTATTGACAGAATCCCTGAAAGTATGCACAATCCAAGTCCTGGACCAATGGACCGTGGTCCGTTTTTATCATCCACGTTGTTGGTGGTCAGGTCATTATGCATAGAAGCAAACATTAAATCTCCAGATATTATGAACAGACCTACATTGTATAATAATATAGCATAGTTAAGGCTAAAATCGGTGTCTGTGAGATATGCATTTATGATTGATTGTGCTTTTTTATTTATTTGTTTTGTTTGTCTTCGTCCTGTCTTGTATGCCCAATATAGGGGTCGCCGTGTTCGTGATCACATGGTAGTTGGATTTACAACTACCTATGCAAACAGTGTCTATCACCACTAACGTTGCGAGTTCGAATCCCGCTCATGTCGAGGTGTACTCGATGCAACATTATGTGATGAAGTTTGTCAGACAGATTTGCGGCAGGTCGGTGATTTTCTCCGAGTACGCTGGTTTCCTCCACCAATAATATACAATGTCGTATAAAAAACCGGGTACCTGTAAAGTGCGAAACGAAATAGAAACGAAACGAAAGCGAACGAAACGAAACGAGATCAAACAAAACGAAACGAAATGAAACCGATCGAAACGAAACGAAACGAAATGTAACGAAACAAAACGAAATGTAAATCCAAATTTAGAAGTCTTAAAGGGTTCGGATGATTATCCAAATTTAATATACCTCAGCATTTTTTTTCTATATGAAATTTTAAACAACTGATAGAATTATTACTTTCGCAAACTTGATAATAATACTTAGATGACTGTTGTCGGGTCAATAGATTCCGAACTGTTGCTGTCTGAAAAACTCGCGGACTTTTTGTAAAGTACTCCTTTCGATTGAAGGGCTACTGCTATTAAAGTTTTAGTGAATGAAGAGTACGTGTAAATTTCTAGCCAATGACTTATTATAAAAAGGACGGATATGTGGTAGATGCCAAAGAGACAATCATCTACTCTTCACCAATAATTTAGAAAGACCAAAATAAAATTACTATTAAAGAACACTGTAACAACTTCAATGAATGATGAGTATACTCATTCTACGCAGTCACCTCTAGAAGGCCCCAAATATATAAAAAAATATGTACAAAATCAAAACAAAAAAACGGCAGAACATCTTATTAACAAATACAATAAATGAAACTAAAAGATGAAAATCAGACGGGTAAAATCACTGGCCATCATTCACCTGACTTGGGACAAGCACATGAAATGTGACGGGGCTACATCAGTACATGAGCACTCAACCCTCCCCCCTCAATGCATACCAGTGATAAAAAATAAGAACAAATAAGACACAGTAAAAATCAGAACGAACCAGTGTCTAATACGAGACAAAACAAGAAACATACAAGATCAACAACAGATTGAACAAGTTTAAACAAATTGAAAACGAGTAGGGTCTCACAACTGAATAATCGAAGTTAACTGACAACTAACTACATGTAGCTTAAGACAAAAAGGTCCTCTGACAAACAGTCATACTTTTTACACACACATTAGTCGTGCTGTCTCTAAAAAAAGCTTTAATAGCACGAAATCACAAACCGTGAGGGAAAAAAATACATGACTGTTCGATGCCTTGCATCTTAACAACGATTTATGTTTTAACCTTTTAAAAACCAAGTACAATGTATAGGCCAAGGTGCTCCGAAATGTTAAGCGGCTTCTGCTCCGCATTTGGGACCTGCTGGGTTGTCCAATGTCACCCCAGTATAGAGTCTAATCCGATAATTTCAACCACCGAACATGTCCATGCTCTATACTTTCTGTCTCATATCGGCTGTACAATAACAATAAATCGTGTAAAAAAGTCCCCGAAAAGATGTCGCTCCATTGGCTGAAAGCAATCTTGTGATAATCAAAAATTCATTCGAAAGGAGTACTTTACAAAAAGTCCGCGAGTTTTTCAGACGGCAACAGTTCGGAATATATTGACCCGACAACAGTCATCTAAGCATTATTATCAAGTATGCGAAAGTAGTAATTCTATCGGTTGTTTAAAATTTCATATAGAAAAAAAATGCTGAGGTATAATAAATTTGGATAATAATTATAGTATAAAGCCGGGAACCCTTTAAGTCTTCTAAATTTGGATAATCAATATATTATAAACCCTCTTAGTCTTCATACCATATTGAATTTTTCATTTTTTTTTTGTTACATTTCGCTTCGTTTCGTTTCGATCGGTTTCGTTTCGTTTCGTTCGGTTTCGTTTCGTTTTGTTTGATTTCGTTTCGTTTCGTTTCGTTACATTTCGCTTCGTTTCGTGTCGTTCGGTTTCGTTTCGTTTTGTTTGATTTCGTTTCGTTTCGTTCGGTTTTGTTTCGTTTCGTTTCATTTCTATTTCGTTTCGCACATTACAGGTACCCTAAAAAAACACATTAATATAGAATGTCGTATAAAAAAGACACGTTCAAATACAATGTCGCATCAAAATTCATATGAAATAGTGGAATATATTTGGAATTGCTCAACATGTGTTTTTCCCTTCATGTGGTCCTTGCCAAAGATAGTGTGTGTCTGCGATAAAAAATGTTTTTTTATACTTTTGCTATGAAAACTATCTTGATCAGGAGAGAAGATCACAATTCCTTACATTTTGGAGTTAAATTGTTGTCCTTTAAAGTTAGAAAATTGAGAAAACATTGTGTGTGTGTGTGATATTGCTGCCTACACAACAAAGACCTGAACTAGATACCAAATAGTCGTCCTCAATTTACCACCAAAGAAATTAAAATGCAGGGCCTAGTACATTCTAATTATTGAATTAACTTACCGGCTGCTCCTAGGGCGTAGATAGCAACAGAACGGATTTTGATGTTTCTAGTTGGAAGGAAACATATCTGCACTGTAGTTGCAACCAAGCAGAATATCACACCAAACAACTCAAATATTCTCGTCATGAAAAGCCATTCTGGAAAATAATATATATGTGTAGTGCGAATCTGTGCAGTATTATCTAGAATTATTGGGATGACGAGACAGTTAGTTATCTCCCCCTTTCCGTGTCATAGGTTGTGTTGTAGAGATAAAGCTATCATTATATTATATATATATAATCTACAACCGTGTCGGGAAGAATGAAAGCACAATTAGGACCCATTAGAAAACCGACTGTCTTATCAAAACCGCGGCCACAAAAACAAAGCATTCTTATTCGTTTAAATTTCTTATGCATTACCGGGCCTAATTTAAAGTAAACGCTTTGTCTATAATGACGATACATTTTCACCTGGAATTAAATATAAATGATAAAGAAAACTGATTGACTGTGAATTGTCTGATAGTATGTCATGTTTACCATGACGCAATTTACTTCCTTATTTGCAAAAACTGCTTTATTTCATTGGGATATCCCATTTTTCTTACTGTATGTTAATTAATTTTTTCGTGGCATGTTAACTCTCTCTAGTCCGGTGATTCGATATGGTGGGCTCTAGTATGTTTTTTCTGTGACATGGATTTCCCATTATAACAACTGAACATCGTTTTATGGACATCAAAAGTGAGGGTTTTTAAGTACGCAGTCAAAGTACACTTGACTTTATGTTCTACATGAAAATATGAGTGCACTTCACTGATGTTTGACTAATCGAATATAATAAATTTATGTAGCAGTATGCATCAATATTTGGGGTCATAGGTTATTAAAAAGAGTTTGAAGATACCAAAGGAGTAGTCAGAATCCGTAAATCGAAGAAGGACAGACAACACAATGGCCAAATGAAAAAGGACAAAAGGACAAGCAACGATCTACAAAACATACACATAAAAGTGAAGATCGAGTAAAACGAACCCTACTAAAAATCGGGGATGAACTCAGGTGCTCCGGAAGGGTCAGCAGTTCCTACTCCACTAGTTGCTCCCGTTGTGTTAAACTAGTTACAAATATTAGATATGAAAAAAAGATAAATATATTTAATACGAGATTTAATTCACGAGTTTGCATTTGTCACATCATTCTGATAAAAACAATTGTTAAATATCTTGTCTATATCGATAAACTTTCAAACAACAGACTCAATTATCATTTAACACAATATATTTCTTAATAACTTCTATAATATGTATAGGAAAAATTGAATGTATGAATGCTAAATGTATTCCATGATAAATTGTGATAATCAAAATTAGAATTGTAATGCAAAATTTTAAAAAAGACTAATAGCACTGGATGTTCAGCCGCAATGTTAGGATTAGGGGTTATGGTGTTTAACTCCACTTTCAACAATATTTAAATTAGTTTTATTGGTGGCGGAAACCGTAGAATCCGGAGAAAACCACCGACCTGACGCAAGTCATGCACTGACAAACTTTATCACATAGTGTTGCATCGAGTACACCTCGCCTAAGCGGGAATCGAACCCACAACGTTAATGCTGATAGGCACTGATTGCATATGTAGTTATAAATTCAACTACCATACGATCACGACTGCCCCAATGTAGTGTGTGTTAATAAAGGGAGTACAGCGAAAACGCGAAGAGATATTTCATAGAAGACAACATATACATAGTTGTGGTATATAACTTTTGGTTTGCAAAATCTCTTTGAAAAGAGGACATACCTTTTCCGCCATCAATTTTGACTATATTTCTATCACATCTCTTAAACCTATCACATCCTGTTGATTTTATCATTCCAATTACAACATGTTCTCCATTGAATGATTCATAAGTATACCAGTTTGGTATAAAACATCCTATTATGTGCACAATAGCCGCTAATATAGTTAACACTAAGGCTGTAACATCTAAAATTGTTAACTTTGGCTTCACCATTATTTCTGTTTATGCAATCAGAATGTTGGTCGACTGCGATGACATGTGATTTACATGAAATAAAAAAAAAGTATAAAAAAACTTCCTGAATTTATAAAAGAGGCATACTTAGGATAATATCATTCTAGTATTTTATTTTTTTAAGTCAAAAATCAATATTGATAGAATATTATGTGACTAGCCCCGATAATACGAAAATTCTTGATTATTTATTTGACATAAATATTTTAACAATGGATATTTTAAAAACATAACAAAAAAACTAAATAGACCGTTTTGAAAACATTAAGTCAACATTTTCTTGATTTATCTCCGTCACTACAATATATATGATAACATTCATGTGACGCTTGATTTATCACTGAGAAGACATAAAGTTGTCATTGATTTAGATAAAATTTGTCAGTGAGTTGCGACAGGTCAATGGTTTCCTCCGGGTACTCCGGTTTCCTCCACCAATAAAACTGACCGCCATGATAAAACTGAAATATTGTTGCAAGTGCGTTAATAAACACCATGAACACCATGACACTAACTCTAACTCCCTTGATTTAGAAAATGGGAAAATGTCTAGGGTTTTTAATGAACTGCTTTATAGATCGCGCGAGAATTTTAACGGATGCTAGAAAAAAGGCATAAAGCAATGTCGCAAATTTTTTGGAATAGTTCGGAAAATGTTTACTAAGCCAACAAATTATCTTTTTACTAAGAAATGCAGTGTACAGTTTGCTAAAAGCACTCTGATTATTCATTTTACCATGTGCCAATCTTGCTTAGTTGTGTTGCCATCAAGAAGAAGGGAAATATAGATTACTGTCTTGAAAACTTCCACCTTCTTGCAAATGTCCATGTACAATAGTTGTCTGTTTCTGTGTTCCATGTAGCATAGCAATAGTCTCTAGTTCTTCTGATATGTATTCATCTAGTGAAGACGAATTTACAGTTGAAAGTTCTACAATATGTTGCTGTCCTCTTTCTTAGATCTCAGTTTAATGTTTGAATTTTTGGGGTGCGTGTTGCTTATCTTTGTTTCCTTTTTGTGTGTGTGGGGGGGGGGGGGGGCTTTGGGTTTTTTTTTTTGTCTTAGTCCTGTGTTTATGTGCCCAATATTATCGGTGTCTCTAGATTGTCCATTCTTGGTTGTCCCTTCGATTTTCTCTAACTTTTATTTTTGTCGGTGTCTCTGGGTTGTCCATTCTTGGCTGACCCTTCGATTTTCTCTAACTTATATTTGTGTCGGTGTCTCTGGGTTGTCCATTCTTGGTTGACCCTTCGATTTTCTCTAACTTTTATTTTTGTCGGTGTCTCTGGGTTGTCCACATCTTGGTTGACCCTTCGATTTTCTCTAACTTTTATTGTTGTCGGTGTCTCTGGGTTGTCCATTCTTGGTTGACCCTTCGATTTTCTCTAACTTTTATTGTTGTCGGTGTCTGGGTTGTCCATTCTTGGTTGACCCTTCGATTTTCTCTAACTTTTATTTTTGTCGGTGTCTCTGTGTTGTCCATACTTGGTTGACCCTTCGATTTTCTCTAACTTTTATTTTTGTCGGTGTCTCTGGGTTGTCCATTCTTGGTTGACCCTTTGGCTTTTCTTTCAAATTATAAAACTGTTTATCAGTTTACTTACTGAAGGGTCTCAAACATTCCCTTTTAGTTTTACTGTGTTATCAGTAAATTCGTGTGTGGATTTCATGTCTGTTAAGCATTCATCGTCTTTCTTACGTAAATATTACTACTGTGCAGGTGTTACATCAAACAGATGTTGTATTTCACTAAATAAAATATTCTGTTTTAATTGGTTGAATATTGCTTAATGTCCAGTAATCAGTATTTCAGCTATATAAAACAATTCTGATTTTGAAGCTGACAATTTAGTTTAACAAGATCATTGTGAACATCTGTAATAAAACCTACAACAATTGTTGCTTTATGCATTGCAAAATATTTGTGCAAACCAATGGATATGGAGATCTTGTCAGCTGCCAATGCAGATATGTAACCAACACAGAAAACAATGATAAACTACTTGAACAACATTCTTTAATTTCATCTATTTTAGTACATGTTATGGTTCCTTAACAGTTATCTCAGGGTTGTCATACACAAGCTGCATTTGCTTTAGTTTTTCAGGGTTAGAGTTATAGTGTTTAATGCCACAATATTTCAATCATATTGTGGCGGTCAGTTTTATTAGTGGAAGGAACCACCAGCAAGTCCAAGTCACTGATAAACTTTATCACATAATTTTACAATAAGGTTTGTCAGTGACTTGCGACAGGTCGGTGGTTTTCTCCAGGTACTCCGGTTTCCTCCACCAATAAAACTGACTACCACGATACACCGGTAACTTAAATATTGTTGAAAGTGGCGTTATATACCATAACCCTTTAATTGATTAGATTTCGGAACTATTCAGACAGTGTATTGTTTATTATTATTTTTTTTATTTATTTAATATACACAAGATACATTAAATAAAAGTGTTTAATTTAATATTCATTTACATGTTTTAATCTAAAATTCATTTACATAGAGACTAAGAAAGACTTGTATGGTTAAATGTTTAGGTATAATCACCAAATAAAACGTTTGTACATGTACAAGGCATAAGACAATTAGATTCCAGATTTTTGTCAAATATACTTATTTACTTTCAGCAACATATTTCATCTTTAATCCAACGAACATTTTATCTCTGTTGATAGCATTTGTAGGAATATTGTATCATAGAAATTATAAAAGTTATATTTTCATCAAAGTCACATTTGTGAATAGAAAATTAAAACATTACTGTCGATGTTTTCATTCATAATAGTCATCACCCTTCTTTACGGTGGCGACACCTGTTACGACAGATGCAACTAAAGTGAGAATTCCGGAAACGATACATATCCCAAATCCTGGTCCTGCTGTTCCTTTGGCGTTTGTTGGTAGATTGGAACCGAGATCGTTGTACATTGCTATGAATAGGAAGGAACCAGACAAAATAAACAAACCTGGAAAATAAAATATTAGTTAATTAAAATATTAACAAATGTGAATATATTTTTCTCTCTTTTTTTTTAATTTACCCCATCAACATATTCATATCTGATGGCCATTTAGTAACGTATAAATCATGTTTTGTGGTTGTTCTATTTCATTACGTATCTGTGGTATGACTTATTGAAATTGAATTTAAGCTTTGTATTGTCTAATTAAAAAATTAATGCAAAAATCGATAAAACTACAGTATGTCCTTTTCGTTCTAAATCGGGCATGAGAAACTGATCTTTTATATGTGTATTTACGTTCATAGTTCCGTGTTGTGATGTCCGTTACGATTACAACATAAAAACGATGTTCGGTTCGTCTTTACCTCCAGTTGTTCATGTCTTATTTACGTTATTTGTGGTTGCGCATATAGTGGTGTCTAACGCATATTATGTTGTGTTTTTGTTTTGTTTGTCTTCGTCTTGTGTACCCTATGTTATCAGTTTCTCTGGATTGTCCAAATTTGATTGCGTCTTCGTTATTCTCTCAGTGACGTTTATTTATAACATCTCCTGGTATTTATCATATTTTTATTTAATTAGAAAAAAACAAATATGCACAATAGAATTTTATTAAGAGGGCATCTTTGGGAAAAAAGAAAAAAGTTGTCTTTTACGACAGATGACCTTTTCAAAGAGGTCAAATTCATATGAAATTTTCTATGACAAGAAAATGTGACCTTCAAGTACAGGTGATATTGCTTAATAGAGATGACAGCATGGGTAGGTTTGACTGTACTCTGTTAGAGATGACAGCATGGGTAGGCTTGACTGTACTCTGTTAGAGATGACAGCATGGGTAGGTTTGACTGTACTCTGTTAGAGATGACAGCATGGGTAGGTTTGACTGTATTCTGTTAGAGATGACAGCATGGGTAGGTTTGACTGTACTCTGTTAGAGATGACAGCATGAGTAGGTTTGACTGTATTCTGTTAGAGATGACTGCATGGGTAGGTTTGACTGTATTCTGTTAGAGATGACTGCATGGGTAGGTTTGACTGTACTCTGTTAGAGATGACTGCATGGGTAGGTTTGACTGTATTCTGTTAGAGATGACAGCATGGGTAGGTTTGACTGTACTCTGTTAGAGATGACAGCATGGGTAGGTTTGACTGTACTCTGTTAGAGATGACAGCATGGGTAGGTTTGACTGTACTCTGTTTTTGCTAAGTTCACACAAAACTTTTAACAATATTAGTTTTATTTGCAGATGAAACATGGGTAAGCAAAGAAAGCAACGACCAGCAGCGAATCACTGACACACTTTAATACAAATACAAATGGTTAATCTTGAGCAGCAAAAATAAAAACCTGAAGTGTTACAGTTAAAATGAACATTTACTACAAGTCCAGATTATTGGATACCTAAGGCTACAATTTTCAGACGGTCTTTTAAATGGGACACTCATATGTCTACTATGGATGAAAAAGCAAACTCTCCATTGGGCTTCCTACGACAAAATCTGCGATATTGTCCGCAAGAATGTAAGAAAAGAGCATATATTTTGGTATTATGGTCACCGAAAACACATGATGAAAACATGTCCTCCCGGATAAGATTAAGCAATTCCCTTTTTACTCGTGACACCCATCGTATTACTAATTAAAAATACGGTGATTAGTAATTTTCGTTTATAAGTCATGAATGACGAAAGAAGGATATGAGTGTTACTATGACATACAGAATATATAAATGGTCACATGTTACACGGATACTCCGTGACGGTTAACACGACGGGTGTCACTAGTGGAGCAGGAACTGCCTACCCTTCCGGAGCACCTGAGTTCACTCCCGGTGTTACTCGATCTTCAGTTTTATGTGTATGTTTTGTAGATCGTTGTTTGTCCTTTTTCTTTTGGCCATTGTGTTGTCGTTGATTTACGGATTATTACCCCTTTGGTTTCTTCAAACTCTTCTTAACAAAGCCATGATGGGGCCCATAAAAGGTGATTAGTTCAACTTAAGTAGGAACGTTTGGTTCAGTAGCTTCCTTTGTTAGCCATAAATATTATTTTAGTTCTACGTACCGGCTGCTCCTAACGTATAAATGGCGGCAGATCGGACTGTGTAGTTTCTTGTTGGTAAATACACAACGTGTACTAATGCTGCCACTAATGTTAAGATAATACCAAAAGTTTCAAATATTCTTGTTAGAAAAAGCCATTCTACAAAAGAAAAAAATTATTATAACTAATTACCTTAATTATGTCTGTGTTATCTTTAAATTTTAGGTATATTAGAATAGCATAGTGGTGGCCAACATTTTGTCCTATCATGTTTTTTTATTACATGACTGTAATTTAGCTTGCATATGATTGGCTTAAAACTGATCATGAGATTTTGATTACTTGCAATATCACCCTCTCGCATAAAAATAGATCCTGGCAGGTGTCCTGAAAGTGATATCACACTCGCAAAGATGGGGGAAAACCGGACTTTTGCTATCCTATCAAATGTGTTCAATAACCAATGAGATTGCGTTTAACATTTGTTTTTCGGCTGAATCATAAACAAACGCTCCAAAATTGCGATATTTTATTGGCATGATGATGAATTTGTAAGTAGATAACAATAAAGCATTTTCATTAAATAAAACAATCATTGATTTTGGAATAGGTTGCTATCTGCTTTATCAACCTTTAAAAACGTATATTCACTTCGCCTGCGGCTCGGTGAATATTACATTTTTTCATGTTGATAAATATTCCAAAATCAATAATTGTATAATATTCTTATTTCCATGTCGTGATGTCCGCTATGATTTCCACATAAAAACTAACGATACTCTGCTCGTTTTTACCCTCAGTTGTTTGTTAGGGCTATGTTTTATTTATGTTATTTGTGTTTGTTTGCACACAATGCTGTCCAACATGTCTTAATTGCCTGTACGAGTAATATGGCGGGTGTCTTAAAGAGGCAGAAGCTGCTTACCATTCGCGAACACGTGGGTTCGTCCCCGGTTTTTTGTTAGGTCCGTGTTGCTCATCTTTTTAGTTTGTGTTGCGTGTGTTTTATTTTTGTTTTGTTTGTCTTCATCTTGTGTCTTGTGTACCCAATGTTGCCAATGTCTGGATTGAAATTTGTCTATTCTTGATTGCCCCTTAGTTTTTTCAAACGTTTATTTAACGATTTTTTTTTCTAGAAGGGGTCGTCGTGGTCGTGATCATATGGTAGTTGGATTTACAACTACCTATGCAATCAGTGCCTATAACACAAACGTTGTGAGTTCGAACCCCGTTCAGGCGAGATATACTCGATACAACATTATGTGATAAAGTTTGTCAGTGTCTTGCGGCAGGTCGATGGTTTTCTCCGGGTCTTCTGGTTTCCTCCACCAATAAAACTGAACGCCACGATATAACTGAATTATTGTTGAAAGTGGCGTTAAACCCCATAAACCAACCAACCAACCAACCTATTTTGCAGAAGATTGGTACCTAAATCACAGTGGACTAAAATACTGTTTCATAGCTTTTAATATTTATATGAGTGAACAGTGAGATTTATTTTTTATGCACGGTAGAATATTGATTATGGTTGCGCTAGGCTATTGTTGTTTACCGTTGCTTTCAGCAATTTGTCAGCTATATCGTTACAAGCAGTCTTCAATTTAGGGTGACAGCACGGACAGGTATAACTGAGTAATGGTGAGACCCTCGGACTTTGATATGGGTCTGTAAACATTAATGATTGAGGTAGGTATCATGTTCGAATCCACGTCAGTAACGTTGAATCTTGTTCAGAAGTTTATCCACCTTAGACAGCTGAGTATCCATGACAACAATAAGGATTATGATATTATTATTTACGATTAACACCACTTCAATTATATCAATCAATCAATCAATCATACCGTTAAGTTTTGTTATTGTGCAGGAAAATCATCCGCCTTCCGCAAGTAATTGACGACATTTATCACACATATTTGCATCGTGAACACCCCGTTATTTGGGGGAGAATGGTTATGGTGCTGAACTCACAATGTCAGTGGTGATAGGAACTGATTGCATAGGTAGTTGTAAATCAAATTTCCATACGATTACGACCACGACTGTCCCTCGCCTCGTAAATAGGCACGATCGAATACAAAACCATGCACATAGTGATATGCACAACATGTATAGCAAGATATAGATCCATCAAAAATATGACCCCCACCAATAAAAGATGTTTTCTGCCCTCTGAGACTTTTACAATAATTTTATTTTAATTTCGAAAAAATAACTTCCACCTAAGTTGACATTTAAAGAATTTAAAACTTGTATATGCCCTGGTATGATGCCATATTATTACCGGAAGTATTAAGTGGCATTGAAGTGGTGTGATTAATTATTTTCCGGAGAATGCTTATACTTCCTTTTTTCAAATTAGCACAATCTACACAATCCTAAAACTGCGCACAGAATATAAGTAAATTATTCGATACAGCTTTGAAATACGGGGATTTATTTTCTTATTAACCTGCTCTGTCTTGTAATGGCCATTTCCATGATTAAATAATACGGTGAAAAATGCGCTAATTGTTATAGTGACATTATCATGTGTGTGCAGGTTTGTTATAGTGACATATGTGTGTGCAGGTTTGTTATAGTGACATATGTGTGTGCAGGTTTGTTATAGTGACATATGTGTGTGCAGGTTTGTTATTGTGACATATGTGTGTGCAGGTTTGTTATAGTGACATATGTGTGTGCAGGTTTGTTATAGTGACATGTGTGTGCAGGTTTGTTATAGTGACATATGTATGTGCAGGTTTGTTATAGTGACGTGTGTGTGCAGGTTTGTTATAGTGACATGTGTGTGCAGGTTTGTTATAGTGACATATGTGTGTGCAGGTTTGTTATAGTGACATATGTGTGTGCAGGTTTGTTATAGTGACATATGTGTGTGCATGTTTGTTATAGTGACATATGTGTGTGCAGGTTTGTTATAGTGACATATGTGTGTGCAGGTTTGTTATAGTGACATGTGTGTGCAGGTTTGTTATAGTGACATATGTGTGTGCAGGTTTGTTATAGTGACATATGTGTGTGCAGGTTTGTTATAGTGACATATGTGTGTGCATGTTTGTTATAGTGACATATGTGTGTGCAGGTTTGTTATAGTGACATATGTATGTGCAGGTTTGTTATAGTGACATATGTGTGTGCAGGTTTGTTATAGTGACATATGTGTGTGCAGGTTTGTTATAGTGACATATGTGTGTGCAGGTTTGTTATAGTGACATATGTGTGTGCAGGTTTGTTATAGTGACATATGTGTGTGCAGGTTTGTTATAGTGACATATGTGTGTGCAGGTTGGTTATAGTGACATGTGTGTGCAGCTTTGTTATAGTGACATGTGTGTGCAGGTTTGTTATAGTGACATGTGTGTGCAGGTTTGTTATAGTGACATATGTGTGTGCAGATTTGTTATAGTGACATATGTGTGTGCAGGTTTGTTATAGTGACATATGTGTGCAGGTTTGTTTTGCATAGAGGGTTAGGGCTTAGGTTATGGTGTTTGATGCCACTTTCAACAATATTTCAGTTATATCGTGGCAGTCAGTTTTATTGGTGGAGGAAACCGGAGAAAACCACCTGAAACATTAATTAGACTTCTACTGAGAGCTATTCTCCTTGATCGTGATCGCATAGTAAAGCTGTATGGATTTCATACTTCTATATACGGTCATACGTTGTCGCAATCGTAAATTTATAAATACAATGTTTATATCCAAGACCTGTCACCACTGTAGTTTGTGGGATTGACTTCCGGTTAGGACGAGGAGTACTCGATACACGATTGCCAATGATGTGAAGAAGGCCGGTGGTTTTCTCCAAAACAAAACCAAACCGTCACGACAGAACATAAATGAAATTATTGTTTTTAAGTGACATAAAACGTCCATATCAATCAAAACAAAACAGCTACTTATGAAATCTCACAAAGATTAAGATTTATGAGCTCCCGATCGTGGGTAGGCGTACTCGATACAACATTACAATACAATAGCCCCAAAATAAAACCACCGCCCAATATAGGCGCTATGCAGTATTGTAAGTGACAATATACTATGATAAATACTCATTATAATCTGAACCCAAATCTACAATAATTTAAAATATTTGCTATATACATAGGATTTAGTTTCTTTCTCTGCTATGAAATGTAATCCTTCCGAATGCAGGGGCGGATCCAGGATTTCAAGTTAGGGGGGGCGCACTTAAAAAAATTGCGCCGAGCCGAGGGAGGCGCGAAAATTTTTGGGGTATTTCGTGTGAAAAATCACGATTTTACGCCAAAAAATCATATTTTTCCAATTTTAGGGGGGGGCGCGCCGGGTGCGCCCCCCCCCCCCCCTGAATCCGCCCCTGGAATGGGATGAAATATTTGTTTTAAAAATAGGATTATATATATTTCTCGATTGTTAAATATAATCCTTCCGAATTAAGGATATGATTTATTAAATAAACAAATCGCCCATAGAATGATGCGTTAAGGACTTGCTCGAGTTTGGAGAATACCGGCACGCTTCTTTCAAATAAAACACAACTTGCAGCAACTACTAATCAGAAGTGTGACCTTTTAAAGACAAAACTTCCAGTACTTATCCATTATCCCCCCTTTTTACTTTTGTTACGTCTAGGTGGCACTCGTCACAGCAACAGATTTACCCGAGATTTACCGATTGCATAAACAGAGCTCATTGGTGTCTTTTACATACATTTATTTATATAAAATTGTTTGTAAACTTATTCTCATTATGACTATGACTAAATACAGCTCTTTTAGCCAATCAGATAATAGGCATCGACTAAACACAGCTCTTTTAGCCAATCAGATAATAGACATCTTAAACGCCACTTTTAACAGTTTTAGTTATGTCACAGATATATGAGAATCCATAGAATCGGGAGGTGGTAATGAATACCCATCCCCCCAAAAAAAACATAAACAAAGAAAAAAAGTACACCGATTATATGAAACGTACACAAATCGAAAGTTATATCTTTTCGAATAAAAAAGTATGTAATTTTAATCTCAACAACAAATTCCATATAAGGTATTATGGGAAATAGTATATACAACTTGTAAACAATAATAAGCTTATATCCGTATCGTAGTCCCTGCGGATAACTTGTTCCCACAAGCTTGTTATTATTTGACTTGCCAATCTTTTGACTTTTGACTGAGGTTATTCCAGAAATGCATTGTGCACACCTAATTGGATGTCTACGTTTTTATTAATAGTAATATCAATAGTTAAATATATAGTCACCGTAGAAGTTTACATTCTTGTAAGGCTGTCACTGAAATATGTCCTTAGGGAATTATACAAGTCAGAGTCGATTCATTGAATTATTCAAGTATCTCATTTCTTATGAGTCGGTATAAAATTCTGAAAATAAATGTAGGCGACCCCTCCCCCCTTTTTTTGTTGAATGTCCCTTAATCTTTCGCAGATCGAGATGAAGCTAAAGTTAATGTCAAGGAGAGATTTTTGTTATTCATTTTTTTTTTTTTTTTTTTTTTTTGACTTAACGGATGCTTTTTTCTAATACATTTTTTGCTAAAAACATAGTTTTTACTATTTAAGAGCGCCTTTTATGCTCAGTCTGAAAAGTACAAACATATTTTATTTTCTTATCATTGTTTAAGTATAAGTCGATTTGTTGAACAAAATATTATGTGATGAAGTGACCATTGACAGTCCTTATTTTATTTATTGGGAAAATAGTTATGTCAAGTCGAGGGTGTGTAGCTCAGCGAACCTTATTTCGCAATTTCCTTAAAAATGTATATACAAATAAGAGTAGACCCCTTCCTTGTTAGGAAGCTTTAAGTAACCCTTTCATCGACAAAGATTAGTATTAATATATAGTATATCGGAAGAATATATTTTTTAATGATTGAAATCATTATGATAATATAAAATTTGGTTTTATTTATTCACACAGAGAATATACGACATAATGATAAATATTTTTAAGAAAATCCTAATTCATGTATAAAATATACTTTTCAAACACTTAATAATTAATTGTGTATCAGCTGAAATATGCAAAATTTATTATAAAAATATTTATATCTTCCCCAAATTTGAAAGGTCTCGATAACGGTTAACGAAACAAAGCTTAAAAGCTAAAAGAAAACTTTTGCACTTGTTGCGAAACGAAGTGATTGATTTGTATGTGAACATATAAGTAATATCTGATATTATGAGAGAGAATTATTCATTCATATTAAAAAAAAAACATTGGATTGGAGACGGATTGACATAAGCTTTCAGCTTGTATCCGATTCCATATTCAGAAAGCATTGTATATTATGTATTATTTATGAATGTTTTCTTCGAATAAACATCGTTTAAATTAAAAAAAAAAACCATATACACACCTTTTCCACCCTCAATGACAATGGCCGTCTTATCAAGACAATTTCCATTAATATCACATCTTGTTGATTTAATCATTCCCACTTCTTCTTTCTCTCCACTGGTTGCCGACTGGTATGTCCACCAATTCGGAATAAAAAATCCAGCAAGATGGACAACTGTCGCTAAAATTGTCAACACAAAGGCTGCAATATCTAAAATTCTTAATTTTGGTTTCGACATTACTTATCACATTTCACGAATCGATCTCCAAAAATGTTGTTTTTTTTCGTAGCAAAGATAGTCCTATTATATATTTTATCAGATTTTTACAGAAATAATTCACTCATATAGGTATCCTTGTTTCAAAAGTAATCTATTACTATACACTACATCCTTCACGGAAATGATCTAAACGTTCTCTTATTACATGTATGAGAGATTTCCGTAAGTGTGTTAATAAAGAAACTGATTCATTATAAACAAACAAATACATACATACATGTACTTATCTTACTGAAAAGGGAAGTCGAAAATGTACACGAAAAAAAATTATTCATAGCAAAAGGAAATACATGCATGTGTTTAAAAAAAATGTGTGTATGCCCTTGGCACTTTTCTTGAAATATTACAAAACATTACACTTGTAAATTAAAAAATATATAAATAAGTCATTTTAATAAAATTTTACATACACTGACTCTATCTACTATTGGGCATAATATGATTTTAGCAAAATAAAAAAAAACACTCGTGATAATATACTCCAAGTCTTTACAGAGTAGTGATATCGCATTGTAATTTCCCGCTGAAATAAGTCTTGTTGGTAGCATGTTAATTATTCAAGATGAGTTTTCATAACATATACCTTTGAAAATATGTCATGGTAAGCAAAAATATAAACTATTCTTTGCGGAACAAAAAACCTACTAGCTTCACTATACACTAACATTGTGTTGGTTCAATAAGTACGAGTTATCTTTCTTCGTTCAGCGTTTCCATTTAATTCATAGATGAACGACCGACGATTTTTTTTTCTTTTCTATGTAAACCCAGTATGTAAATAGACTAAAATCGATGCTATTAGTTTTCAGTGAGACATAAAGAGAAATGTGGAATTTACAACAACACAACAATCGCTCTTATCTGTCAATCTGATTTGCAAATATTATAGCTCCAAAAATGCTTATTTGGAAACTTATTTTTGCCTGATCATGATGACAAAACATGATGAGGAATCTTTGTAAAAGAACTGACAAACATAACTGAAATATTGTCGAAAGTGGCATTAAACACCATAACCCTAACCCTTCACATACATCATTTATACTATGTAGCATATCATTTGCAGCTGTAGTTCCAGAATCCAGCAATGGCGATCATGTTTTAATGCAGGATCAAGATTAAATTCAGAACTTTTCACATAATATACCATTTGTACAAACTAACAAATCGTTTCAGAGGAGATGATTTTTAAAGTTTCGGCAAATCAGGAACAAGAACTGCCCATGGTGGCCATATTTTTGCCAGAACGAAACGAAATGAGATATTATTGTAGATTCTAACATGACGTCATTCTTTCGCTTTGTAGACAAACGAGCGATTTATCGATGGTATAATCTCATTCGCACATGCGCCGGTGAATGTGACTGACTTTTCCATTGGCAGCATAAATTGTGTCCGATATTTTCCGTAAACGTAAATATAAATTACGGTCTTCCAATCAAAGTATACTACCATATTTGTACTCTTAGACATATCAAAATCGAAATAAATCATGGAAGACAGAATGTGTTTCGAGTTTTAACATGGATTGGCGGATATTAGTAAATTTTATTCCTGGTCTCTGGCTCGGGATAAAATACTAATATCCGCCAATTCATGTTAAAACCCCCAACACATTCTGGCTTCCATGATTTATTTCTTAAGTACCCCACAAACATCACTTCAGAAGATCTCAGCTCTAATTGGCCCAGTAGTTGATGATCAAAATGTGAAATCTGAAAGACATAATGTCTGGATGTAAAACTGATGACAATAGCTCACATGGCCCTTTGGGTGATCATCTGGGCTAAAAACTATAGATATTTGCATAAAGATTCTTCATCCAGACTGATGTACATATACATATAGTTTTTTTTTCAATTTTTTGTTTGACCTAATCGGGAATTGATTTCCTCCATTTATAAAACTGACAGCCATGATTTAACTGAAATATTGATGAAAGTGACATTCAACATCTAAAACCATATACATGTAGCAACAGGTGATGTGAAAATGAGCCTTGGTCAAAAAGGTTAAACCGAGGACAAAATTCAATTGATGATAATGATGATGAATTATTTGTTACATAATTCCCAATCAGTGCCTATCAACCCTGTGATGAGTGTTCATGGAGAGGTGTTTGTTCTGTAATTCTCTTTTATTTAACTTCTTTAGATTGTAATGCTGCCATAATAAATAGAGGACCAGGCAAGTTATATGTACACCGAATTTGGTTAGGAATGGACCAGTGGTTTGTGAGAAACAGATTAAATAAAAATTTACAGAAGGATGACAAGTGATGGCAATTGCTCCACATGACCCTTCGGCCTTGGGGCACATTGTAGCCGTTACAAAAGACTAAATGTTAATCCCTACCCAACTCTGCATACTTCTTCAGTGGCAGTCAAAAATCGTTGTCCTCATTAACCCCTCATTTCTATATACATGTAGTTTTGATATATTATTGAACTTGTACTTGTTTTCCTCCTTACTATATAGCTGAAATACTGCTGATGAACCTTACACAACAATCAATCAATCAAACACAACAATCAATCAATCAAACTAAAAAAAGACAATCCTTTCTATTCATAACTTTATTAATAAAAATTAAAGTTTAACTAAACTAAAGCTTCATTCCTTTTAAAATTTAACATCTTTCAAAACCAAAAACATTTAAAGATTAAAAGCAATAAATTTTATCCAAAATATCTAAGGCAAGATTAAGTTCACGTCAGTACCCTCTCCCACGTTTGAGGTTGTAAGTCACTTTTATACATTAGAGAGGTTGCTATTTAAAGTCACTTACACATCAATGTTTCAATGTTTCGTGAGATTGAAGAGGCTAAAAAAATTCTTCTGGCACAACTAGGCAGATATGATTGTGTTAAATGAACACCTTTAGTTTAAGTTTTGGGTTAAGGTTATGGTGTTTAATGCCACTTTCAACAATATTTCAGCTATATCGTGGCAGTCAGTTTTATTAGTGGAGGACACCGGAGTACCTGGAGAAAACCACAGACCTACAGCAAGTCACTGACAAACTTTATCACATAATGTTGTATCGAGTACACCACGACATGAGCGTGATTCAAATTCACAACTTTAGTGGTGATATGCACTGATTGCATAGGTAGTTATAAATCCAACTACCAGACGATCATGACCACGATGGTCCCTTTAAATTTTGGCAGGGTCAATTTTTAAGAAAGTTTGTTTCAATATATACTCATGGCAAAATTCATTCGAATGATCCACAAATGAACTAGTCATTTATGAAATGGAATCTAACTTTATTCTTAAAGGCATACAGGCTGTCAGAATTGATTTTTTTTCTTTATATATAAATATTAAAAGTTGTCAATATTCGATGTTTTATACTAATAAAATGTTCTGAACAAGAAGCCAAGTTTAAAAAATATGCTATAATGTCGTAATTAGTGAAAAGAATTTGAATGTCTGTTGGTAAAATCGCCATTAACACCACCTAATTATAAGTCGGCTGCTTTTCCGAAGTTTGGCAATACTGATAACTGCTATGGATAACCAGGAAGCATGTTGTATGTAAATTCGTTTGAATTATTATAATTTAAGAAATATATCTATGAAATTGGATCCCGGGGTAATCAGTTAATATTATATAATGGTATTTAGTAAGAATGACACTTAAAATCGGAAATACGTGATGAAATCAATAAAAACAAACCCAAACTCTGCAAAGGGGCCTGATAAAGGGAAAATTGTAAACAAATTGTATTCCATATTATTGACAACACTTGAGTTGGCTTGATTACATTTTTTTAGAAAAAAAACAGACATGAAGTTCATTATTTTAGTCTCTAATTTAAAAGAGATATCACCTAGCGTTTTCTCCTGAAAAAAAAGACTATATAAAAAACTACAATGCAATTCTACTGTCAAAATACGATTCGGCCGAAAAAAGATACTAAATTATGTTTACTGTTGAAAAATGGAGTAGGTCGGTATAACATCTTTTTTAATTTTTACACAAAGCTTGCTGAATCCTCCTGTTTTGGGTCGTTTTCGTATAGAATCCATCAATGTGTTTGTTCTTCCACGATTTGATTTGTGCCATGTGCTTTCTTCATCAACAAACAATTTCGCACATGCGCAAACGCTTTCCCGAATGAGTTCACTGTCAGGTCGTATGAATATTGCACGGGTAAACATTGGATTCTTTACTGGATTCAAGAAAATAAAACAGCGAAGTGATTCCTTCCACGTATTTCCTTCGTTCTAGGCTATTTACGTATGATATTATGAAAAATTTCAACTGCAATTAGTATAAAACATCGAATATTGGCAACTTTTAATAATAAAAATAAATTCAATTCTGACAGTGATCACTTTCAACTAAACACCTGAATTTAAAAAAAATATATAAAGCCAACTCTCTTGTGTAATAACTTGTCTTTTCAGATCTCACCAAGGTTTCATCAATGAATTATCTTGGACTAGTATTTGATTGGATGATTCTCCATATAAGTGAACCAATCAAAAATGCATACTATTGTAAAAATGAAACAGAAACCTTGTGAAATGGGGCCATCATCAAATAATATTTTCTGTTGTAATTAATTTCAAATTTTTATTTAGATGTTCATATTAGATAAAGACAGATTGTTGTGAATAATGTTTAATATATGATTAAAAAGAGAAAACAAATATTTTTGACCAATCAACTTTAGTAAAGGCCCATAACTCTGGAGGAATAAAAACTCAAAATATTAAAATTCAAACTTTAAATTTTTGAGATTCTAGATAATGTGTAAAATTTTCAAATTAACTATAGTTAAGATTGATAGAAATCCAAACACAACATTTAACCTGTTTAAACAGATCATACACTGAATATTGTTAGACAAGTTAATTTTGCAAAGACTATGGAAATTAGGACTAAATTTTATAGTTGATATATACAGATCTGGTTTAATCAGGGTTTGGTTTATTGTTAAATAAACTAAGCAGTGAGATTCATAGCAGTATCAAAAACAAATCAGCAAAGAGAGGAGCACAATTCGTTCCCATTGGAATCTAGCTTAGTCAGGGTTTGATTTAGACATGTCTAACTGTATAATACTTATTTCGTTGTTATCTCAAGCTGACTTGTTTAGATACAGTACATGTAAACTTAATATTTAGACTCCAATTACAATAGCGGTTAAAAAACATCAAAATACAAATGTAAAACAATTCTAAAAAAATTAAACTAATACTTAAAAAATTAAAAGCACAACCATACAAGTTATAAAAAAAGGTATTGTTACATGCAATTCATTGCTTCATACCAAGAGGTTACAATTTTTTTTGCAATTTATAAACAGTGAACAACATATTCATGATCAGAAATGCTTATGATATTTACAAACAACAAATTAATATGTAGACAATAAAGGCATCATTATAATTACCCTCTGTTTAGATGTTTTGATCACCACAGATCCTAATTACGGTAGGAAACTTTTGGCTAATAACTAGCTAAGTACCAACAACCGCGACTAACCCTCCTAAAGGGAGATAACTCACTTAATTTTTCCATTAGCATTTTGCAAAATGGACAAAAATAAATTTAATTATTTTAGTTTTACATTGAACAAAATGAAGTACTGTTTTATTTCAGCATGCTATTATTACTATGATGTCAAGTGAACACAATAACTCAAGGTAAATACAGGTAAATCTAAAAATAATAATAAAAAAAAAAATAATAAAAAATAAAAACAAACTTTTAAAGTCATCTTTGACTGAACACAATTTATCATTGCACAATAGTACATTAAAGCATAAAAATTGTTGCTTCTGGAAATTATATAGTGACCATTTTTTTCTGTACCCATTCAATATTGATGTTATAAATACGAAATACTTTATTAAAGAAAGCTCAATCATTATACATTAAGGTTGACAAAGATTATGAGATAGTACATGAAAGAATGACATAATAAAATAATAAATAAAATTATATGTTATAGTTTGCATTATAGTTTGCATTGGGAGGCAATGAAAGGGAGATAAATGTCCTTTTGTTTATACAGCAGTCCCTCTCTTATAAGACCACTCCCACCAAAGGCCACCTCTCTTATAAGGCCAGGTTTCAGATGCACTGGAGATAGTTCAATGCTATGTCCCCTCAAGAGAGGCCATCCCTCTTATAAAGCCATATTTCAGATGCACTGAGATAGTTAAATGCTACTACACTGTCCCCCTCAAAACAGGCCACTTTTTCATTGCAGAAGGGGTGGCCTTATAAGAGAGGGATTACTGTATCAACTTTTCATGGCCAAAATGAGGCTTTGAAGTAGTTTGTTATTATTAATTTCTTGTAATTCACCATTTTTGGTAATATTTCAGCCATATCAATATGTTGAAGTGGCTTGATCTTTAATATTATTTCAAATTATGCATGTTACGAGAAAAGTAAAGGTAAAATATCCGAAAAAAGAGAATCCAGTATGAGAAATTATAAGATGAATATAACAAATTGAATGTGTACTCAATAATAATTTTTTCCTTGAATTTCAGTTTATCTAATATGAGACAGACACAACCTGTTTGAAGGACGAAGTCCTATAATTTTAAGAGGGAGGCATGAGAAGGGAATGTATTTTTTTCAAGTACTTTTTAAAGTTTTTTTTTAATTATTTGGCTGGAGTTATCTCTCTTTGACTTATGGTTGTTCCGTTCATTTTACCTACGCCGCTCTTCCGCCAAGAATCTCCTAGAAAGAGATTTTTTAATTATAATTTTATTTCAAGTTTATTTCGATTTTGCATAGAATAAATAATTAAAGAAATGGGAATTTTTCATTGAAATATATATTTTTTGCATTTGATCTATTTTTAAAACTTCCGGTGAAAAGATATTTGGCTATGAATAGATACATAGGAAAAATCGTACAGCCTACAGTTAAAAGGACTTTGTCCTTCATTAATAAAAGATTTTCAAGAAAATCTAAAAATGGCCCTTTTTATTACAAAAAGTGATAAAAAGAACCATTTTTAAATTCCCTCCATGTTAATCCTTAAAATTATGATAATTAAGTTCTTCATATATAATACATTTGTATATTGTTTGTACATAAAATAAAT
This sequence comes from Bathymodiolus brooksi, assembly GCA_963680875.1. Lineage (NCBI taxonomy): Eukaryota > Metazoa > Mollusca > Bivalvia > Mytilida > Modiolidae > Bathymodiolus > Bathymodiolus brooksi. Next base: position 21,044,094 of record OY804585.1, read on the forward strand.
TATCCTCTTTATGGACTATTCTTTAGAGAGATTTTCATCATCAATATCTCATCACATTTATGAAAATGATAATTACCAGAAACATATTTTTGTTTACTTGCCTGATTTGTACAAAACATATTTACACTTATTTTCAAAATAAACAACCAACAAACATAAAATTCATCAAATTGAAATCATCACTGGTGAAATTACAATGTTATTTATTTATCTGTAATTTTGAGTTTTTCTTTGATCTCAATGAATGATATATGTATTGTTAATATCAACTAAATGACTTTGGACCCAAATGTGATACAAAAATGTACTACTGAAAATGTCAACTTCGACCTTCAACACTGCAGTTATACTACAAATGTTTATTTATTTTTTTAATTATCATGTAATAAATCTCACTATATTTCGTGCCATTTTGTTGTCGGAGCTACTTTTAGATAGATACTCTTTAGAAAAAAAATTATATTTCTTTTATAAGACCTTTAATGGAGTGGGGCTGATGTTATATGGGATAATCAAAAACAAAATTTAATAAATAAATTAGAGAATATTCAATTAGATGCAGCAAGAATAGTAACTGGGGGGGACCAGATTAACATCACATGACAGCTTGTATGAAGAAACAAAATGGGAGAAACTAAAAGATAGAAGAAATAATCACAAGCTTGTTCTCTTTCATAAAATGAATTACAATAAAACACCCCAATATTTAGCTGAATTAATTCCAAAAACTGTAGGTACCCGACATACCCATAATACTAGACAAATAAACAATATTGTTAATATAAACTGTCGAACTAGTCTTTATTCTGAATACTTTCTGCTCTCAACTGTAAAAGCATGGAATGATTAACCACTTACCACCCGTAATTTGGAATTGCTAAATTCATTTAAATCTCTTATCAACACTAAATAATAAAGTCCCAGCCCATTATTATGTTAGATGTACAAATGTAGGTTAGGTCAGATATTACATGCGAGACTACGTATGAATTGTAGTGCCTTAAATGCACACCTCTTTATTAGAAACCTTGTTGAATCGCCAAATTGTATCTGTGGAATAACTGAAACTGTATCTCATTTCTTATTAGATTGTCCGTGTCACACGACTCTAAGACAACAACTTTTCTTCTCACTTTTGGACATTCCTGAAACAATTTCACTGAATCTACTTATTGTTGGCTCAGTTAATCTAAATGACAAAGAAAACAAGGCAGTATTTAAATCAGTCCAAACTTTGATCATAAAAAGTAAAAGATTTACACCCTGACATGCCCACATAATATTTTTCACCTTTTCAATTTTATTCAATCTCTTTGTATTATTATTATTAAGTAAATTGTGTAGCTTTCAACTACATGCTTACATACATTTTTTTTTCTCCCTCAATGTATAAATAATTCTCACAAGTTTAAAATTTAAATCAGCATGCATATATATTTGTATGTTTTTCATAGAAAACAGATTTAAAAAAAGCATTTGCTTGTTTCTGAATCCTATTGTAGAATTGCTATTGTTCTGTTTATATACACGGTATGTCAGTTATACCAATAAAATATCCTTATACCAGAGCTACTTTTCTGTATGTTTTACAGTTATGTCCCTTTAATATAAAATTAAATTTGAATTCGCATATTCCTGAGTTACTGCATTATTTGGTCATTCGTGACATATTTTTGAAAATGAACCTCGTCAATTAGTTATTGTATAACTAAACATGAATGTATACTAGTGGCATATGCATGCATGTTAGGTAAAACTTGTATTAATCAAAGTAAAACAATTACTAGTAAAAATACATTGTATCATATAATATGCATTTTAACTTATAGTAACTAGCAAATCCTTTACATTCAAATTCTATTATAACCAAAACTCCTAGTGAAATCATAATTACACTAGTAGTCTACAATTTAATGAAGTAAAAAATTATTCAATCATGTATACATAACATATTACATATTTATCATGTCTATAATCCCTGATTGTATTTTCAAATGAACACATAAGCTGAGCACCAATAACAAATACTGCTATTGTGCACCAATTAACGATAACTGCAGCCCTGCACTGAATATATTAATTATATACATGTACAATAAAATTTGGTTAAATCCTCTACATGCCTTTGGCTATCTAGCAGCAGACACAATACATGTATATTCTCATTTCATAAATTGATATGTATAAAAACACATTTTAAAACTGCATTGATCAAAGGTACAGGGGGTTTAACAGGATTATGATGTTTAACACCACTTTCGAAAGTATTTCAGTTATATCATAGACGTTCTACAGTACAGTTAAAAACATAGGGTGATAAATCACTGTGATAGATCTTGATATGAATAAACATGTATCTTTTGTTTAATATAATATATCTTCATATTTCCTTTGTGTTTCAAGCACTGTTTGTCATCATCCAAAATGCATGAGTAAGTGAATATATATAACAGCGCAAAAGATATATCATTATCACTAAGACGAGTGAAACATCTATCACTGTACTTTATCCTGCAATCAGTACATTTGCTGTACAAATATGCTATACGAATAAATTTTTGCTTTATTCGTACTAGACGAATAAACTTTTCAGCCTACGAATAAACTTTCCTGGTACCCTGTAGCTATGTACAGCGGAGAGCGCAGACAAGTATGAAACTGGTACGAATGTAACGCGGACCATGAAGAAGACACCCTTGACAACATTTATGAAAGGCGAGGAACGACGCTTGTTTCTGTCCTTTTTGTTTTCCGACTTTTTTGACATTGCAGGATAAACACAATATATGTACATTGTCGTTAAATATAAAAATCATTTGTACTCGCTGCGAAACAGGCCTGAAAAGCTCGCCGAAGGCTCGCTATTCTGCCTGTTTCTAAAGCTCGTACAAATAAATTTTATATTTACCGACAATGTACGTATATTGTATATTTATCACCCTGTATCTGTGACTGTACCAGTAACATCAAACTCCTAAATGATTAGTTTGATTTATGGTGCTTAACACCACTTTCAACAAATTTCAGATATATCGTGGCTGTCAGATTTATTGGTGGAGGAAACCAGAGTACCCAGAGAAAACCACTGATCTGTCGGAAGTCACTGATAAACTTTATCACATAATACCAAATTCTTAAATGTCACAACATTGCTAGAAAAATATAGCCAGAAAAAATATATACAGCATGACCACAATTTTCTGAAGATCCTATATACTAGTAAGTAAAACAAACAATATGACATAAAGTTGTCAAACTCTAAATAGATTTTTAATTAACCTCATTTTGTCAAAATGGAAGGGACCAGTACAGGTTAACTATGCATCCAATGGGTGTTATCCTATAGTATAAAGCTGAAGGGACCAGTACAGGTTAACTATGCATCCAATGGGTGTTATCCTATAGTATAAAGCTACTTATTATTACAATGGGACTAATGTTATTTCTGAGTTAAATCAACTTATTAATGGATAGTGGAAGATTTTACAATTCATGTTACATTTGCAAGGAAAAAGAAGGTACAGAAGGTTAACTGTACATGTAATCTCCATATCCAACCTCCTTCATCCTTAGATTAACTGGTACCAATTATAGTGCTCCAATAACGGAGCATCCTACAGTCAGTACAATGGCAGAGGAAACCAGAGTATCCTGAAAAACTACCTACAGTACAGGTAGAGTCATATTTCTATAAATGTCCCAATCGGACAGTATATCCAACTTGTCCGACACCTGTCTGAATTCAATTATCTAATCAGAACACCTATTTATTGGGGGGCAATAAAACACCAGGTATCTTGTAATCAAGTGTGTCGTTTTACAGGTAAAACTAGTCAGATAAGATGTACAGGTGAAATTACGTTTTTATATTGCCTATTATTTTTTTTCCAGGTACTGTCTCAGATTCTCCTCAGAATTAAAAAAAAAACATTTTTATTTCTTTCCTCAAAACGTTAAACATCCTTGAACGTAATCCCGGGAATGAAATCCAGAGATCGAGAAAATAGCACCAGAACGGAGAGTTCATTTGAATTGATGAATAAAATGTAAATAATAAATGATTATTCTACTTCAATTCAGTGAAATCATGGATTTTTAGCCTTGGCTGTGTATTGCATATCTATACCTAGTATTTTATAGACACGCGCACACAACGTGACCTGGCTTGTGCACAAATGAAGTTTCATAAACACTTGCATGATATGTACGTTTTAAAGCGTATTTCCAGTTCAATGTTACATTTTAGTTCAATAATATTTTTCATACGTTCAGTAATTTTTTTTTATTTTAATCTTCATAGAAAACCCTGTTAAAATCCTTTTCGTTGTAGAAGACAAGGCTACTATATAAATCCTTGTAGAAGCGTATTTTCAGTATGATGTAAGTAAATAGTATATAATAGTGATACATACTAATTAATTTGTATACAGTCATTGAAGAATTTGATTAAAAAAACGAAACAAATATTTATAAACACAAACAGATCGTTCAAAGAAGTACTACATGTCCAAGTCACTAAATATACAGATATATTTTGGAAATTAGCAGTATATAGGCTAATCCGCAGAAAGTTTAGTCTGGTAATGAAATATACATGTACTTTCACGTATATACAAATGAAAGAGTAAAGTTATTCAAGATATTAAGTCTGTTTCTACAGCATGTTACTGACAAACTTTATCACGCAAGTTTCTTTCAAGCACACCTTCCAATGGGTGGGAATCAGACTAACAACTTTCATGGTGATAGGAACTGATTTACAACCCACCTTTCCCAACGGTATCCAAAATGCATACAAAAGTAATAAAGGTAATATATACTGCTCATCAACTATTGACATTAAAATAGAATATGGCTAAATAATGAGGACTACTTTTCAATGTGTTTGGCATGTTAACAAGTGCTCAAGTTAAATATCTAGTTCTAATATTGCATTTTAACTTTCAAAAACTGAAAGTAAACATATGACAAAGCAGGACTAGAAATTAAAAAAAGGAGCAATATTTCAAATAATGTATACAATTTTATATTCAATATGTTTAAAATCATTCAGTAACCATGGTTACAATTTATAGTTTACTGTAACCCAATTACCTACCAACCAAAACCACCCCTATCCAAAAACTCTCATCTGTATAAAACAGAAAAAAAAAACATTTTTTTTTTTGCATTAAAGCAGTGTACCAGGGAGCTTTTTTCAGATAAGACCCCCAAAATACCTGTGTCTACTAACCCTAACGACTACTTTAGTGCTTACCTTTAAGTTTATATTCACATTATTGAAAAAGGACTGTAAAACAATAGTGCCAGTGATTTCTGAGAAAAGGATTGAAATATGTAAAGCTATTCATAGCAGACACAAACGACAATGATGACAACAGATGACACAAACGACAATGATGACAACAGATGTAAAGTGATGACAATATAAAATATAGACCGTCGCTCCAGATGAGCAACAAACTTGATTACTGAATGTCTTAATATTAAACCTTGTTTACAAATAAAGAAATACAGAGGAACACAATTTTACTCCACATATAACATGTATCTGCCTCAGATCCTACAGTTCAATCTACCGTGTCCACGGTTTCTTTCAATTTAACATAGCTTCCAAAGTCTTCATTTTTTAAAAAATTTATGTTAACTTTCACCTGACTGTGTTTTCTTCATCTTTTGAAACAGAAGTTTTGTTCAAAGATTCTTGAGATTCGTTTTTATTGCTGCAAGTGTTACTAAAACTGGTACCCTTGTGTAAATCTTCTGAACTTTGAATACAGTCTGTGCTGGATTTTTTGCACTGCTTTTCGGTACTCCCTAACTGTCCAGTGCTTGTACCTTTTTCAGCATTAAGGACATCATCAATGTCACTATCAGATCTTTCAGGAATCGTATGCAGCCGCAACATGCGGGATCCTCCACTGTCTTCCGATTCAAAAACATCATCTACGCCCTCAGGTAATAATCGTCGCTGAGGTTTATAAAGCCTCTTCCTGTGGTAGCGTGAGTATTTTCTCACATTTACGTCTATAACACGACAACCTCGTATGGTGGGTCTTGGTAGGAGACAATTGACATCTTCTTCATCATATGATGTATGTGGCGGTACTCTACGTTGAAATACTACATATTCATTTCCAAGTTCTGTGTCACCCCCTGAAATATCAACTAAATATATAGGTTGTTTCAATTATCAGGCCTATAAAATAACATTTAATCTAAATCTAATTAAAATCATATCTTGATATAAATACATGCACATGTAATATATAATCATATTATGATAATTATATAAATAATTAAAATAAATTTTGATTTTTAGTTATTTTAATCTACCCAATCAAAAAACGTAACATTTTCCAAATAAAAAATTTACAAAGAAGCTGGACAATGCAAATTACTAAAAATAACATGCCATACAATGTATGTATTATTCGTAAAGTGTACATGTACAGTAAGTGAGGCATATCAGAACAGGCCTTATGGTGACTATGGTCTTTAAAATCTTGAGTACAATTTGGTACTCATACTCCAAAACTGTCCAATCAGAACAAAGTATTCATTAATTCAGTGTTCTGATTGGCTGTTTTTTTGGAGTAGTAGTACAAACCTGTGCTCAAATGTTTAATGGGTTAGGGTTATGGTGTCAATGCCACTTTCAACAATATTTCAGTTATATCTTGGCTGCGAATGTTTTATGAGTGGAAGGCCTGGACTCCAATAATGAACAAATACAAGAAACTTCTTTCATTTACAATGATGCACATGTAGACATCAGGACGGATTCATTAATTTTCAAAAGGAGAGGGGAGGTAATGGTGTTTAACACCCCTTTTAACAATATTTCAGTTATATCATGGCAATTGGTGGAGGAAACCAGAGAGGGTTCCATGCAATATTTCAGCATTTATATCATTTAATATTTTTGAATAATTTAAAAATTTTAAATTGTCAGGAAAAAGTGGGGGATCGGCCACTTGACATAAACTTGTCTATCTTGACCTTCAGAACTGCCATTATTCTATATATTGACAGTCTGTTTAATTTGTGAAAGAAACCAGAGCACCCAGTGAAAACCATCAACCTGTCACAACAATCTGACAAGTTTATATCATAAAGTTGTATCAAGTACACCTCGTCACAGGTAGAAATTCAAAACTTCACAAATATTAGCAATGTTAAGTAACTGACTACATATACATGTGTCATGTAGATTGATTGAAATCCAATTACAATATGATCATGCCCACGACAGAGTACCGATTTTTACCTTGTCTATTCCGTAGATTGTCAAACTGCTTCATAGTCAATTGTCTTCTCCTCCAAATATACATGTACAATAAAATCAGTGAAGCCAACACTCCCACAAAACCTAATACACCGCTCAAAGAATAGGACAACGTCCTCCAGTTAGATATGTTAACTTTTGTATCAGGAACGTGCACGACTTCATCGCTTGTCTTTACTTTTGTCTTTTTGTCAGACGATTTTTTATCAAACCAAAAATCAATTCCCGATAACTGTGTGATGATATCTTTTTTTGAAAGTCGACTGATATTTGTAAGACTCATACAAACAGAATTGTTATACTCTGAACATTCTGAAAATATAACTTCAAATTGTCTACAGGATTTACATTTAGTACACTGAGATGTTTCAAGATTGAAAAAGTGATAGTCCTCACACACTGTACAGCCAGAATGAGGCAGGAAGAGCACTATGGTCAAAAGCACTATGGAATACATGTTCAAGTCTGAAAAAGAAATTCAAAAATTTAAATACCAGCATTTGTGCATGTTCTTTACATATAAATGAAGACAAAAGTCAAGCAATATACATTTCAATAAATAGCTGCAGGGGCGGATCCAGAGGGGGGCGCACCCGGTGCACCCCCACCCCACCCCCCCTAAAATTGGAAAAAACATGATTTTTTTGGCGTAAAATCGTGATTTTTCACACGAAATACCCCACAAATTTTCGCGCCTCCCTCCGCAATTGGAAAAAATATGATTTTTTTGCGTAAAATCATGATTTTTCACACGAAATACCCCAAGAATGTTAGCGCCTTCCTCCGCTCGGCACAATTTTTTTAAGTGCACCCCCCCTAACTTGAAAACCTGGATCCGCCCCTGTGCTGTGTAGGTAATTCATGATGAACAGCTATATGTACATACATTATATATAGGTTTCGGATTATGGTTTTTAACGCCACTTTCAACAATATTTCAGTTATATCATGGCGGTCAGTTTTATTGGTAGCGGAAACCGGAGAAAACCACCAACCTGTTGCAAGTCACTGACAAACTTTATCACATAATGTTGTATCAAGTACACCTCGCCACAACTTTAGTGGTGATAGGCACTGATTGCACAGGTAGTTGTAAATCAAACTACCATCGATACGATCACAGTCATATATACCATATATATATGCAAGACTCAAATCCATGTACAGCCTCAGATCTGTGTCCTCTCCTCAAATCTGTGTCTTCCAACAAATCCATGTCCTATAAAATTACTGTACCCCCAAAGCCATGTCCTTTTACCGTGCAGATCTGTGTCCTTTGGAATTGCTTCTCACTCAAATCTGTATCCTGCCAAATCGATTTTCCCTCAGATCTGTGTCCTTCACTTTGGCAGAAGAATGATGTCATAATAATTGACAGTTGATAACGTCATTTGAGGCTGGCATTTGGAAAGATGGCGGAACCGGACAGTATACAAGATACCAGATACAAGATATCAGTTGATATCAAATGGGAATTAATCAGTGGGTATCCCAGATGTGAATCTTGCCGTTAATTGCAATAAGTTTTTTCCTCTCTGTCCAAAATGTGGAGGACACAGATCTGTGGGGATATTTCTTTTGACATATTATCTTGATCTGTGTATTATGTCAGAGGACACAGATCTGAGGGAACATATATTTTGGAGGAAACAGATCTGAGGAGATATGTTTTTGAAAGGACATAGATCTGGGTGTGACATCAGAGGACACAGATTTGAGGAGACAAGGCTTTGGAAGGACATGGATCTGAGTGTGACGTAATGATTGGACAAGGATCTGAAGCCGTACATGGATCCGAGTCTTACATATATACAGTAGAACCTGTCTAATTCGACACACCAATGCAAGGGACCAGGTAATTGTGTCGGAATACTGAATTTAGGGTTTATTTTAGTTAACAGAAATACTTTGGGACTATAAATTATTGTCGGATGTCACAGGATGTCGGAAAACTCAGGTGTCAGATTGCACAAGTTCCACTGTATATATATTTAAATGCATATTTTCTTTAAAAATCATAAAAACAAAAGTTAAACTTGACAAGATAATGGATTTGGTATGTTGACTTGTAGCTTTAGAAATTATCTTAAAACGTTTCAAGGGGACTATAGAGTGGTCGTGATTGTATGGTAGTTGGTTTTACAACTACCTCTGAAATCAGTGACTATCACCACTAACATCGTGAGTTTGAATCCCGCTCAGGTGAGGTGTACTCGATACAACATTAAGTGATAAGTGTCAGTGACTTGATATTATAGTATTCATAGAAAAAATGGTACAAGTATCAAAATGTGTAAAATACGTCAAAATTAGGTGATTCTGCGTAGAGAAGGTTAGAATAGAGGCACTGAAAGGGAAAATATTTAATTTTAATGAAAATAAGTGTGCCCAAGTGCCCAAGTGCCTGTGTTACAATGTTATGACGTTATGACTAGCTATATATCGCTCCATTCTCTGGTAACACTTGCTCTTAATAATACATTCAGTGACTTTTCTTCAACAACGCTATCTGAAAACACATTAGTTGTCATTACCGACATTAAAGTAATAATTTTTTGATTAGATTAACGAAAATTTGAAATATCTTTTAAACTGTAGATTTTAAAGTAGAAGTGTAAACGAGAGTTGTGTAGAGAATCAAGGGTGCTAATTTAATTTGGAAGTTTGCAGACTAGAAAGTGAACGGATTTGGCCCTGCTCATATAGAAAAATTGCATTTTAAAGGAATTTTTGGGTGTATATTTAGACAAAGTTTGATGAAATACGGAGGGAATAAGTCTATAAAAGAGAACAGCCTGCGGCTGTGGGTTTTAATCCCTGAGGACAATAGACACTCGACGGTCACCCGAAAGATTCCATTTTTCTCCGTAGAGCCCATCACCATCTCCTACACGCACTATTGAGTTCATTGATTTTTACCTGTAAAAAATAATTGGACTGGGACATTTTTCGTTATTTTTATTTTTTCACTAAATATATAGCACTTCTGTCTCTAATAGTGAACAAAAATGACGTCTTCATATATATATAATATGAAGAATATATCATTGTCATTTTGTTCGATTCTGTATGACATTTTGAATTTATATACATGTAAGAAAACGGACCAAAAATGAATTTTGAAATTGTGCAACTTCCAAATTAAGAAAAATGCTCGTAAAATTAGTACATTTTTATATTATAGAACCTCAGAGACCAATTGGAGGGTTGATTTTTTTGTCATTTTGTGAGCTATTTTTTACCAAACTTGCAACTTAACATTGGTAAAAAATACCTAAAAACTGCAATAATTATTGATGAATCATTGATACATGCAATTGTTTCACGTAACTATTCTACTAAACCAAGTTATATCTTTCAACTCAAACGTGAGCTAAAAGTTTGGAAATATATATTTAACCTATTCCACTTCAAAGTGCTTATCCAAAACAGGAATCCGAAGTTTCGATCTTTGTCTTTGCTTGTTTTGACTTTTCATGAATATAAGGCCCGTTTTGTGTTTGGTCTTCGGTTGGATTATAAACTGTCCCTGTTTATCTTTTTTTGGTTTTGCTTCAAGTTGTTTTGTGTATTATTTATGTGTTATAATCAATATATAAGTTAATAAATTAATCTGACCCCAGATAGTTTCAACAGTTACAACTGTTCTTAAACTTTAATGAATTGGCAGACACATGTTCCAAATATTTTCGGCATTGACTTAAACATGACATTTATTCGATTTTTACATTTTTTCTCTGTCTATTATACTTTAACCTGTTTCGTCATCCGAGTCATCATCACAAAAATCAATGATAATAGGTTCTATGACACTTCTATCTATACAGTTTTCTTTGCAGTATTCTTTTTCAATTTTGACCACATGTTCTTCTGCTTTTGTCCACACATCTTTTGTAATTTTTCCGAAAGAAGCATACATGAGTTCTTTAACATCTTTTAATCGGAAGGTGGTATTGTTTTTAGCCACGAAACCTTTGACTTGCACCCATATTAATTCTATCGGGTTAAGTTCACAGTGTCGAACAGGGGTTCTTCTTACTTCGTGTAGGTGTAAATTAGCAATTTTATCTGTTTTATAAACTACTGGGGGGTTTTTTTTGTTTTATTTTTTCATATAATACTTTTTTGGTATCAGTAGCAGAAAAAGGAATGTTGTGTTGTGCAAGATAGTTTTGGAGAACAGCTTTTTTCTGACTAAATTTGGGCACACCGTATCTTCTGTTTTAACATTGTGATAACTTGCATTATCTAACACAACCAAGCTAGGATTTTTCAGAGCAGGCATTAATTGATTTTCAAACCACTCAAGAAAGACAAAACTATTCATCTCCTGGTGATAGTCACCATCCTTTGATTTGGCCAGAAACACTAAATCGCAGCCGTCAATCAAACCCTCACTTCGCGTACCTGCATGCAAAACAATCAAACGTTTGCCTTTGACAGAGGGTATTTTTGGGGCATCAGACCCATCATTCGGAAGCCACATATAATCTGTGCAGTGATTTTGGTTAACCCATGTTTCATCCAGGTACACGATATCATACCCTGCTTCCCTAAAAGATTTGATCTTTCTCAGATAATTACACCTATAATTGATAATAGACACTTGGTCATACAGAATTCTTCGATTATCACCTAATTTTTTATAAGTATATCCAAGATCAATGAGAGTTAGAGTAAGATTAGACTTTGATATTTTAATAGAATCTTTTATTTCCTTATGTATTATTGAGACGGTCGGAGCAATTTTCCATGAATATAAACCGTGGATTGTTCTTTTAATAACACAATGATCAGTCGTCCAAAATTTTAGCTCTTTCTTTGGGTCTATTTGACTTACAAGGCCTCTTATCATTCATAATAAGGTGCACTGAAGTGCAAGACACACCCAAAGCTTTAGATGTCCTTTGATATACCCTATCAAATGAGACAATTGGCTTCTTCGTTGCCTTTTCCTTACGTACTAAAAAAGGCAAACAACTTTTGGCATAGACTTTTTACCCATTTTACAAAAAATGCAAAATATAACAATAATTTTTGAGAGAAATGCTTGTCAGTTTCGTCTAAAGTACATGTGGCCGAGAGAAAGATTGTACAGGTAAGATACCTGACGTACGGATGGCTCTTCTATAAAGTACATCTACCCCCACGGTCCCACCCGAAAAATGACAACAAAATAGGACCAAAATGGAAAATTTCATCGGAGTGCAGCCTCAGCCAAAACAATAAGAAGCATTACAATAACATTTTTAGTTAGCACTCCTAATTCTAAATAAAACTCTCGTTTATTTTGCTGTTCAAAAATCTATAGTTTAAAAGATATTTGGATTTTTCGTTATTCTAATCAAAAAATTATTACTAATAGTATTACTAGCGATATCAGATGATCCGCCATTTTGAAGGTTGCTATCTGTCACAATGAAAATAGGTCATCTTTCATTTCATCTAAAAAAGTGACAATAAATAATTTTAAAGTAGCAAAAGAACACGAATGCATTGATTTTACCGCAAGTTTTCTTATTGATATATTTCTCACTCTTCTATTCCTGATAATGTTGTCAAAAATATCTCGGAAGGTGACCAAATTTTTTCTTTCCGGTCAAAAGTGGTACCGCCATTTTGAATTATCAAGTAAGGTGTCACATGCTAAATCAATTGATATTCATGTTTTGATGACGTTATGCACATATTTGCGTATTTTATTTTAAAATTGAAGCATGGCTTCACAATTTGGTACGAAACTTGTTGGGGTTGATATTTTCAATCAAAACTTCTTATTTAGCAGAGATCGGTCAACTTTGACATTATTTTCACGAAAGCTGACACGACTTCGAAGTTTTCCGTTGGTAGTTAATGGAAGAATAGTATTTAATAAGAGGAAATTCGACTATAAACAAGTTAAATACCCTAGCGCAAAGTAGCGCAAACAATTTCTCTGAGCCCACCTCCTCTCACTTGGGCATAATTTACACAAAAGTTACTTCCCCTTGTAACTTCCGGTTCGCTGCTGCATTTCATACTCCAGAGAAAACTCATTTACTAACCCTTTCCCATGAATAATTATTGACATTTTGTATTTGAAGTTTATGAATTAAGATCATATAATTGAATATAAATATTTTTTTTGATCATTTTAGTTATTTAGCAGGATGCGAGAGGTGACTGCTTGGCTCATTCACCTAGACATATGTTTTTAATACGCTAAATTTTGGTCGCAGCTATCTCAAGTTCTACTTGTCGGAATGCTTTAATATTTGGTATGCAGCTTCAACATGCTGAGTTGTACATGGTTACCTCTTTTCAGGTCTAATGAACTTCTACTTCCTGTTTACCGGGACTTAGAATATCTATAAGTTGCGGGCAAACGTGTCCTAGCTACAGTACAGAAAGGGACATGCCGTGATCAATCACTGTGATAGTGGTCATGTTTAGAAGAGTGATGGGGATTAAAAATTTTAATTCATGTCGGTGATCAGGGGGCAATAAAACACCAGGTGTTAATCTTGTAATCAAGTGTGTCGTTTTACAGGTAAACTAGTCAGATAAGATGTACAGGTGAAATTACGTTTTTAAATCGCCTATTTTTTTTTTCAGGTACTGTCTCCGATTCCCCTCAGAATTAAAAAAAAACATTTTTATTTCTTTCCTCAAAACGTAAAACATCCTTGAACGTAATCCCGGGAATGAAATCCTGAGATCGAGAAAATAGCACGAGAACGGAGAGTTCATTTGAATTGATGAATAAAATGTAAATAATAAATGATTATTCAACTTCAATTCAGTGAAATCATGGGTTGTGCAAATATGTTTCAAATTTTTTTAACCTTGGCTGTGTATTGCGTATTTACACCTAGTATTTTATTGACACGTGTACACGTAGTTCTAATAATAAAACCCTAAATGCTCGCTTACTTGCAAGGGTTATAACGGGATGCCATTACACGTAATGGAGCAGCCGCCAAGATTTTTTGCGCTCGCTTACAGAGCTTCTGACGCCTGCATTTATCAATAATAAGACATAACCTTTCCTTTTGTCCATTATTATAACAAGTTTTTATCACCTACCAGTATTTTAGAATGTAATTCCCACAAAATAAAAATCTTCTCTTTGAAAATTTTGAATTTCGTCATTTCCGGCCTCACTATTTGGATGTCGATACCATATTTGGCGATTTAGGCGTGAATGTTTACCAATCGTAACTACTCGGCCATTCTCGCTACCCTGCAAATAACAGGGTAGCGAGCATGGCCGAGTAGTTACGATTGGAATATTTACATCAGTTTGTAATAAGAAATACCATATTTAGAAAAGCTCCATCTTCCGTAGTTTCCGGTTATGGAAAACGATCGATAAATTTGAACAAGGTTGTTGCTAACTTTGAAAAGCATATATTTCTCAGCCAAACCGATTTAACAAGGACTGGGATCATCAGTAATTGTTATAATGAAATGTTTGAAGCGTAAATAGTGAGTTTTTATGTTTCAACTGCAACTTTTTTTTGCTCCATTGTGACGAATGGGACCGCGTTGTAGCTCTGCCGAGACACAAGTTTGTCACAGGAGCTACATTATTGCAGCTAGTGTACACGTGACCTGGCTTGTGCACAAATGAAGTTGCATAAACACATGCGCGATATGCGTGATTTGTTACGTTTTAAAGCGTATTTCCAGTTCAACATTACATTTTAGTTCACTAATATTTTACGTTTTAAAGCGTATTTCCAGTTCAATATTACATTTTAGTTCACTAATATTTTTTATACGTTCAGTAATTTTTTTTATTTTAATCTTAGTAGAAAACCCAGTTAAAACCCTTTTCGTTGTAGAAATACGTACTAAATAATTTTCATACCTGTATACGGTCATTGAATAATTTGATTAAAAATTAACGAAACAAATATTTATAAACAGATCGTTCAAAGAAGTACTACATGTCCAAAAGTCACTAAATTTACGGATATATTTTGGAAATTAGCGACTAATCTGCAGAAAGTTTAGAAACGTGAAAGGAAATAAGGAATTAACCTTTATCATGATTTTACCCCTACAAATGTTTGACATTACACAGTATCTGACCAAAATCAAATGTCACCAGTTTATTTATTTATTCAAATTCAAATCTTAATTGGCTTTCAACCCAATAGATTTATGACAAAATACAGTAAAAAAAACTCAAAGTTTATGGAACAAATTAAAAGCATGCTCATAGTTTTCCGCTTTTTGTTCATTTTGTAGCCATTAGGCTACGTAAATTTGGATTGTTATAGGTTTTTGTTTGCAATTTTAAAGAAAATTATTTTCATCTATAACGAAATTACGTAACAAGCCATGTGTGTAAAACAGTTTACTTGAATTGTTAATTTTTTTTCAATACGAGAGGTAAAAGTCCAAAACACAAAATAAACCAATAATCAATTTTAAGTCTGCTCTTTACCAACTAAACACTAAAAACCCGCGCTTGCAAAGTCCGTGCTTCAAAAACCTGCGACTGCGGTTTAACTTATAAACAAAAAATACATTGATGAAGTAGCCTGTATTTACGAATATTTCAATACATACTGAATACAACCCAACAGTAGAAAAAAAATGAGAAATTAAAATTAAACAAGATAAAGTTCAGTTGCGGTTTCAACAAAATTCTTAATATAGAACTCGAGGTCATAAAGTAGAACTTTCTAAAACAAACGAAAACAAGACAGACATTCTTTGGCAATGAAAAGCAACAAACAGTCAAATATTAACAGCAAGAGGATACAAAATTAATTGTCAAAAATACATCCTTCAGTAGCAATAATTACGGCTTACGATATTAAAAGTCAACAGGTAGAACAGGTAACGCTAATCTCTTAATTGGCAGTAAAATATCAATCGGCGCACAGGTGACCGAGAGCCATAAAATTTAATCCCCACCACCTTGTTTTATGGTCCTTTTTAGGTCTATCAGTGGGTTTATGTCCGTGATGATATGTCTAAAGGATTAAAAATTATGTCTTTCGGAGTGATCAATCACGGTATGTCGCTTTCTGTACTGTATAGGCCAAAAAAAATGTGTGTTTAGAGTTTCCCTACCTACCCTATATTTTTATGCCTAACCTACCATTTTTATGGTTATGTTGGCTCAAGTACCGTTAAACTTGGTGATGATGATGTTAATAAACAAATATTATTGAATATCACATCAACCTTGTCTGATAAAGATGTGACATAGGTCAAATTCAATGAACTTTTAGAGGAATATAGAACCCAAATACTTCAAGAAAAACTTGGAAATGCATGGAATGATACGAGTGAACTAGAGCAGTTGTCGATTTCAAAATTGAACTATTTGTTTGTGGATTACATGTTCAGTTTAGTACATGCAGTAGAAGCTGCCATCGTCTTGCTTAATTGAGTTTGAAAAAGGTGCCTTTGAATCAATACCACCTATTCATGAACCTACTTTCAGGAAAATGAGTGAATAAGGAAATAACTGTGTAAACTGACTTTCTTGCATGTGAGTTTCATAAACATATATGATCTTCATTGCCAGAACTCAATAAAAATTAAATAGCGTTCAAGTGAATCTAGTGGCGTCAGTGAATAAGTGTCAGATTGACAGAATAAAAGTAGATCAGCCGAGAACGTTTTCCAAGATATCAATATGAAACTTGTTGCATTGTGTTTGTCTTGAAAAGAGCTTTAATTTGATATATATAACGTGGGTATTGACGAAATTTTCCAATTTGGGTTGATATCGCTAGTAGTAGTAGTAGTATTACTGTACACGAGCGCGAGCACGACGAGGATTTTTGCACAGACAATGCAGATATCCTGATGAAGAGGATATAAACTCAAACATGGTATACATATGTAAAATTTGACGTACTTTTGAACCAAATATGTAAAATTTGTTATGATTTATCAAGAGTAAGGTGTTGAATATCACCATATAATGGGAATGAAGTCATCTTTCATCAAATTTAGAGAGTATCTGGTACCCTATGCTTAGTAAGAATAGATGGCTATACGAAAATAAGGATGTCTGTACCAGTCAATATAGACCACGTGATTAGAATATAAACGCCTGCATATATGACGGTGTCGTATAATTTTTAGCTACCCATGAAAATTAGCTACCTCAAACTTCCGGTAGCTAATTTTCATACGGCGGAGCATAATAATTAGCTACCTATGAAAATTAGCTACTTGTAGCATAAACTTATAGGATTTGTCTCCCTTAATATGAAACAGGCACTGCCTGGAAAGCTCGCGAAGCTAATCACTAATTAGATATCCTTAGTCTTGGATGAGCAAACATATGCAAAACGTTATGCTTGTGTACATATAATTATTTACCCACTTTGCCTGAAAATAGAAATTTGGTTTACTAGTGACCACCAGTAGACATAATAGAGTATGTAAATGTTGCACATAGCATAGGGTCTGAGACACTATTCAAGATCACAGGTACTTGTGGACAGGACCCTATGGTGCTTCTGATTGCTCATCCCTCCTTTTTTTTTAACATCAATTTTTTTTCATGTACACAACATTTTGCAACTTTCTATGTATCACTGTATGACATATATACAACAACAAAAAACAATCAAATAGCAGTTTCTATCCATACTGGGTTTCTGACAGATTTCCAGTCAAATCGGCCCCAAGTCATATCGGCCCCAAGTCAAATCGGCCCCAAAAAATAAAAATAAAAAAGAATTATGTAATATAAATTAATATTTTTGGTTAAGAGATGTAAAATTTAAATTTTATTGATGAGTGGATTCTTTTGTTATAATAATCCGATATTACAATTAAAGGCAGTATACGCAGTCAATGGAATAGGGTCAATCACACAAAAAACTAACCCCATCTATAGATTAGATTACATCAAATCGAAACAGTCTCTGGATTAAAAGGGTATTAAAAGTACCGTCACGCGTAAAATGTGCTGAAATAGAAATAAACCCTTTTATATTTACAAGGGGCTAATTCAATGACAGACGGCAATATCCTGCGTCCTCCCCATGACCAATGTACATGCATGAGAGCAATGCCATCCATGTACAGAGGTCATCAAGGGCCGGTGCCTAAAGGACATTTAGACTGGAAATAATTAAACAAAATGAAATTAAAGTCCTCCTCATGGCCAATGTACATGGAGGAAATTTGCATCATATATATGCAGACACTGAAATTTTATCGGCAAGATTATTGATTATTTTAAGCATGGCGAGATATAGTCAGACGTTTATATTTAGTTTATTTTCGTATCAATGGTAAACATTTACTGGTACAAAACACAACTGTACTTAATAGACAGTTTTAATTCTTCAATAATTAAAACGTATTGGATGTATTTAAATATTTTGCTGAATAGTGTCCAAACTATTTAAGAAATATTTAACTTTGCATGTTGACAATAGTAAACAACAAAATTGGCGGACATGTGATTTCCCGGTGTGAAAAAAAGGAGTGAAACAATAAAAAAAAACCATAATAATACAATGATTTGACTGGGGCCGATTTGACTTGGGACCGATTTGGTTTGGGGTCGATTTGACCTGCTACCTTCTGACATATGCATAAGGTTTTGAAAGTGTTTTTTCTTTGAGACATTTTGGGCAATTGTGTATTTTATCAATACCTGATGCAATTAAGCGAATATAAATATAAGCCTGAGTTTGCAATAGGAATAATCCAGAGCAGACGATCGGGTTGCGCAATCGTGTTATTTTTAGAGACTCGTTACTTTCCGTGTAGGATTCGATAATTATCGGTTACCAATTTCACGTTACCGCCGCCATTATGGTTCAAAGGTCAATCGGAGTAAAAAAACGTAAACAAGACGTCATTGCATAGGTAAACACGGTGTCGCAGTTTATTCATCGTGGCAGTAATGCACATATCGTCACGGTCGTAAGGAAGTTTTCGTGAATTTGTTGGTTAGGAAAATAATTTATGACTACATGTATCCCGTAGAACTTGAAAATAATGAGAGATCGTGTGAATATTCAGCTATAGTAGAATACATGTAGTAGTTCCAACTTCCAAGGATATTGTGACACAACCTCGCAAATAGTACTGTTTACAAAATATCCTAGACCTGCAAGAATAAATAAAATATATCATCCTAGCGGGTACTTATCGATTAACTTGAAGAAATACAGATTGTGTATTTCCAATGGAGAGACAAAATGAAAAACTGCATGTACATAAGCAGAAAAAGAGTTACTGATTGACAAAGAGAGACATATGGATCTCAGGGGCGGATCCAGGGGGGGGGGGAGGGGGGGCGCCCCCCTAAAATTGGGCTCGGCGCATTTTTTTTAAGTGCGCCCATCCCCCCCCCCCTTATTTGATATCCTGGATCTGTACACAATAAACAATAGATATTAGTGGTGTTCATAGTTGAAAAACAAAATGCTACCTGTATGGCTGTATAGCATGTGATTAAGTTACAAACTATCTTTTTTCAATTTACCATCGCGATGAATCATTTTTACAGCTATTAAAAAATAGATTGGTGGACTATATATGGTAGAATTTAATATTTATGTGATGTTCAAACTATGCAAATTATTCGTTAACTTAATAAGATCATATATGATAATTATTAATAACACTTTTATTATTGCTAACCGTGTTACCCTCTTGAAATAAAGAAATTAACTCATTTATTAATTATTGACACTATCTTCTGAATTCAAGAAATAAATAAAATTATGTTCCATATATATTTAATAATGAAAGTTGGGAACTTTATTTATTACAATATTAAAGAACTGGTAGCTATTAGATTAATTTCAATTCGAAACTGAAACTATTTGCACACTCTTGATGACAATTTCTTATTTGGATTTTGTTAAAATAGAACCCTAAATCATAAATTTCCAACAGAATGTGGAAGATGGCAAAATATGTGTACAGAACATGGTTTGACCCGATCGGGACTCGAACCCACGATCTACCGCATTCGAGGCGAGCACGCTAACGATTACACTACCGATGAGAGTCTTTGGTGAGCATTTCTGGTCTGTTTCTCAGCGAATACATATATTTCACTTTGTTGTCGACTGTCCCTTATATGAGAATATTAGAGTAAAATTTTTTGATAAAGTTATTGACTTATGTCCAAATTTTAGATACATGGACACATCATCAAAATTTGTCTGGCTATTTACTAATGAACATGAACAAGTTTTGAAAAAATTAGGTAGTTTGTTAACGGATCGGGACGAAATGAGCATTCTTTATAGAGGGCCTTCCATAGATGCTACCTACCACGTTTCGGTTCATTTGGCCAAGCGGTTTCGGAGTAGAAGATTTTTAGGGAATCTACCAATCAGCAACACGAATTGCCTGTGCTGGCCATGTTTGTTAACGGATCCCAAATGAGCAATCTTTATAGAGGGCCTTCCATAGATGCTACCTACCACGTTTCGGTTCATTTGGCCAAACAGTTTCAGAGTAGAAGATGTTTTAGGAATCGACCAATCAGCAACAAGAATTGTCTGTGCCGACCATGTTTGCTAAGGGATCAGGACTAAATGAGCAATCTTTACAGAGAGCCTTCCATAGATGCTTCCTACCAAATTAGGTTCATTTGGTCAAGCGGTTTCAGAGGTGAAGATTTTTTAGAAATCAACCAATCAGCAATAAGAATTGCCTATGGTGGCCATGTTTGTTAATGGATCATGACGAAATGAAAAATCTTTATAGAGAACCTTGCATAGATGCTTCCTACTAAGCTTCAGTTCATTGAGCTAAGGGGTTTCAGAGCAGAAGATTAAAATGTGAAAAGTTTACAGACGGACGACGGATCAAATGATCGCAATAGCTCACGTTCCCTTTGACAACGTCTGCCCAAAAGCTTTGATGAATACCAGAGTACAACACAAATTCTAACACGACGTCCTTCTTACGCTTTGTAGACAAACGAGCGATTTATCGATGGTATAATCTCGTTCACACATGTGCCGGTGAATGTGACTGACTTTTCCATTCGCAGCATAAATGGTGTGTGACACTTTCCGCAAACGTAAATATAAATTACCGTCTTCCAATCAAAGTATACTACCGTATTTGTAATCTTAGACATATCAGAATCGAAATAAATCATGGAAGCATGAATGTGTTTTGAGTTTTAACATGGGTTGGCGGATATTAGTAAATTTTATCCCTCTGGCTCGGGATAAAATACTAATATCCAACAATCCATGTTAAAACTCAAAACACATTCTGGCTTCCATGTATTATTTCTTAATTAGCGGGTCATTTTAACTGAGCCTGAATTACTCACCTGGTCACTTATACAGTTTATGTTCAATAAATTATAGATTTTGTTAAAAAAATATTTTATAAATTTCGAATTTAACAAATAAATATATGATTTTTGATTCTGTCACATCTCTCCAACAGTAAAAGTTACAACAAATCAGCGGGGGAACCTCCAATGTAACGAAGGAATGCGAGGTAGCTAATTTTCATGGGCAAACTTCTGTTGCTTATGCTTATGTTTGAATGGTGCCAGGTAGTTTATTTTCATGGATAACACTTTGACACCTGTGTCATACATTGAACAGATGTAAGGTAGCTTATTTTCATGGAAAACATCATGACTCCTATCCAATGTAACGAAGGAATGCGGGGTAGCTAATTTTCATGGGCAAACTTCTGATGTTTATGCTTATGTTTGATTGGTGCCAGGTAGTTTATTTTCATGGATAACACTTTGACACCTGTGTCATACATTGAACAGATGTAAGGTAGCATATTTTCATGGAACACGTCATGACTCCTATTCCATGCAATGAAGAAAGGTCGAGTAGCTAATTTTCATGGACAAGCTTCAGATGCTTATGCTCATGTTTGAACGATGCAAGGTAGTTTATTTTCATGGATAACACTTTGAAACCTATGTCATACACTGGACAGATGCAAGGTAGCTTATATCCATGGAAAACTTCATGACTTCTATCCCATGTAATGAAGAAATTATGCTGACTAGTCTTTGCCTTTATTCTTTTACGCCATGTGCCAATATAAATTGTACAGTTTTTGGTTTGATCAGATCATTGATCGAAACCACGATCTACCGCACATGATGCGAGTACTCGTAACTATTTCACCACAGGAGCGTTATTGCTTGTTATAACTTTAGCGTCTTATTTCTTTGGAATAGATATAGTATAAACATATTTTATTAATTAATTCAATATTACACATTATGATAATACACATATAAATGGAATAGATATACACATTTTTGTATATATGCAAAGCAGAAAATGCATTATGTACAGATAAATAATATGGTGATTGATATATAGAAACTTGTTCATGTCACTATAAATATATAATTTTTTAAATATATTATTAGACTTGAATTTATTTATATTATATATATATATATACAACCCTGCGGGAACCCCGGTGTATAGAAATGGGACCGAGAGCTTCTTCGGCTTGAAGGGGCGTCCGTCGGTTGTGCGGGATGTATAAATTCACAACCAACCCGTCCTTCGGACGAGACGTAAATAATACCGAGGTCCCGTGTTGAGAGATTGTCATCCTCTTCGCACGTTAAAGAACCCAGTGTACTGTAACAGCTCATTATGAGCATATGAGACCTGTTGCACTGGCAAAATTATCCGTCCCTACCCATACACCTTTCCTTGTTTCGAGTCCTGTGGCGTTTAATTTTTTTTAATGTTCTCGTCCTGAATATAGCTGAAAAAATGCTCGCTGGACGTTAAACACCAACTAATCAATCAATCAATCAATCAATCAATCATATATTTTATATCGAAATAACTTATTTTCATCCAGATTTTGCTCCATGTAAACAAGGATTTATATATATATATAGTCGAGGGAAGAACAACAATTTGACAGCTCAAAAATCTAATTTTAATACTGTTTGGTTTAATTTTCAGACGTATATATATATATATAAATCATTGGTGTAAATGAATGAATAGGAGTTTGCTATCCATTTCTGGGATAAATCTATTTAATTAAATAGATTTCCTCGCCTACATCCACCCCCCTTTTTTCGTTCAAAAATACTAATTACCAAGAATCTATCAAAACATGGTAAAAGGGGAATAACTGGCATAGTACTTTTAATGTATTATTAAGGTAGCTAATTTTCATGGCTATCATTTGGAACACATTAGTGGTTTACGAAAATCTAGTTTCGAACGTCAAAAAGTAGCTAATAATTATGGTAGCTAATAATTACATACGAAGTCGAGGCCCATATTGGCCCGGGCAATATGGGCCTCGATATGGAAATGATCTTGTAGTAATCCAATAACCGGTTATTTTCCCGGGGTGTGAAAATATGGACAGTTTACTTCCGGTCATATTGATCATACAAAAATGCCTTTATTTGAACTAAGTATGTAATAAAAAACCATATTGCACTCTCGTGCCACGTAATTTCATTCATTGATTTTGCACGAGAGTGCAATATGATTTTTTATTGCACAAAAATTGTTTTTTGCTAATCAATATGTTAGAAAATGGAATGTCACGTGTATTACTTCTGGCCAATAGAAAAACAATAAAATAGAGTCTTATGTAATAAATCAATTTTAAATTATTGTTTATATCAAATATGTTTCACCAGCAAATATGTTTCTTCTTTTTCTTCTTCTTTCATGTCATGCTGTGGAAAGAGAGGTTTGATAATACCAAAGGAGTAACATAATCAGAAGCCGTAAATGGAAGGACAGATAACACAATGGTCAAAAGAAAAAGGACAAACAACAATCTACAAAATATACACATAAAACTAAATACCCCAACATATGAGTAGCACGGCTGCAGTGATGACTTGTTTTAAGAAACTAAAGGACATGTTTACCATTCGTGAGTACGTTGGTTCATTCCAGGTTTTTGGTGGGTTTCTTAAATTAATTGTTGCTTTTTTTTTTTTCTGTGTTGTGTTTTCAGTTTTGTTAGTCTTTGTTCTTGTTCATGTGCCCAATGTTGCATGTGTTTCTATGTGTATTGCCCCTTCGGGTTTCTTTAACGTTTATTTACAGCTGAAATATCGTTGAAAGTGGCATTAAAATATAAACAAACGAAACAAGTGAAGTGAGCCAAATGATTGCGATCCGAAGAAATGTTTGAAGATACCAAGCGGGTAACCAGAAGCCGTAAATTGAAGAAGGACGGACAACACAATGACCAAAAAAAGACAAAAGGACAAACAATTATCTACAAAACATTACACAGATCGAGCAATACTTCGGAACCCAACTAAAAACCGGGGGTGATCTCAGGTGCCCCGGAAGGATAGGCAGTTCCTGCCCTACATGTTGCACCCGTCGTGATACTCCTGTTACAAGCCCGAAAATAAGCCGACCGCATTGCGATTGTGAAGTAATAATGTCTTTATCCAAGTTAATTTTATAAGTTTTTATCACTTTAATATGACATCAATCTACTTTGCTTTTTGGTAAAACAACCAGTTTTTATTATTAAGAAGTACCATTGTTATAGTTATTGTAAGACTACCACAGTGATCGAATTCAGAATATTCCACACTCGAGGTAAATCTTCAAACAATTACAACACTAAGGCGGTATAAAAATGTTTACCATATAAATTTAATATACAATTCGCATTAGACTGACGAACAGCTAAAAGATCACAATTTTTAAAGATCAAAACTCCTACGAAATACACACTACCTCCTCAACAATGATATCCAAGGTGTTGGCGGATTTGTTGATCTTTTTTTTGTCCGCCAGCCTCTAACAGAAATACGACAAACGTCGACTTTAAACATGTTCAGCTAGTTTTCTGTTTCAATTGTCATTTGTCGAGAACCGTTGCAAAACATTGCTCATACAGTAAGCGCCAGTACATCCCAAGGATCACAGCGACATCACCAACCAGCAGTCCAACCAACGAAGCTCAACTTATTCGGTAATAGCTTGACCAAGAATAAATTTTAGTATCTAAGCAGTTTAAAATATATGTATTTACAAGCAGGATTCATAGTTATGTTTATATGCTATATCGCTGTGGTGGTTTATGGTGCTTAACGCCACTTTCACCAATATTTCAGCTATATCATGGCGGTCAGTTTTATTGATGGAGTAAACCGGTATGCCCGGAGAAACTGACCACAAACCTGTCGTAAGTCACCGGCATACTGACAAACTTTATCACATAATGTTGTATCGAGTACACCTCGCCATGAACGGGATTCGAACTCACAACATTAGTTATTTGATAGAAAATGTAAAGTATAATGCTTTGTGTAAAGTTGAACCATGTTAGTTAATGTTCTGTATATTATGATATCAGAACTTATTCTAAACCATCCAAAAAACTTTTCCCGAAATTTTTGTAAACCAGCTGAACTCTGCGAGGATTTTGTGAGCCTCTTGTATAGTTTTAATAGATTTTCATCAAGAACGAAGTGAAAGCATTTATCTTTTTATTTACTTTTTAGTATGTCAATTATGTACTGCGATAACCCCGTCACAAAAATAACGAATGCAAACAATGATCAAGCATATAATATATATATATCCGGATGTGTTATGTAATCTGCAAATTTAATAAACAAAATTACATCGACTCCCACGTGTTCCACTTAAACCGTTTACACTGCATGGTACCCACTTAAACGAATTCCTAATTTAACAATACAAAACTATGTATCTAGAATGTCAAAAGCTTCTTGCAATTAATATGTCGACTTTAAAGGCTTTATACAAACACATAGTCTTTCTACTAGGCAAAGATTACATAACATCTGGAAAAAAAAACTATTTTTGTATATTATATAACCGTATATTGTCATATACTCGAGACTGTTGGGTGGGTTGCTGGTTTGCAATATCGAAATACGGTTTTGTAAAAACAATAGCTATTTTGTCCTTCGGATAAATATAATTGAATAGCTATTTTAAGAGACACAAAGCATAGTAACAAAGGAGAAGCAAATGTACGATCTAGATTGATTGATTGATTGATTGATTGATTGATTGATTGATATACCATATTGTGGGTAGCGTTTTTGGACCCGTCAGATTCCTACTTCCTGTTTGCCGACTTAGTTCCAGTGGTTTTTATACACATTGAACAAATATGCACATTTTTCGTCACATTTTTCTCAGCAACTAATGATTGCAGAAATCTGATATTTGGTCACAAGCTTCATATAGGTACCCCGTATCGTGGGAAGCGTTTTTGGACCCATCAGATTCCTACTTCCTGTTTGTCGATTTTGTTGATTTTTATACACATTTAACATACATTTATATATGCACATTTTTCGTCGCATTTTTCTAAGCAACTATTGTGATATTTGGTCACAAGCTTCATATAGGTATGCCATATTGTGGGAAGCGTTTTTGGACCCGTCAGATTCCTACTTCCTGTTTGCCGACTTAGTTGGTTTTTATACACATTGAACATATATGCACATTTTTCGTCACATCTTTCTCAGCAACTATTGATGGCAGAGATCTGATATTTGGTCACAAGCTTCATATAGGTACCCCATATCGTGGGAAGCGTTTTGCCGACTTTGTTGATTTTTATACACATTGAACATACATTTTGTATAGGGTACCTGTAAAATGCGAAACGAAATCGAAACGAAACGAAATTTACCGAAACGAAACGAAATCGAAACGAAATTGACCGAAACGAAACGAAACGGAATAATACAAAATGAAAGAAACTTATTTTAATGAAAAGTTAGAGAAAGTATCGTTTAAGCGTAGAAAAGATAGTTTATTGTATTCCAGGTTATATTCATTTAATGTCTATTTCATTTATCATACACATTTATATGTTCTGGGAGCCCGGGTGGCTCAATGAGTTAGGTCGTTGGATCTAACAACTCATACAAGCCCATCACCAATACGCCGTGGGCTCGTGCCCAGCTTTGTAAATTACAAAAAGGGTACACTCGACTCGCAGCCGCAAGTGATAAAGTTTACCAGTTGCTTGTCCAGGGTCGGTGGTTCTCTCCGGGTACCCCGGCTTCCTTCATCACTAAAACTGGTCGCCATGATATATCTGAAATATTGCTGAAAGTGGCGTTAAGCACCAAAATTCGAATTCTTTATATGTTCTGTAATATCTACGAGTGGCTCAATGAGTTAGATCGTTGGATCTATGCAACTCATACAAGCTTATCACCAATACGGCGTGGGTTCGCGCCCAGCTTTGTAAATTACTAAAAAGGGTGCACTTGACTAGCAGCCGCAAGTGATAAAGTTTTCCAGTTGCTTGCACATGCGGCCGGTGGTTCTTACCTGGTACTCCGGCCTCCTCCACCACTAACACTGGTCGCCATGATATAGCTAAAATGTTGTTGAAAGTGGCGTTAAAACACCAAAAATTAAACAAAATAAAATCTGTAATATCTATGCATTGTATTGGATACGCTGTGTGTTTACACAATTAACTGTGCTTTATCCAATAAACCATCTTTTGGAATTGGCGTTTATTTTTTTGATATTTGGTCGAATTTCTTAAATCTCCGACACCTCGTTTGAGATTGTGTGTGGTTATATGGACTAAGCCCATATTCCATAAGGTTTTCAGTTCATCCGGCACTTTGTGAATCTGCATGCAAGTTTCAACCTATATGACCCTTGAATTTGTGACCTTAACTTTTGATCAAGTGGTTCCACACAAGAAAAAGTTTCTGGCAAGAAGATCTTTCACAAAATTCCCATAGTGTCCACAGTTAAATTAAGTCAGACTGTGGTGGCAACCTTTGATTTCCGATCAGTTTTCAATTCACACGTTTGTTAGAGAAAGTTCCTACAATTCAATAATTAAATCTGTAATACATTATCTGTCAAGAGCTCTTTGTACAAACTTCCAGTAGAGTCCAAAGTTAAACTAAGTTCGACCCTGGCGGCTATCTTGGATTTCCAATCGGCATGTGATTCTCAATTTAGAAGAGGACAAGAGGAGAAAGGAAAATTCTGACGCTAGTACAAAAAAAAAACAAAAAAAAGAAGAAGGAAAAAAATCAATTTATCAAACAGATGCTAGGGACCGTATTGAACTTGCAGTGAGATGTGAGCGTTTGCTCCATGTTGAAGGCCTCACTGTGACGTTGAGATGAAGAACAGCAATAAAAGTGCTGTTCCCTTCCTTTTTTTATTAATTCTGACAAGAAGATCTTTGAACCAAATTCTAATAGGATCCAATGTTAAACTACATGTAAGGGGCCCGGGTGGCTGGGTATATGTTAGAAACAAATATAACATTTCACGCTTGTTAAGTTTTCAGGTCATATACAATTCCCAAGTATTGTGTCTGAACCTTTTTTACTTCTTGACAAAATTAAGGGAGAGGTGGCGCTCGCACTCCTCGCAGCCCCTTCATATGTGCATGTCCCCTCCCCTCTTCAAGTTAAATGGCCGGTCCCCAAGTCTTAAAAAAGAAACTTAACGTGTAGTTTTGCAAGGTGAGTGTACCGTTTTGTGCAGTATACCGTTTAAATTTTGCCAGATTGGTCACCGATTTAAAATGTCTTTTTATCTCGACAGTCTTTCTTATAATAATAGAAGCCATAATTTGTTGCATATTTGAATATGAATATATGTTGTTTATCTCATCGTTAGCAAGGGGTAAACTTTAAGAAAACAATGAAAAAAATTCTCAAGGGCAAAAACTGAAATAAATACATATAATAAATAATTGAATAATTAAACAACAACGGTAATTTTGCAATTATTTCGAAGCGGCACTAATAAGCATTCTCAAATAACAGTACCCGGCCTACCTTACAAAATGATGGGGGGGGGGGGGGGTCTTCCGGTGCCGCTGGACCCCGACCCCTGTACATACGGATTCTGATGCCAATTTTAGATCCAATCTCAAGACTTGTCTAACTAAAGCCTCTTTAAGCCCCAATGTTTGAAGAATAATCCAAGCAAAAACATATATACCCCTTTTCAGCCATTTATGAATGAAAGATTAACCCATGCCAGACATATAATCAATAATAGGACCCCGATTGTCAGACCATCACCATGTATATAGGAAGTAATATCCCCCCACGTAACAGTCATTTTCATTTTGTCATTCGGCACAGTATAGCTGGAATATCACTGATGTGGCGTTTAGCAGTCAACAATCGATGAATCAATCAGTTCGTCATTGCTAGATGAAGAACGATTTTTTTTAAATATAACCTGGAAAACTATGAACTTTTCTATTATCCTTTTCTACGGTTAAATGATACTTTCTCTATTTTTTTCGTTTAATTTTTGTCTTGTATTTACCCAAGAAATTGTTTCGTTAAAATAGGTTTTATTTCATTTTGAATTATTCCGTTTCGTTTCGTTTCGGTCAATTTCGTTTCGATTTATTTCGTTTCGTTTCTGTAAATTTCGTTTCGTTTCGATGCATTTCGTTTCGATTTATTTCGTTTCGTTTCGTTTCGTTTCGCATTTTACAGGTACCCTTTTGTATATGCCCATTTTTAATCGCATTTTCTCAGCAACTATTGACGGCAGAAATCTGATATTTGTTAAAAAGCGTCATATAGGTACCCCATATCGTGGGAAGCGTGTTTTGACCCGTCAGATTCCTACTTCCTGTTTGCCGAAGAGCGGGGGTATCATAAGTGAGCATTAGCTCACAGTTCATCTTGTTGTATTTGAATATTAACGAATTTTTCACGACGATTATCTAGTTTTAGCGCTGTACATATCTCTATATAACCATCACAAAGATTTCACTTGAAAACAAAACAATAGAGAACAAAAGAGATAGCTTCAATTTTCACATTGTGAACTTTCTATTTATGTGTAGCAACGTATCTCTCAGCTTCTCCAATGTTCCTGAGCTTGTGTTTAACACTATAATGAAGAATTGTTCACCTATACCATGGCGAAAACAAGTCAACGAATCAATTGTCATATTGTGAACTTTACATATATATGTAGCAACATTTCAGCAGCATCTGCATAAAAAGTATATATCTCTCAGTTTATCGAATATTCCTATCCTTGTGTTTCCTATCATGATTTCCTTAATAGAGGGTTGCTGATATCAAAGAATCTACTGAACAAAGTGGTTAAGTTGAAGTCGTCACTTCGAAAGTTTTACCGTCGCCACCATGACCTTGTTAACCGTTACGGAATGTATATGTAACCATTAGTTTAAACATATTTTATTAATTAATTCAATATAACATTACAATATTCAGCTATATACATTACATGATAAGAAGAAATTAATAGGATTGGGAAACAAGTTACAAGAACTTATATTAATCCCTATCCGTAGGAATAGATTTCATATATAATATATTGTGAATCTCTAAGGGGAGAAGCAAATAGAACTAACTAACAAATTTGATATAAATTACAGAAGGTATAAGAAGATAAAACAAAGAAAGTGATCTGGTGTTTGATGTAAAAAATGTTTGATTCAAAGTAATTAAAAAAGAAGAAAAAAGAAGAATGAAATAAGGGAACTAGGTACTGCTGATTTTAGATGAAACGTTTACTGTTTACTATAAACTTTTGTACATTTAAAAATAAACTGTTATTTTGATCGTCTGTGAGGTCAGGTGATCCAAAAAGTAAACGGTCAACTGTCAAGTTCATAGGAATATCAATTGATTCGATATACCGATTTCTCGAATCGTTGAATTTATGACAATAAAAAAGATAATGCGAATTAGTTTCAGGGACCCCTTGATGACAACTACAGATGGGCGAATCTACTACATTTTTTAGGAATAGATGATGGTTTAGAGAGCTACATGCAGTTCGTAATCTCATGTGAAGGATTTGTCCAATTCGAGTTCCTGAGTAATAATAAATAGGTTTCTTTATACATTTTGATTTATAATAGGATTTGAGAGATGAAGGAGACTTGCTATCTCTTATTGATGTGGGTTCGCTGTTCCATAATCTTACAGTAGAGGGTAGAAAATAATTATTATACAAGGTTGTTCTAGTACGTACTGGGGGGATACTTACGGCCTGTCTAGTGTTGTAGTCATGAATATTTTCAAAGTTACAGGGAACAATTGCACTAAGGTAAGGAGGAACAAGACCGTTTACCATTTTATAAAAATATATTTTTTTGTGATTTTCTCGTCTTGCCTGTAACGTCTCCCAACCCGTCTCTTTATATAAACTATTAATAGATACTAACCGAGTTCCCCCAGTGACGATTCTAGCAGCCTCTATTTGAACATTTTCTAATTTATTTATCAAGAACAATGTTTTATTATCCCATACGACGTCTGCATATTCCAAAATCGGCCGAATGAAGGTAAGATAAATCTTTTCTAAGGTTTTCCTATCTAGAATAAATTTGAATTTTCTTAGTATGTTAACTCTAATAAAAGCTTTCTTTGTTATTAGATCAATATGTTTTTGCCAGCTACCGTCATTTGAAATGTCTAAACCGAGATGTTTATGTTCTGTAACTTGATTAATTATTGTATTATTCATTATAAGGGGCGGATGAAGGGGTTTGTTAATCTTTCTAGTGATCGTCATAGTTTCTGTTTTTTGAGGGTTAAAGTTTACTAGCCACTTTGTGGACCATGCATGAATTGTTGCCATGTCGTTATTTAACGTTATTGCCGATTCACGAGGGTTATCAACAATAACATACAAGCTAGTGTCATCAGCAAATAGTTTTATAGATGAGTGAATTTCTGTGACAATGTCATTTATAAATATTATAAAAAATAGAGGCCCTAGAATAGATCCCTGGGGAACCCCGGCTTTGATAGTGCGCCATTTAGAATGTGCGCTTTCTATAACCACTCGTTGTTTTCTGTCTGTAAGATAATTTTTTATCCATAACAATAAAGACCCTTGTATCCCAATATTTTCTAATTTATTAAGTAAACCCTTATGCCAAACCCTGTCAAAAGCTTTACTTATGTCACAAAAAACTACGCGTATTTCTTTTCCTTCGTCTAAAGCTTTTCCGAATTCGTTTGTGAGACTTAGAAGTTGGTTAATTGCAGAGTCACCAGGAGTGAACCCCGATTGGTGTGGGGTAATAATACTATTTTTGAGTAAAAAATTATAGACATGTTTATAAATACATCTTTCCATTACCTTGCCCAAGACACTAATTAGAGAAATAGGTCTGTAATTATTTACCTTACTCGGATTATCTTTCTTAAAGACTGGAGTGACATTTGCCAGCTTCCACTGTGTCGGGAATCTACAAGTTGACAGAGACAAGTTAAATAACAGACACAATGGAAGCTTCAAAATGGAAGCCCCTTCTCTTACTAGTCGTGGGTTTATTAAATCTGGTCCAGTTGCTTTTGTAGTGTCGAGCAATTGTAGAACATCTTCTACGTCAGTTTCTGTAATGTGTAGTTGTGTCAGTTTGTCATAAAGTGGATCAATAGGTTCCGGAACTGTCGAATTAGAGTCGTCCAGGTTTGATTGTTTACTGAAAAAGTCGTTAATTAACTCACATTTTGCAAAATTGTCACATATTAAGTCATCGTCTGTTTGTAAGGGGGGTATTGAACGATTTTTACTTGAACCAAGTAGTCTTTTAACAAGATTCCACCAATTTTTACTACCAGATGATTCTGCTATAATTTTTTCGGATATTGTAGAAAAATAATCATTCTTTGCCATTCTTATCAAATTATTGCATTTGTTCCTGGTTATACGATACTTTTCCCAATGGTTTATAGAATTTGTATGTTTTGCTTTTTTATGGATTCGATTTTTCCTACGTATGAATTTCTTGATACTTGTAGTAATCCATGGTCGGCTATCTTTATGTACCGTTATAAATCTGTTAGGAATAGTATTATCTGCTATATTTAAAATCGTGTTTGTTATAATGTCTACAATTGTGTCTACGTCGTTATGTCCAAACAAAGTCTCCCAGTCCACATCTGTAAGTTGTTGTCTATACGAGTCAAAATCACCCTTGTCGTAAAGAAATATTTTCCTTTTATAAGATGTCAATGGTTTACTAGAATGGTGTAGTAAACCAATCACAGGTAAATGATACCTAACCTGTTCGAGCAGTGGAGCACCTACATCTGTGAAAAGTACACTTAATGGGTTACTTACGAGAATCAAATCCAATAAAGATGAACTGTGTTCAGTTACATATGTAGGTTCAGTTATAAGTTGATGCAGACTAAATTGGGTCATTAGTGACCCAATCTTATCATTTATATTGTTATTAAGTTGATTAATATTGAAGTCTCCTGTCAAAATTATATCATAGTTACAATTTAGAGCTAGATCAATAGAATGTTCAATATTTCTCCAGGTTTGCAGATCACTAGTTGGTGGGATATAGAATGTGCCGTACAAGTATTTTTTATTATTTAGCTTTATTTCTAACCATATACACTCAAGACTACCTACATGAAGATCAGGTCTAATTGTACAGTTGACAGTATTCTTAACATATACGATGACACCACCACCTACTTTATTAGATCTATCTCGTCGAAATGGGGGGAATTTATAATCGGGAATTTCCAAACATTGTTGGTCGGTAGATGTATTTTCGTTTAACCAGCTCTCAGTGAACGAAAGTATATCGTGGCAAGAATACTCAGCTGAGATCATATCTATCTTAGATACAATACTTTGAATATTTAGATGAAGGAATGAAAATGTATTGTTTATGAGCTCGCTTACTGCAGATATATTATCTAAATCACTGCTAGAACTACTAGAGATGTCCGAATCAAACGGACCTGGATTAATTTCAATTCCCGATATAATTAACAAAATGCAAAGAACAATGAAGAAATTGAGACATTTAAGAACAAAAATGCTGTTATTAGTTTTCACCTGTAACTTGTGTATATCAGGACAGCAAAGTGATTTATTTACCTTGCTTGTATTTTTTCTGGTCTCTGCTGCTTTGCAAAAGAAATGCACTAATATTAATAATGGTGTAATTTTGGTTCCGTACAACAAAAGTAGATTAAAACAAGCAATATCAGTAATGCTTAACAGCTTACATTTTTTCACAGAGCGTGCAACAGTGTAATACTTACCGATGCTTTCTCTATATTGATCTACTTCGATACCCATCAGGTTATACCAGTGTTTTGAATGTATAGGGAAGAAAGGCAATCGGTAAATAAATAAAGTAGCCTAAAGAAAACAGCACGATTCATCAGCAGTACCTTAAAAATGTGCAAAAGGAATTTACAAAAAACACCACGTTCGTGGTGAAAGGTGCGATGCAAAACTAAAGTGCGAATTAAATAAAGAAATATGTAGACAATAAACATGGGAAAATAGGAGGAGGTATATGGAGGGGTTTATTTATATGATACTAAACACATCATGATAAATATCTAGTATTTCTATATTATATTGAATGAAACGGGTGAATCAATATTATATTTAGAACAAATAAAGTTTAATTATATGTGCGTTCCAAGCTAATTGTACCACAGTGATAATTGGGGGAAAGATTTAGCGGCAATGTTTTTTTTTAACTTATTTACTAAGTTATAATCCAATTGAATGCAAAACAATATATATATATATATATATATATATTTGACAGCTCTAAAATCTAATTCTAACACTGTTTGGTTTAATTTTCAGACGTATATATATATATATATATAGCTTAGAGGCAAAATGATTGTGTCTTTTTCTCGTAAATTACCCTTTATTTATGAGATAAATTATCAATATCTGACACAACAATGTGGTTTTAAATAATAATAATAGTATAAAATAAATTAACAAATACAGAATTAAATTAAATTAAACAGATAAACACAAACAAGTAGAAGTAAGAAAATCAACAACAAAAACAGAACAAACTAATGAAAGAAGTTAAATATATAAACATATACTGTACAACAAAGTATTACTCATACACACACACCCACACCAACACATGGGTCAAAGGTTCATCCGCATCAAGACACCCTGGATACAAAGGTCACCCCCGGACCCTCTTACGTTTATACACTTGAAAGCAGTTTTAATAAGAAGTTATTTCAATAATCTCATATAATTCTTTATATATAATTCACAGGCATTTATAATTTAATCATAAAGGTAAATCTCAATGTCCTAATTTTCATCAAATATATAGTAATTTTTGGTGAGGGAGATTAAACTTTGCCTAAATAATGTTTCAAGAAAAGGTAGAAACAAAATCATGTGAATATTACAAATTGAAACAAAACCATATTATTTTCTGCCTTCAGTGCTGTAACTTCATGATTATCGAGTAAGAATCGACCGGAAAAGAAACCCTTTAAACTTAAGGTTTTCCTTGAAATATATAGGAAACTGCGGAAAGACCCCGACCATTTAATATTTATGAATGACTAAGTACTGTAAGGTCTGTTCGATTGACTTAATTATTTTGCTTTTATTGAAGATTACAACAAACATGATGAAAAAACGACAAGGAAAATAATTATATTCATATGTATGAGAATGTGCGTGTGTTAATACATATATTCAACAACAACAAAATATAAATATAAATAAAAAGGGAATACAATAGTACTTACAGTAATGTTGCTTTACCATTGAGACCTTACGGCAATATAAAGGTGTGTTGAGAACAGATATTTGATTGGACGAGGACAACCTTGTCCCCAATCGGAATGTTACTACAATTTGGTTATAGTAAAGTCACGTGGATATAAAATATATACCTATATTTACGAATGACAAAATACTGGAGGTCTGTTCGATTGACAGAATTATTTTGCTTTCATTGTGATTACCACAAACATGTTGCAAAATCGACAAAGAAAATAATTATTTACGTATAAATATGAGTGTGCATGTGTTAATACATACTTTCAAAATAATAAAATCAAAAATCAAAAAAAAAAAATAAATAAATAAAAAAATATATATATATAAATATGGTAATACAACAGCATTTACAGTTGTGCTGCATTTTACAAATGTGACCTTACGGCAATAAAGGTGTGTTGGCAATATCTATTTGATTGGACGAGGATAACCTTGACCACAATCGGAATGTTAGTTCAATTTGGTTATAGTAAAACCATGTGATTATGAAAGACAATTGAAAAACAACAAGAACATTTTTATATTTTTACAAGTTAATATGGTTAAGTGATAATTGCATGGGAATGCAGGTAATACAGATTTTAACACAATTTTTGATTATGCAAAACATTTTAGGTATTTTTGTTTATATTTTTTTTTTTTGGTAAATATATATTAGAACATTATTAGAGCATTTATACCTGTGTTTGATATGTAAATTATGACAACAACAAGCTAGATGAAAGTAATTAATTAAAAGACGATACAATATAGTTTTGATGAATTAAAGTTTATTATTTCTGTATAAGTTCATAGGTTGGATCTAGTAGTTGTACGACTTCTGCCAGGGCATCCATTGTGTTTGTTTCATAGATTCTGTTGTCTTTATCTTTCATCAGGATTTTACCATTGGTTGTCCATAGTTGGGCAATCGTTTTCCTTTTCAGAAGTTGCCTGGCATGCAAGTGAATTTTGTTACGTGTGCGCGTTAAGTCCTCATTGATGTAGACGTGTTTGTATTTTGAGTATGATTTTAAGTTTTTTCTACACTTAAGGATCCGTCTTTTCACGATGGGGTTTGTTAGTCTTACAATGATTTGTCTTGGTCTGGCATGGTTGTGACCTCTACTATCACCTAGTTTTCCGACCCTGTGTGATCTCTCAATGTCAGTGGGTGATAAATCAGGGTCGATATCAGAAATTATTTTCTGGACGATTGTATTCGTATCTTCGTCAGACCCACCTTCAATGATGCCCGCTACTCGTATCAGGCTCCTTCGTCCATATTGCTCGAGTGAGTCTAGATTAGCCATCAACTCGTTGTTCTCTCGCTCTAGTTCCGATATTCTAAATATGAGGGGTTCTGTTTTTGCTGTTATTATCGATTCAATATCCACAGTGATTTTCTGCTTTACCGCTGTTGCTATTTTATCGATATCTTCTTCTGACAAGGACAAATGTGGCATTACCGAGGACTGTTGGATTTCTCTATTTACATTAACATCTACTAACTGTATATTAGACGGAGATTTTACTGGTAATTGAGACCCAGTCATTTTAGTTTTTTTAACATCTGAACGTTCAGGTGGAGTGGGATTGCTTGTTCGTTGCATTCTGCTGTGTGGAGTCGACATTGTTGGAATATGAATTTAGCCGTGATGAACTTATTTGGTATACTGGTAGATTTATTGACAGTCGATAAAATGTAAACAAAGGTAGTTAAACGTTGTTGATGTGTGTACATATACCTGTATACCTGGTGACACTGTGAGCTGTTTTCACGTTGATATAGAAAAATTTTGAAATAACATTACAGAATTTTAAAGTTCATTTTTCCATGAATCTAGCACTATATCATCATTGTTGAGTTATTGAAATTGTCCAATACCCCCGTAAAGTGGGATATAGCACAGAAAATTACATTTTTCCTTCTACGAAAAAAAAACTCAACTATCCACCTCAGAACATGCGCAGATTGTAACCATTGACTACGGATATGTCACGTTTGTCGTAATCACATTCTGGTCCTGTCCTCGTTCATGACTTATCATCGGGTTTGTATCAGGAGTAAAACGACGGATGTCACATGTGGAACAGGAACTTCTAACCCTTCCTTCGGAGCACACGAGTGCACCTCCGGTTTTTAGTGTTGTTTGTGTTGCTCGATCTTATAGTCTTCTGTGTCATGTCTTTGTTAATTTGGCCATTGTATTGTCTGTCCTTCTTCGCTTTACGGCTTCTGATCATCACTTTGGCATCTTCAAACTTTTATTTCTTAATCCGTCGTTGGAAAGCTTTCTAAATACTTTGAATGGGGATCTTGAGGCTGTATTGAGGGATTCACGCCTACCAAGTTCTATCGGAGAGCCATGAACGTGGACACTCCATTGATCACTCCGGAAAGAGAGTTGATTTCTTGAATACGGAGTAAGATTTCACTGTTGCTTTGTGACTGCTCTTTCAACGGCAATGCGTATTTCTTTTATAAAAAGAAAGTTTTAACAGTGATGGTCATCAATTCAGCCAATACAAACAAAACTAACAACCACTTCTCACCTCAAATCACTGAACACAAAGACCGCTACACATGGCGTTGCAACTCCAGGTCCTGGCTTGGGACAGGAACAACAATGTGGCTGTTATCCCATCCCTCATCTTATTGATAATTGGATCTCCAACGACAATACAGATATAAACAAACGATAAAATACCTGCACAGATTTGCTTCAACTAAACAATACTATAGTAGTATTACGTGATGTTTTTCATATTGGCCTAGTTATAGGTCCGAGGCCTGCTGTATTGGCCTGAGGCGCAGCCGAACGCCAATACAGCAGACCGAGGACCTATAACTAGGCCAATATGAAAAACATCACGTAATGATGCCTTTATTAATTAATCAGTCCAATATCTCTCGGGATTTTTCCTTGCAATTGTCGAAATGTCTAGCGGATTCCGATCTAGTTGTTATTGGACTGACTGGAATTGGACCAATACGGAAAATATCCGTATTGGATTGGTTTTTGCCATATTGGCCCAATGAAAGTTTTTATATTGTATCGACAGATTTGATCATATAAAGGCTAATAAATCAAAGTTAATTAATAATACACACTATTGCCAGATGAATGACAACATAAACATGGACATTACTATAATAAGGTCTGTTGATTACGAGCTAAGAAGGTAATATCTGTTGGTTAAAGGCCATTACTCTTAGGATAAAAATCGTTTACAGATTTAATATCAATTAGTATTAAACATCTAAAGAAAATAATGATCTTCGTGGAGACTAGAATAAATAGGTGTTGTCTCCAACAATATCAGAATGTTTTTACTCTTTAACAGTAACCCATCAATATTTGCCGAATGTAATGTTATTGGCCAGTGTATCAAGAATGTGAGGACTCTCTTCATTAAAAGAAAATGGTATCATATTACCTTCTTTCTTGAAGTTGGCGTTACGTTTCAGCTTGTCCTGTAGTTCTGACACAATGGAGACATATATTGCCTTTCCAGTGTGATATCACGTTTTATGCTGAGCAAATATACATTATCAACTCCGTTACAAACATTGGAATCGAGACTTACATTTTCGTTATATAGCAACTGTTAAAATCGACTGTACATAAGGGGATGCAATCAAAATAGCCTATTACACTGTAAAAAATATAATTAAAGTATCGTAATGGTTATCACAAAAGACCTCACGGCATTGTTGATTGCTGTCTTTTTTCAGATGGAGGTTATATAATGTTAGTCCATACTTTCTTTGTCTTGTGTTATTGAATATTTTTCATATGTTGTAATTGAAGGAAATGTTTTTGAGCTGATACTCATTCAATCTAATCTGGCTTAGACTGCCTAAATTAGTATAATTGGTAATCATGACACTCGACAAAGAAAGTATGGGCTAAATTGATTATACAATACCTGGTCATTAGTATATGAAACAGAATGCATCTCGGCTTCGCCTCAAAGCATTCTTTTTCATATACTATGACCAGGTATTGAATAACCTATACATAACTTCTATGTGATATCGAACTAAGCCATTTGGCAATAAAAGGTTAAAGTGTCTGTAAACTGTTACCTGGTAAAGCACTTTTCACTAGGGATATTGGTGTTTATCGTCACTTTCAGCTTCCTGTTGCTCAATCTATAGTTATCTACATAGTGTTTTGTAGAACAATGTTTATCGCCACTTTCAGCTTCCTGTTGCTCAATCTATAGTTATCTACATAGTGTTTTGTAGAACAATGTTTATCGCCACTTTCAGCTTCCTGTTGCTCAATCTATAGTTATCTACATAGTGTTTTGTAGAACAATGTTTATCGCCACTTTCAGCTTCCTGTTGCTCAATCTATAGTTATCTACATAGTGTTCTGTAGAACAATGTTTATCGCCACTTTCAGCTTCCTGTTGCTCAATCTATAGTTATCTACATAGTGTTTTGTAGAACAATGTTTATCGCCACTTTCAGCTTCCTGTTGCTCAATCTATAGTTATCTACATAGTGTTCTGTAGAACAATGTTTATCGCCACTTTCAGCTTCCTGTTGCTCAATCTATAGTTATCTACATAGTGTTCTGTAGAACAATGTTTATCGCCACTTTCAGCTTCCTGTTGCTCAATCTATAGTTATCTACATAGTGTTTTGTAGAACAATGTTTATCGCCACTTTCAGCTTCCTGTTGCTCAATCTATAGTTATCTACAAAGTGTTTTGTAGAACAATGTTTATCGCCACTTTCAGCTTCCTGTTGCTCAATCTATAGTTATCTACATAGTGTTTTGTAGAACAATGTTTATCGTTTTGTCCTTTTTTCAGTTGGCCATTTCATTTTCTGTCCTTTACTGCTACTGAATAACCCCACCCTCCCCCACCATGTGTAGACATTTTGAAATCGTAGCTGTGGGGTATATATCGCTGTTAGGATCCATTATCAGTGGTGTTATCCTTGTGGTCAGATGTAAACAACCGTGACAATTCTACCAAACATATTGGGGCTAAATTTAGGACATTGCAATGTTTTATCTTTCATATTTTTATTTATAGTCATAATTCATCGAAAATCTCGACATTAATAGTACTTCTTCTTGGTTTTCAAAGTGGGAGTTTTTACGAACCTTCCAACCATCCCCCACTTGCCAACAGTTTTGTCATGTACATACACATATATACAAGGAACGTAGAGTTTCCACATCTGAAGAGATCTAAGAGTACACCACTAAACCGGATGAACGAAAAGTACATTAAAAGTACAAATTACTTGACCTACCTATTAATAGACCATAAAAAAAAACCCACCATGGTTTACAATACATTAAACCAGTTCAGAACAAATAAGGACAAACAAATAATGATCAATACTATATATTAAAGTGTGTTTATAAAATTTATATTATTAGGCCAGCGGCGAAATCTAAAAAGTCGCTTATTTAAAGAGTTAAATCAACCCATCGACTACACACCTAAATATACTTTCAAACGCTAGATTATTCTTTTAGCTAATAAATTTAACATGCCGTAATACAATCGTATTGTCACGTTATCACGAAAACTACATTTTTCTAAGATTACTGCGTTTTTGGAGAAAGTCCGATCATACTCAGTAAAATCAATATTATACGGGTTACACTAATGTCCTGAAAATTGACCTGGAATGTCCTGAAAATGTCCTGAAAAGTACATAAAGGCTTATATCTTTTTTATTTTCCAATGGATTGAGTTCAAATTTGAAAATCTTAAATACATTAGCATATATTTAACGAATAATAAAATAGAAATTAAAAAAAATAATTTTAGGTGGATATAATTTGACCTGAAAAGTCCTGAAAGGTACATTAAGGCCTATATCTTTTTTTTTTTATTATTATTATTAACCAATGGATTGAGTTCAACTTTGAAAACGTTAAATACATTAGCCTAATTTATTTAAGAATATTTTAAAAAATATATGTTTTTTTTTTTTTGTTTTTTTTAGGTGGAAATAATTTGACCTGAAAATTGTCCTGAAAAGTATATTAAGGCTTATATCTTTTTTATTTTCCAATGAATTGAGTGCAAATTTGAAAATGTTTTATACCTTAGCATATATTTAAAGAATATTAAAAAAAATATATAAAAAAACTATTTTTTAGGTGGAAATAATTTGACCTGAAAAAGGAAACAGACTTACCTAAAGAAGTTTGGAAAAATATATCCCAATAAAAATACAACTTAAAAGATAGCTAGAGAACATAAAAATGAACAAAACAGAAGAATAGAAAGGCCAAAAAATTGACTTATACCATACCCCTCTTAAATTGGCTATTAATTACTGTCAACACATATTCACGTGTTTGTTTATTGGTTTATTGGTCTCTTTTTTCAAATTTCATTTTACCTTAATTAGACTGGCATGGCTAGACAGTGACAAGTGGGCTGGGCAGTTTTTATTTTTAATGAATGGTTACAATTACATTAATAAATAAACATAATACATTTATAAGTCATAAAAAATCAATGTACAAACATATAAAACATGTGAAAACATAATACAAACTTTTTTACTTAATTTCACATGTAAAAACGACCCAAGTTCAGTAAAAATACATAAAACAGAAAATTAAAAATTCTAAACATCAACATGTCATTCATTTAAAAATGATACAATTGAAATATCAATACATGTAGCAGAATCAACAGTCACGATGTTCATCACAAAACCAATCCCCTGAAACCCCTGAACAACTCTGGTGTACCCATTTACTGCACTTAACTCTACCTCGTTTTGCCTCACATCCAACCATATTCTGGAACACATCAGGTTTACCACAATAACAAATAGATTCAATTTTCCTTGTATATACTTTGACAACCTCAGTGTTTGATGATGTAGATTGTGGAAATGGGGAGAAATGGCCCTCCTGTGTGGTGTATTTGTACCGATGGTGGATCTTGTCGCTGAAATCTCCCAAAGTGCTCTGTCCAACACTGTGTATGCTCATCAAAATATGGTACAAGTCCTGTAGGTTGAAACCCTGATATAGGGGTATGCGGAAACTGTTTGGCGATAATTTTCATACATGTATTGATGATTTCAGAACATAACC
Source organism: Bathymodiolus brooksi (assembly GCA_963680875.1). NCBI lineage: Eukaryota > Metazoa > Mollusca > Bivalvia > Mytilida > Modiolidae > Bathymodiolus > Bathymodiolus brooksi. The sequence goes on from OY804585.1 coordinate 21,086,990, forward strand.
ATGAATTGTTCTCCAACATGAGCTTGTATTCACAGTTTAAGCCTGCAACCCAAGGTGTACTGTTTTTTTTGTTTTTGTGTGTCTGTACGTACCTACCTTACGTGTTTTCACTGGAAGTCGGAAAGGACTTTCACAAGGCACTGGTGATATAATATGTACTTTATCTTCATCATCAGTGAATCACAGTTTTTTCCCTGTTTTTGGTGTTGTATATATTTAACGAATATTAAAAAAAAAAATAAAAAATTTTTTTTAGGTGGAAATAATTTGACCTGAAAAACGTTATGAAATGTCCTGAAAAGTACATAAAGGCCTATATCTTTTTTTTTTTTTATTATCCAATGGATTGAGTTCAAATTTTGGTAGCCAACTTAAACTTCTTCCATCTAGGGAAGTTCAAGAATCATTATTGAATTGTGTTGAAGAAGGTGCAAAAATTGTCACATCACTTGTTGATGGTTCTTGGTCTGAGGGCCAGTCTCGTAGTTTCTACAATCCTAGTACACGGTCCAAGTTGAAATCATTCGAAGATATGACTCACAAAACTAAGCTGAAGTGTCGTTCTGGGGACACAGTCACTGTTCATATGAATACTGAGCTAGTTTTTCGTCGGGAACTGGTACTTGCAAATTGTCGAGAGGACGTTACTGTTGAAAAGGTTCTGTTTTTTCAAATTGGTCCGATTCCAACATAATTGTTTCACGACGATGGCAAAATGCGCAAAACCAGTAAGGCAGATCTTGTACATCAACTGGAACAGAACGTTTCTATAATACAAACACTGCCCATTTTTTGATATTTCTAGAACAACTCTGATCAGAGATGACATGACTTTGTTGCAGTCAATAAATGCACAAAGGTTTAGGACCTTTGGTGAGATGGCACTTGATTTTGTAAAAAATCAGATCTCTTTTTTTCAGTTTACATCCGTTGTCGTCGATATCTTTGATAGATATGACATTCAAAACTCTATCAAAAAGGCAGAACGGGACTGTCGATCCAAGTCTGTTTTCACTGCATTTGATTGAAGGTAGGGTTATTCATGACTGGAAAAAGTTTATTAGTTCTGGTGACAATATTATTAGATTTCTCTCGGCGATTACATTGCCAAACATATTCGTCAGAACAGTTCTCTCCAAGAAGGGCAATGACTTTACTTGGCCGGTTTATTTTCTAATCCTGAAACAGTTAAAATGTTGAATCAGAATGGTATGTTAGATTGCAGTTGTTTGGCAAGCACACAAGAAGAGGCGGATATCCGCATAATTTTGCATGCACTGTATTCTGACAAACTGTATCAAGAGAATAACGTTCAAGGTCGCATCGTTGTAAAATCCCCAGATACTGACGTTCTTGTCCTTTTAGTACATTATTTTCCAAGTATGAAAAACACAAGTGAGCTTTGGTTTCAAACAGGACTTATTACGAGCACTAAGGATTGTAGACGTTATATCCCTGTACACGAGTTATGCAAGTCATTGAGCTCCGTTGTGTGTGAGATCTTGCCAGCTGATCATGCTCTAACTGGGTGTGATACCACTTCTTCGTTCTTTGGTATCGGGAAGAACTCTATGTTCAAAGCTCTGAAAGAACCACCCAATCAGTTTAGTTATTTGTCTCGAATAGAATGATTCAGTCGATCTAAGCCGAAAACTAATATCAAGACTGTATGATCCGAAGGGAAAGTCGAAACGATGCCATATCGATCTGAACAAATTGCGGGTAAAATTGGAAACTGTCAAAGATTCTACTTTGGTGAGACTTCCTCCGAGTGAACTTAGACACATTTAAACAGCATTTTCTTAGATCTTCGTACCAAACAAAGATATGGTTAATTGCACATATTCCAAAGCCAGCAGTTGGATCACCTCTTGAGCATGGTTGCAAAGATGGAAAGTTTTGTCTTGAACCAATATTGTTTGAAGGTCAAATGTCATCTGACTCTTTGCAGGACCTCGTATGCAACGGAAGATCCGTTTGTAGTAAAGGTTGTGTTTGTTTTGAACAGAATTTGTCTTGCACAGAACTGTGTCCTTGCCAAGCATTAGACCTCTGTCACAATGTGATTACACACAGGACAGATATCGAAGATGACGATGCGTAAGCATGCAAGAGTTCTTTTTTTAAACAAATCATAAATACAACTGTATTTATTTGATTCCCTGAATATCTCCATATGCGATTGACCAGATCAAATGCATTATCCAAGCACCCAATTTTTCTGATAATAATTGGGTTTCGGATTACGATGGTGAATGAAACATGTATATTTACGTTTTAAACGTTCAAAATGTCTAAAAGGGTGTTTTTATTTATGAATCACTTTAATAAAAAAAAAATACAAGGGTTCACAGGAGATGTACAATGCTCATAGCTATTTAGGGACTGGCAAAATACAGACTTACAAAAAAATACCTGTGTTGGGCGAATCGGGTATGTTTTGATTTACTTCCTTGTATCGAACAGTCTATTAACAAAATATAATGAAAATAAATAAATGTCATTATTACGTAAATAGGGATGACCTTGGGTCAAGGTCATTGTTTTATGGAAGCAAATACGAGTCACTTACATTGAAAAATCACATTCCCATCCAAAAACAGTCATTTCGACGTCAATTGACGTCATTCATTTCTGAACTTTGGTTCAATAATCTAATTTAATATGTGGTCCATCAAATAAAAACCATCAAACTTGTCGAATTGAATTTCATTTTTAAGGAAAATGCACTTTTCGAACGAAAGTCGAAAGCGAAAAACAAATTTTTCTTGACCTTTGACCTTAATTATGCAAAAACGTGACCACTTCCGACTTTTACGGCATCATTATTCTGAGAGTCCCGTCATTCCTCTTTCCAATGACATATGATATAGGTGTGTAGCCCATGGGTTCATTACATTTTATTTTTTGATTTTCTACCGTTGGTCTATATATGATTAATTGATATTTAATGTCATTTTAACATTATTTCAGTACATTCATGACGTATACAAGTAAAAGGAGGCCTTGGGATACAATAATGTAGGTTTGCCGCCAGGAAAAGGAGGGAATTGTGAATATAGGTTACAATGCTTTTCAGAGGATCACCAACCACCGCTCCTAAAAAGCTTGCTCATTAGGAGCAACTTCAAAATCGTCTTTTCCGTGCGAGTCACTCGTTTACTCACTAAGCAATGTTGATAGTTGGTGACTGCATAGGCAGATAAAATGATAATTATCATATGATTGCTGCAAAGAAGACACATTGAAACAAGATTGAGAATAGCTGTTACAATTATGTAAAACTTATTTAATTAAAAGAAAATTTGTCGAGTTCGGAGAGAATATTTTTCAACAAATCATCGACATGCCTATCGGAACAAACTGTGCCCCCCTTACTTGCCAATCCTTTTCTGTACTCCTATGAGGCAGAATTTATGCAAAAACTGATCGAACACAAACAAAATTTTTTACCGAAGCTAAAGCCTTTAATCTCACTGTCAGGTATATTGATGTTTTTCAGTCAATTAATAATCCAATAAAAAATGTAGATATCAAATTTCTGGAATAACCTTCATCAGATACGTTTCTGTAATAACCTTCATCAGATACGTTTCTGTAATAACCTTCATCAGTTACGTTTCTGTAATAACCTTCATCGGTTACGTTTCTGTAATAACCTTCATCAGATACGTTTCTGTAATAACCTTCATCAGATACGTTTCTGTAATAACCTTCATCAGATACGTTTCTGGAATAGCCTTCATCAGATACGTTTCTGAAATAACCTTCATCAGTTACCTTTCTGTAATAACCTTCATCAGAGACGTTTCTGTAATAACCTTCATCAGATACGTTTCTGTAATAACCTTCATTAGATACGTTTCTGAAATAATCTTCATCAGATACGTTTCTGTAATAACCTTCATCAGATACGTTTCTGTAATAACCTTCATCAGATACGTTTCTGGAATAACCTTCATCAGTTACCTTTCTGTAATAACCTTCATCAGATACGTTTC